>CM042032.1:36520000-37120000 GCA_023525975.1 Smallanthus sonchifolius | reverse complement strand
TAAATGCCTTTACGGCGCCAGATCACAACTGAGATAGACTCAAAACCGTCGGTGATACCAGATCAGACCGATGTGATGGATGAAAC
This sequence comes from Smallanthus sonchifolius, assembly GCA_023525975.1. NCBI lineage: Eukaryota > Viridiplantae > Streptophyta > Magnoliopsida > Asterales > Asteraceae > Smallanthus > Smallanthus sonchifolius. The sequence goes on along the minus strand of CM042032.1, from coordinate 37,119,914 downwards.
GTTTTCGAATTCAACTGAACACTGCAAAAACAAATCAAATTAAGAAAAAAAAACTCAATTTGAAACTAAAATCAACACCATTATGCCGATAGGTAGAACCTGTAACATCTACTTTTGCTTGTAATATTTTACCTCAATTTGTGCAATAAACATTGTGACATGTTGTTCATGTCATTACCATTTACAATTTTGGATTCTTAACCTTTAATTTTATATATACCGGGGAATATTTCACTAAAAAGTGGTTTTTCGTTAATAAACGTTAAGAAATGGGTCAAACAAACTCCGATTGAGCTCATTCCAACGACGTTGAAACCGTCTCATTAAACTCTAACCCGCCCCCAAAAACCTAAACCCCCCTCTACCCGCACCCCCAAAAACCTAAACCTCCCTCCAACCTCACCCCAAAAAGCCTAAAACCACCACCCCCACACCCAAAAACTTAAACCCCCCACCCCACCCCACCCATCCCAAAACCTAAACCCACCCCCAAAAAAAACCTAAACCCTAAAATCTAAACCTTAAAAACTAAACCCTAAAAGCTAAGATGGTAGAGTTTGAGGAGACAGTTCCAATGCCGATGAAATGAGCTCAATCGGAGTTCGTTTGATATCGTTTTCTTAAGGTTTTTGTTGATTCTTAAGCTTCTTAGCGAAATATCACTTCTTATTTGAACCTCTCCCTATATATATATATTCTTATGTCATGTAAATATATATATATATATATATATATATATATATATATATATATATATATATATATATATATAGGGGATGTATCGGTTGTAAACCCTGAATTGTTGTGAAAACCCTTAAACCCATTATGGACCACATGTTAAAATAACTGAAAAAAGATATATGGCTAGAATTAAATCTGGACTTTTTTATTTATATGTGAAAAAATATGTGGCTATGATTAATTAAATGGATACAAAAGTAATTGTACTTTTGTTTTTTTGATTAAATTAGGTTTTCAAAAAATTTTCATCAATCAAAACTCAAAAGCAAAGAACAAGTCAACAACAAATCACTTTACACAAGTGTAAAAATCAAAATACACATGTATAATAATCAAATAAATATGGATGAAAACCCAAAACAGGTTTTATGTAGTAAATCTAGTTTACATATATATACACACATGAATAAAAACTTTTCCCATATGTGTAAAATCAGTTTACACATGTGTAATGAATCAAAAACATATGTGTAAAACAATATACAAAAGGAGGTGGAAGCCAGAATCAAATACTGGTTAAAAAGAAAACATAAATATTGATGGATTTACATATATTTTCTTGATTTTTCCTTTTTCACATCTTGATTCTTCGTTGTTTATATCTCAGACCTGGATTGTTCAACAAGATCTGAAAAGGAAACGAAGATTTAACCATGAATCAATGATCTGAAGAAAAAAAAGAAGAAACAAAGATTTAACCTGGTTTACACATGTGTACATTTAGTTTACACATGTGTAAATTCAGTTTACACAATTGCAAAAACTCAGATTTGGGCTGTTATTTATCATAAAGAAATACATAAAAGCATAACATAAAGAAATCCATTTTAAGTCTCTCCATGTTTGTGTACACTTGTGTAATTCATTTAATAGTTGTGTAAAATTCAATTTACACTTGTGTAAATTCAGTAAACTAAATTAACAGTAGACTTTTACAAAAGAAACCTAGGAAACTGAAATTTGTATTAGAATCTCAACTCCAATCAAAAAATCAGATTGGATACCGAAGAACATTAACGAAGCTAAACTATTTTTTGTTACATATATGTGTGGAATTAAAATAATATTACTATAAAATATTCCTACATGTATGATATCTAAAAAAGCTAAAACACTCCAATAACAGTATACACGGTTAGGGGCGAATTTATGTGAGGCACCCGCTGAGATTCTCTTAGTATGCACCTTCCTAAATATGCTAAGAGGCACCCGTCATCCGATTTTCAACAAACCAAGAGAGAAAGAAACCAAAGAGATTGATGAGAATTTTAAGTAAAGATGGTAATTTTATATAAAAAGTCATGATGCTTAAAACTTTAATGGAGAAAAAAAAATTAGAGAGAGAGAGAAAAAGAGAAGAAGAAGATGATGAAGTGACATGAGAAAGTGAGAAAGTGAAGAGTGGGAAACCAAAATGTTCGTTGATAATTAAAAGAATAAATAAAAATTTCATATAAACCCTTGTAATACAACTAAATTTACACATTAAACATTTTACTTTCATTTGATTTTTACATAGTCTTATATTAAACATCTTAACAATAGACATTAATCATAACAAATTAAATTTTATAGATAAATAATATGTTTTATTATTGATTATTCAACTGATTTATGAGTTTTTTTTTATATTTTTTACTTTTGGTTTATAATTACATTTTTTTTCTTCTTATTTATGGTTTACAGGTGTTTTTTTTTCTTATTGTGTCATATTCTTGTATTTAATCAGTCATCTGTACACGTTTAAGTAATAAGTATGAATAGTTTTACAATATCTTTAAGTAAATAGGTATAAATATTTTTAATGTATCGTTATGTAAATAATTATTTTTTTTACCCGCCCCATTTTGAACCGATTTGTTTTGACCAAACTCGTTTTGATACTTTGTGCATCCGCTCACAAAAACTTTTGGATCCGCCACTGTACAGTGTATACCTACATATCTATAGGTATGTAAAAATATTTAAAAACTAGTCATATATATATAAATATATATATATATATATATATATATATATATATATATATATATATATATATGTATAGGTGGCAAATGAAATCAGAAAGGAGGGAAGAATGAAGATATTTTTACCAGTTTTGTGTTTAGACGACCTCAGAAAGGAGGCTGTGGTTGTGCGACGGGGCACCCGCACCCGGCGGCAGTTGGTGTTTGCAGAGGTGTAGCGGCGGGAGAGGACGACGGTAGTGGGCTAGTATAAATTGCATCGCAGGAGTTCACTGAAAGAAATATAATAGTTTTTTTAATTTTGGTCAAATGGCTTACAATCCTTGCAACTTTGTACAATTCCCTAACTCTAGAGGAATTGCTCCATAAAAATTGTTGTGATGAAGATCCATTGAACATATTACATTTACAATTACAAATTCAGTAGTTGTATTATGCAACCCCTGTTTGTAGCAATCATGCACAAATATTTTAATATAATTTCAAAATCACTTACAAGGCTTTAAATCACCACAGTAATTACCACACACACATACAAATAAAAAAAACCAAATAATAATAATAATCGAACTTGTTAAGATTAGGCTATGATGACTCACAAAAATATAACTATCATGGTTTTGAATCACATGCTACCCCTTTCCATCCACATGGATCAGAATCCCCGGGCCCTTCATTGACCAAGCATGTCATCCGAATTTATAATATTTGTCCGAAAGTTAACAAGAGCTTCACCTGAATTTATAATATTTTTCTGTGCTCATAGGAATACCGACAACAATCACCGGATAGGAGATCTGCATCTACCTTTGATTTCCCCATATCCTCGTTCAAGATCGATCACCCCCTTCGCTTCCCCTATCTCCTCCGGCTTCAATTTTTTGTGTTTAGAGATGGTAGACGAGATCTGGATGTTCTGAAACAGATGGTTGGTGATAAAATGATGGTTGCCTGAAACAAAGATCTGTGATGGAACGGTATGTGATAGAGATCTTCATCTTGAAAAGAAAAAAATATATCTGATGGGAACTTCATCTTGAAGAAGAAAAACAATTTGGGATTTTGGAGAGAGAGGGTGTGTAGGTTTAAATGGAGAGAGTGATAAAATGACCTTAATACCATTTAGGAATAAAAAAATAACAAAGAAAAAAAGAAAAATAAAATGAATGGATGAGGTTGAGTTTAAGGGTTTTCATAATATCTCAGAGTTTTCATTTGATACGTCCCATATATATATATATATATATATATATATATATATATATATATATATATATATATATATATATATATATATATATATATATATATATATATATATATATATACACAAAATTATAGGGATTATCTCCTATGACTTTTAATCTGTTTATTTGGTCTGGGCTGTGGGCTTTTTTACTTTGCAATATTCCTAGGGCTGTTAGTCCGACTTATTTTCACCATAAACAATCCAAAGAATTAAACAATCAGGAAAACAGTTTATACACACAGGACTTATAGTTATAGGGATAAAAGCCCTAGGAAGAAAAAACCTAAGAACAAAACTTTTAGCCCTAATATTAGATAAAAGTTGAAAATCAGAAATGAAAAAGGCAATTATTTTAGGAATGGAAATAGATTTAAGTCAAAATACAGCCTTATTCTATTGTACACCTGGAATTCTAGTAGTATCTAAGAAAAAGATGGAATTATTTAAAAGAAAAATCTCTTTCTTAGAACTAGAAATTGGTAACGAAAAAATTGAGTTACAACCACATATTTCTACAAAAATCCTCGATTTTCCAGAAAAACTTACTAATTTAAAACAAATTCAAGCTTTTTTAGGCTTAGTAAATTATGCTAGAAAGTTTATTCCAAACTTTTCAAAACTAGTAGGTCCTTTATACAGCAAAACCACTAAAAATGGACAGAGACACTTCAATCAAGAAGACATTATCTTGATTAAAAAGATAAAGAAAGGGTTAAAGAAATCAAACCTTTAAAATTACCACTTGTAACAGATTACATAATTATAGTAGTTAATGGATGCAAAGAAGGATGGGGAACAGTTCTCCTTTGCAAACTAAATGTTCACAGCTATAAAAAAGAAGAAAAAATATGTTCTTATTACAGTGGAAGCTTTAAAACTGGAACCACTTGGACCAGTTTAGATTTTGAAATACAAGCGTTAATCAACGCTTTAGAAAAATTTAAACTATTTTTCCACAAATATTTTACAGTTAGAACAGACTTTGAAGCTATATTTAAATTTATTAAAAATAACCAAAGCAAAAAAGATAAACAGAACAAGATGGGTAAATTTGCAAAATGTTATACAAGGTAGTGGATATACTATACAGTTTCAACACGTTAAAGGAAAAGATAGTGGGATAGCTGATTTGTTATCTCGAAACATTAACAAATTGCTTTGTTCAGATGGATAAAAAACAGAAGGGAAAAGAGAAGATGGTCATCAGACCCTTACAGTTTAAAAATAATCCTTCACCCATGAGTATCTCGTCTAATGACGATGAAGAAATAGAGAAGCTAATGAGTCAAGCTCTCAAAGCTGAAAAAATACATAGTTCTAGACAAGCAGCTTTGTTACAGAATACTCAAGTCCCACAAAGTTCTAGACAACTTCCTCCCTATTTCCTCAACTTTATACAACCACCACAAAACCTAGAAACCTATTCTAAAAAGACAGCCTATAAAAAACCAGTTCAAAAAACCATTTCCCCCTACAATCCCACCATTTCTTTTGGCTCTTATGCCCTATAAGTCTGCAATGACTCACACACAAAGTTTCGCCCCATTAATGGGATGAAACTATCAGAAAAACAACAATGTCTTCTAGACAATTTATGGCATATTCAGACCATGCCTCATGCATCCTCCTTCAAAATTCAAATTTTAAATGCGCTAAGTATATACTTTAGCAAACAAGGAATGAAATGCCCTGAAAAAAAGCCTTCAAAGTTTACACATTACATAATTTTTAAAGGCACCAAAATTGGTATTTTTAACAAATGGGAGACAGTTGCAAAGTTTATACAGTGTCCCGGACCAATTTATAAAGGTTATCAAAGCTTCTCTGAAGCTCTGAAAACAGCCAGAGATCACTTTGGTATAGACAGCTTTTTTATTGAACCCGAAGAGGTTCAAACTTTTTCAAAGATTACAAAAACGAGTCATGAACAGATTATAAAGACTCAGGAAGAAACTATTGCAAGCTTGCAAAACCAGCTTATACAGCAAGGAAAAAGTACACAGTCTATACAAAGCCATATAGAAAATAGTATTCTAAAACAAAAAGTTGGCATTCTCGAAGCAAAAAATATACAGTTGTTACAAAGGCTTGAGAAAAAAGAAAACAGTTACAGAAGCTATTACTCTTTTAGAGCGAGAATGCTAGACACTTGCAAGGCCCTAAACCCGGGAGGCCTCACTTGTTGGATTTACTCATTCACACACGGTTCTTAAACTTGAATATAAAATAACGCAGCGGAAAATACTTCATTAAACATAACCATTACATTGTTCAACATGCGGAAGCGTAACATAGTCTATTACATAAACATAACATAAGCTAATCATAACGGGATGCCAGTCTTCATGATCAACCGGGTAACTCTTTTCGCTTGCCAAGCATCACCGTCCATCATCCATACCTGCCTTAATCTGAATGTGCATACTAAAAAGTCAGCTACGCTGGTGAGTTCTAGCTTTACATAAAACCTTAACATAAACATTTTGCCAAAAACATAACATACATTTGTTTAACAAAAGCGTACGTAATACATGCAATAAATTAACATCATCATAACATCGTAACATAACATCATAACATAAGTCAACATGAACCGAATCTGCACCTTCTCGTAACCGTCAATTCCATACATCGCATAACAGTGGATGAACTTAAGGCTCGTTACCTCTAAGTCATCCGTCATCCAGGTCTCCTAAGGCTCGTTACATCTAGGTGGACCAAACATATGTCTCCTAAGGCTCGTTACCTCTAGGTAGACAGAACATAACTTAGGCACTATTTCCCTGCAAGGAATAGTACCCTCCATCGGAATCCTGATAATCCCATGGGTGACCGTCGTCACCCCATCATCAACCAGTTGTACAACCGTTAGCCAGCCACAAAGGCCCCCCATATGGGTGAGGCCAATACATACATACATACCTTAGCTCCCGTAGGAACTCGTGGCAGATTCGTTCATTCGTGACTTTCATAAAACCTTTACCTCATTTTTGTTAAAGCATTCGTACGTTTTATTAAACAAAACATCATCTTTTTCGTAAACTTCATTTGGCATAACATTTCATAAACATCATCTCGTAAACATCATTTCGTAAACATCATATCGTAAACATCATATTGTAAACATCGTTTCGTAAACATCATTTCGTAAACCTCATTTTAAAAACATCATTCCGTATGTATGCACACCAGCCCAAAAACATTTACTTAAAACATTTAAAGAAGGGCTTCTAGAACTCACCTGATAAGCTAATATGGGTTGTCCTAAACAAAGGTCCCCCAACGTCACTTCCGATCTGAATTAATTAGTTAAATACACATCAGACCAAATCCCGACTCTAACGGTTTAACCTTCTAAACATACTGACTTTACCTAAACAGCCTGATGCCTGCGCACTTAGCAAGTGCGCAGGGCCTTGCTCTTGCGTACTTAATAAGTGCGCAAACTTTGCTTCATGCATACTTGATAAGTACGCAGGACCCTCTTTCTGCGTACTTGATAAGTACGCAGGAAAGTACGCAGGATCTGCTTCCCCGCAAAAACCCTAACTTTCGCATTCGGGTCTGATCACGTCAAGATCCCGAACTTGTTTACATTCAAAATGTTTGCTTTTCATTAAGGATCTCAAATCCATGTTTTTCTTCCAGTTTCATCCGTAAAAACGTCACATTTTCGTCTAAAACCCGAAAAACCCAAAAACGAACAAAAAGTCAAATCTAGGTTGGACCGTTACCTGTATCGAGCTTCTGATCCAAAGGTTCTTCTCACAAGCTCTAGAGCAACACACTTCTTCAATCTCGGTTCGATCTGTCAACTTTCTCTCTCTACGGTTTCTCTTTCTAGAACTTACAAATGAGAGAAATGTGGAGTGTCTTGGGCTATTTGTAGGGGAGGCTCCCCTATGTTCGCCCCTTCAAGTCCGCCGGCCCCTCCGGCCCGGCCCGTCATGCCTCATTCGTTTATTCCGTTATTATAATTGTCGTTTTAAATTTTGGGATGTTACAAGTCTACCCCCCTTACAATAGGTTTCGTCCCCGAAACCTATCATAAGTAAAATAGATGAGGGTACGACTCCCTCATTTCCTCCTCCGTTTCCCAAGTAGATTCCGATCCCTTTCGGTGCTTCCATTGGACTTTAACCAATTGAATAATCTTATTACGCAAACGCTTCTCCTTTCTGTCTAAGATGGCCACGGGTTTTTTGATGTAGTTAAGGCTGTTGTCGACCTCGATGTCATTAACTGGTACGTGAGCCGATTCATCCACCAAACACTTCCGCAAGTGTGATACATGGAAGGTAGGATGAATCCCACTTAACTCATCAGGCAACTCTAGCCGATAAGCGACTTCACCAACCCGTGCCATTATCCTGGATGGCCGACGAACCTCGGACTTAACTTTCCTCTCTTCTTGAATCGTATGATTCCCTTCCAGGGTGACACTTTCAACATTACTCTGTCCCCAACATCAAACTCAATAGGCCTTCGTCGTTTATCCGCATAGGATTTCTGACGATCTTGTGCGGCCTTCATTCGTGCTTTGATTTGATCAAACCTTTCCGACGTTTCTCTTACGACTTCAAGACTTCCTAATTCTGTCCAATCTCACCCCAACAAACCGGGGTCCTGCATCTTCTCCCATACAAAATTTCGTAAGGCGGCATGCCTATAGTCGTGTGATGACTATTGTTGTAGGAGAATTCGGCTAACGGCAGATGACTGTCCCAACTGCCGCCAAAATCGATAAAACAAGCACGAAGCATATCCTCCAAGGTCTGAATGGTCCTTTCGGACTGACCATCCGTTTGTGGGTGGTATGCCGTGCTGATATTAAGCCTCGTGCCCATCGCCTCGTGAAATCTTTTCCAGAACCTCGATGTGAATCGTGTGTCCCGGTCAAATACGATCGTCAAAGGCATCCCATGCCGTGCTACTACTTCGTTAATAAATACTTCCGCTAACTTTTCCGACTAGAACGTCTTGCGAATAGGTAGAAAATGAGCACTCTTCGTTAAACAGTCCACAATTACCCAAATGGTGTCATGACCTTTAGCTGTGCGAGGTAGCTTGGTTATGAAGTCCATGGTAATGTGTTCCCACTTCCACTCCGGTATATCAAGTGGTTGAATCTTTCCATACGGTTTCTGGTGTTCGACCTTTACTTGTGAGCAAGTCAAGCACTTGCTTACATACTTTGTCACTTTATGTTTCATTACAGGCCACCAATATTCCTTCCTCAGATCTTGGTACATTTTATTGGTACCAGGATGGATAGAGTATCGAGACTTATGAGCCTCATTCAAGATTTTGGTTCTAAGCTCGCCACCCATAGGTATCCATACCCGTCCAAAACGTGTCCTAACACCAAGGGTGTTATATTCCAACTTGTCATGTTGGCCAACCATTCTTTCCTTCTTTATGTTTTCTTCCTACAGTGCTTCATCTTGAGCTCTTTCAATTTCTCTCATCACATCTGATGTTACTATCAACTGGCAAGTTTTCACTCTAATAGGAGTAGGCACATCCCTTCGGCTTAGAGCGCCAGCCACCACGTTTGCCTTTCCAAGATGGTAGATGATCTCACAGTCATAATCTTTCAGGAGTTCCAACCATCGTCTCTGCCTCATATTAAGCTCTCTTTGTTCGAAGAAGTAATTCAAACTTTTGTGGTCGGAGTAAATAGTAAACTTCACCCTGTAGAGGTAGTGCCTCCAGATTTTCAATGCAAATACGACATCAGCGAGTTCCAAATCATGAGTCAGATAATTAGCTTTGTGAATCTTCAACTGCCGTGACGCATACGCGATCACTCTTCCGGTTTGCATCAACACGCATCCCAATCCCTGACCCGAAGCGTCAGAGTATACCACTAAGTCTTCATTACCCTCGGGAAGGGCCAAGACTGAAGCTTTGGTTAGCTTCTCTTTCAATTCCTTAAACACCTCATCCTGGGTCGACCCCCATTCGTACTTTACCTCCTTCCGAGTCAACTTTGTCAATGGCGAAGCTATTTTCGAGAAATCCCGGATGAATCTCCGATAGTAGCCTGCCAATCCCAAGAAACTGCGGATTTCAGTTGGCGTCTTAGGGATATTCCATTCCCTTATCGTCGTTATCTTTGCTGGGTCAACCATAATGCCATTCGGGTTAATGACATGACCTAGGAATTGGAATTCCCTAAGCCAGAATGCACATTTGGAGAACTTAGCATACAACTTTTCCTTCTTCAGAGCTTCCAACACCTCCTTTAAGTGACATGCGTGATCACCCTCATTCTTGGAGTAGATGAGGATATCATCGATGAACACAATTACCGATCGGTCCAGCATCGGTCGACAAACCCTATTCATCAAATCATGAACGCTGCGGGGGCGTTCGTTAATCCAAAAGACATTACGTGGAACTCGAAATGTCCATAACGCGTGCGAAATGCGGTTTTCGTTATGTCTTCTCCCCCCACCTTCAACTGATGGTACCCGGATCGAAGGTCGATTTTTGAGAACCAACTTGCGCCTTGCAATTGATCGAACAGGTCGTCGATCCTTGGTAAAGGGTACTTGTTCTTCACCGTTCGTTTGTTCAACTCGCGATAATCAATACACATTCTCATCGAACCATCCTTCTTCTTCACAAACAACACCGGAGCACCCCAAGGCGAGATGCTCGGTTGTATAAATCCCTTCTCAAGTAGTTCGTCTAATTGGGCCATAAGTTCTTTCATTTCCACTGGTGCTAGTCGATATGGAGCCTTAGCCATCGGCTGGGCATCTGGTACTAAGTCGATTCAAAATTTGTAACATCCCAAAAATAATAAAACGAATAAATATAGCGAGACCGGTGAATAAGTCAAAATATTTAAACAAAAAGGGAGCGGGCTTGGGCTCGGCTTCAATGGGCCGAGGGAAGCCCAGGTATATAAGAGGCAGGGCAGCCCTCTTCTCTGCTCATTCCCCCACTCACGCAACTTCTAGAGAGAGAAAGGAGAGCTCGGGTCTAGAGAGAGAAAGGAGAGCTCGGGTCTAGAGAGAGAAAGTCGACGGATCGTCCCGAAATTGAGGGAACACGTTACTGCTAAGCTCGTGAGAAGAACCTCCGGATCAGAATCTCGATACAGGTAATGATCTTGCCTAAATCTGATTTTTTGTTCGTTTTTGGGATTTTCGGGTTTTGGCTAAAAGGGTAACGATTTTGCGGATGGAACTTGAAAATGAGCTTAGGTATAGCATCTAGAATGAAAACCGAACGTTTTGACCTAAGAAAAATTGAGATATTGACTCGATCAGACGCGCATGCAAAAACTTTGGATTTTTGGGGAAGTCGATATGTGCAGACCCCATCGAAACTACATAGTTTCGATATGTGCAGACCCATCGAAACTACTAGTTTCGATATGTGCAGACCCATCGAAACTACTAGTTTTGATATGTGCAGACCCCATCGAAACTACATAGTTTCGATATGTGCAGACCCATCGAAACTACTAGTTTCGATATGTGCAGACCCATCGAAACTACTAGTTTCGATATGTGCAGACCCCATCGAAACTACATAGTTTCGATATGTGCAGACCCATCGAAACTACCATAGTTTCGATATGAGCCCACGATTTGAAGTTAAGATTTCACCTAAGTTACTCATCGAAACTACCAAGTTTCGACATAAACAACCTATCGAAACTATCAAGTTTCGATATAAGCAAATCCATCGAAACTACTAGGTTTGAGCATAGGGATGTCTAGTGTCATCTAGGAGCACTACCTTACACGTATGGCTTTATTATAACAGATCGTGAGTGACATTAGTGACGCGCAGTAGCCGGTTAAGAGTATTTCAGAAACTACTTATCCGGTGAGTTCTAGAAGCCCTCTTTTAAATGTTTTAATAATGTTTTTGGGCTGGTGTGCATACGTAACGATGTAACGATTTTATAAAATGATGTTTATGAAGGTTGTATATAACGTTTTATAAAATGATGTTTATGAGTGATGTTTTAGAAGGAAAGGTTATGAAGGAAGTGTTATGAAATATTTTGCCAAAAGAAGTTTATGAAGTGTGTTAATGAATGTTTTTAATAAAACGTACGAATGCTTTAACTGAAGTTTTTGAAGTAAAAGAAGTGAAGGTTTATGAAAGTCACAAACGAACGAATCTGCCAATATTCCTTAGGGAATGAAGGTTAAGGGATGGGAAGTATGTTATGGGCCTTTACCTTTTAGGGGCCTTTGTGGCTGGCCAACTGTTGTACAACTGGGGCGATGACGGTCGTCAAGGGGATTATCGTGATCCTTGAAGTTTGGTATGATTTACCTTACGAGGTAGTCGTGCTTGAAGTTTGGTACTTGCGCCCTACGGGGTGCAGTGCTTGAAGTTTGGTACGCGCTATCCTTTGGGACGCCGTGCTTGAAGGGTTGGATGACCTAAGTATCGGGCCCTAGGAGTTCCTCACCCGAAGGACAGTACGGTGATGATGGGCCTAGTGGTGGTGATCCTTAGTTCATTCAACCAGTATGTAACGTATGGATTTGACGGTTACGAGAAGGCGCAGATTTTATATGTTCGTTGAATTATGTTTATGAAGTGTTATGTTTTGTTATTGCATTACTTTACGTACTCTTTTTATTAAATGAAGTATGAAGTTATGTTTTTGGTAAATTATTCGAAGTTAAAGTTTTATGTTAAAACTAGAACTCACCAGCGTAGCTGAATTTTTAGTATGCACATTCAGGTTAAGGCAGGTTATGAGGATGGATGGTGATGCTTGGCTAGCGAGAGGAGTTACCCGACTGACTATGAAGACTAGCATCCCGTTATGTTTAGTTATGATGTATTTATGTTTTAAACAATGTTTACGCTTCCGCATGTATGAACAATGATGACGTTATGTTTGAATGAAATTTTCCGCTGCGTTATTTGATATTCATGTTTAAGAACTGTTTGTGAATGAGTAAATCCAACAAGTGAGGCCTCCCGGGTTTGGGGCCTTACAAGTTGGTATCAGAGCAATAGTTTGAGAGATTCGGACACTCCCAGTGTCTGAACTTAAACTGTGAATGGGACCGAAAGCGGATGCCAGTACGTGTAACTCGAGCCACAGCATCAGGTACGAAGGTAGTATATATTTACGTATATAGTATGCCTTAGAAAGGGTTAGGTAAGGACTTGTGTTCTGATGAAATTACAAAGGTGGTCAAATAGAAATCGAAAGGTAGTGTAATGGTTAATTGCAGATGGCCAGTGTATAATAACATCTTACAGTACTTATTGAATTTTATTTGTTAACTAGCGTGATGACATTGGATTTCTTGTCTTATAGAACGAAATGGCGAGGAGAGGAAACGGAAGGCGTGGTGGCCGTACCGGTGGTCGTACCGGCGGTCGAAATGGTGGGCGTGGCAGGATCCCTGCACGCCAAGAGAATAGTGAAGAAGGAAGTGTTCACACTGAACCGGCGGTTAGTGTGCATTGAACTAAACAAACACTGGTAGAAGAACAACCTTTCACTTTTGAACCAGAAGTGAGAGCAGCAATAGCTCGAGAGTTCACAGAATTGATGAAGACTTCTCTGCCAGGTCTGTTGGCAGAAGCATTGAAGCAGGTCAATGGGGAAGGTGGGTCTAACCCGACGGTTGATACCCCGAACACTGAGGCAATCAACGCACCGCCTGCTCGCGGATGCGACTATAAGTCCTTCAAGGCATGTGACCCGCCAGTCCTGACTGGAAAGAAAGACGCGGTAGCTACGTTTGACTGGATAATCCGTATGGAGGCTACCATCCGTCTCAGCGAATGCCGAGCGGATCAAGTTGTAAAATTTGCTGCTAACTCCTTGAGGGAAGAAGCATCCCATTGGTGGGAAGGTGTACGTCAGGCAAAAGGGAGTGAGATTGTGGATGCGATGATGTGGGCTGACTTGAAAACTTTAGTTATTAAGAATTTTTGCCCAAGGAACGAGATTGAGAAGGTGGAGAGAGAATTTCTGGGTTTGAAGGCCGGGAACATGACGCACCGGCAATACACAACCCGATTCAATGAACTAGCACGTCTGGTGCCACATCTTGTCACTACTGAAGAGAGAAAGATTGCCTGCTATATTCAAGGGTTGCCGGACCAAGTCCGCACCTTTGTTAAGGCAAACGCCCCTACTACCTATGATTCGGTAGTAGAACTGAGCGGCGTGGTATTTGATGATCTGGCGCTGAATGTCATTGCCATTGAAGAGCCTAAGAAAAAGTTGAGTTTTCCCGCTAAACGATCGGGTGGGAAGTTGTTTGGGGCTCGGGACAAGCAGGCCAGGGTAGGCGGGATGACAGTCTGTGGGAAATGTGGGGTAAGACATGCGGGTGAATGCCGGTTAGGATCGAATCTGTGCTTTAAATGCGGCAAGACCGGACATTACTCCCGTGAATGCCCGCAAGGCTACAAGTGCTACAATTGTGGGGAAAATGGTCATATGAGTCGGGAATGCACCAAGCCCAGGATGAGTGAAGCCGGGAAAGGGAAAGGCCAGGAGAAGAAAGAAGAGAGGCCCCGAGCAAAGACTCGTGCGTACGCGCTGATGCAAGACCAAGCCAGGGCAGACCCCGACGTGGCGTCCGGTACGTTCATCCTTGACAACACTTTTGTATCGGTGCTATTTGATTCGGGTGCCAGTAAGAGTTTTATATCTGCGACTTTTTGTAAAAGGGTAAAGTACACTGTGAGTAAACTAGAAAGGGCCTTTAGCGTAGAAACCGCTGAGGGTAGAACTGCGAGGGTGACTGATGTAGTTGAAAATTCCACGATAAAAATAGAAGGCCATAGATTTCCCGTCAGGTTGTTTGTCATGGTTTTGGGTGGGTTCGATGTCGTGTTAGGAATGGATAGGCTAACTGCCAATGAAGCACAAATTATATGTAAACGAGAGATAATCCGACTCAAGGCTCCGGATGGTAGCAAAGTCGAGGTTCTTAGAGATCGTGACGCCCCGATGCCAAACGTCATCTCGATGATTAAGGCAACAGATTATTTGAGGCGCGGATGCGAGGCGTATCTGGTGTACGTGATTGACAAGTGTAAGGAAGTGAAGGAACTAGACGATGTACCCGTGGTACGCGAGTACCCGGAGGTGTTTCCAGAGGATTTGCCTGGGATACCACCCGACAGAGAGATTGAATTTCGAATCGACTTAGTACCAGATGCCCAGCCCGTGGTTAAGGCTCCAAGTGGAGATGAAGGAACTTATGGTCCAACTAGACGAGTTACTTGAGAAAGGATTTATCCAACCGAGCATCTCGCCGTGGGGTGCTCCGGTGTTGTTTGTGAAGAAGAAAGACGGTTCGATGAGAATTTGTATTGATTATCACGAGTTGAACAAACGTACGGTGAAGAACAAGTACCCTTTACCAAGGATCGACGACCTGTTCGATCAATTACAGGGCGCAAGTTGGTTCTCGAAAATCGACCTTCGATCCGGGTACCATCAGTTGAAGGTAAGGGAGGAAGACATACCGAAAACTGCATTTCGCACGCGTTATGGACATTTTGAGTTCCGCGTAATGTCTTTCGGATTGACGAACGCCCCCGCAGCGTTCATGGATTTGATGAATAGAGTTTGTCGACCAATGCTGGATCGATCGGTAATCGTGTTCATCGATGATATCCTTATCTACTCCAAGAATGAGGGTGATCTCGCGTGTCACTTGAAGGAAGTATTGGAAGCTCTGAAGAAGGAAAAGTTGTATGCTAAGTTCTCCAAATGCGCGTTCTGGCTTAGGGAAGTCCAATTCCTAGGTCACGTCATTAACCCAAATGACATTATGGCTGACCCAGCAAAGATAGTGACGATAAGAGAATGGAGTATTCCTAAAACGCCAATTGAAATCCGTAGTTTCTTGGGATTGGCAGGCTACTATCGGAGATTCATCCAGGATTTCTCGAAAATAGCTTCGCCGTTGACAAAGTTGACTCGGAAAGAGGTTAAGTATGAATGGGGTTCGACCCAATATGAGGCATTTAAGGAATTGAAGAAGAGGCTAACCCAAGCTCCAGTCTTGGCCCTCCCCGAGGGCAATGAAGACTTAGTGGTATACTCTGACGCTTCGGGTTAGGGATTGGGATGCGTGTTGATGCAACGCGGAAGAGTGATCGCGTATGCGTCACGACAGTTGAAGATTCACGAAGCTAATTATCCGACTCACGATTTGGAACTTGCTGCTGTCGTATTCGCATTGAAAATATGGAGGTACTACCTTTACGGGGTGAAGTTTACTATTTACTCCGACCACAAAAGTTTGAAATACTTCTTCGAACAGAAGGAACTTAATATGAGGCAGAGGCGATGGTTGGAACTGTTGAAAGTCTATGACTGTGAAATAATGTACCATCCTGGAAAGGCAAACGTGGTGGCTGACGCTCTAAGCCGAAAGGATGTGCCTACTCCTATTAGAGTGAAAGCTTGCCAGTTGGTGGTAACATCAGATGTGATGATGGAAATTGAAAAAGCTCAAGATGAAGCACTTAAAGAAGAAAACATTAAGAAGGAAAGGATGGTTGGCCAACAGGACAAGTTGGAATATAACACTCTTGGTGTTAGGACACGTTTTGGACGAGTATGGATACCTATGGGTGGCGAGCTTAGAACCAAAATCTTGGATGAGGCTCATAAGTCTCGGTACTCTATCCATCCCGGTACCAATAAGATGTACCAAGATCCGAGGAAGGAATACTGGTGGCCCGGAATGAAACATGAAGTGACAAAGTATGTAAGCAAGTGCTTGACTTGCTCACAAGTAAATGCCGAGCACCAGAAACCATATGGAAAGATTCAACCGCTTGATATACCAGAATGGAAGTGGGAACACATTACCATGGACTTCATAACCAAGCTACCTCGCACAGCTAAAGGTCATGACACCATTTGGGTAATTGTGGACCGATTAACAAAGAGTGCTCATTTACTACCTATTCGCGAGACGTTCTCGTCGGAAAGGTTAGCGGAAGTATTTATTAACGATGTAGTAGCACGGCATGGGATGCCTTTGACGATAGTATCCAACCGGGACACACGATTCACATCGAGGTTCTGGAACACGAGGCTTAATATCAGCACTGCATACCACCCACAAACGGATGGTCAGTCCGAAAGGACCATTCAGACATTGGAGGATATGCTTCGTGCTTGCATTATCGATTTTGGCAGCAGTTGGGACAGTCATCTGCCGTTAGCCGAATTTTCATACAACAATAGTCATCACACGACTATAGGCATGCCGCCTTACGAAATGTTGTATGGGAGGAGATGCAGGACCCCGATTTGTTGGGGTGAGATTGGACAGAAAGAATTAGGAAGTCTTGAAGTTGTAAAAGAAACGTCGGAAAGATTTGATCAAATCAAAGCACGAATGAAGGCCGCACAAGATCGTCAAAAATCCTACGCGGATAAATGGCGAAGGCCTATTGAGTTTGATGTTGGGGACAGAGTAATGTTGAAAGTGTCACTTTGGAAGGGAATCATACGATTCAGGAAGAGAGGAAAGTTAAGTCCGAGGTTTGTCGGACCGTTCAGGATAATGGCACGGGTTGGTGAAGTCGCTTATCGGTTAGAGTTGCCTGATGAGTTAAGTGGAATTCATCCTACCTTCCATGTATCACACTTACGAAAGTGTTTGGCGGATGAATCGGCTCGCGTACCACTTACTGACATCGAGGTAGACAATAGCCTTAACTACATCGAAGAACCCGTGGACATCCTAGATCGAAAGGAGAGACGTTTACGTAATAAAGTTATCCAATTGGTTAAAGTCCAATGGAAACATCGAAAGGGATCGGAAGCCACTTGGGAAACGGAGACAGAAATGAGGGAGTCGTACCCTCAACTATTTGACTTATGATAGGTTTCGGGGACGAAACCTATTGTAAGGGGGTAGACTTGTAACATCCCAAAAATAATAAAACGAATAAATATAGCGAGACCGGTGAATTAGTCGAAATATTTAAACAAAAAGGGAGCGGGCTTGGGCTCGGCTTCAATGGGCCGAGGGAAGCCCAGGTATATAAGAGGCAGGGCAGCCCTCTTCTCTGCTCATTCCCCCACTCACGCAACTTCTAAAGAGAGAAAGGAGAGCTCGGGTCTAGAGAGAGAAAGTCGACGGATCGTCCCGAAATTGAGGGAACACGTTACTGCTAAGCTTGTGAGAAGAACCTCCGGATCAGAATCTCGATACAGGTAATGATCTTGCCTAAATCTGATTTTTTGTTCGTTTTTGGGATTTTCGGGTTATGGCTAAAAAGGTAACGATTTTGCGGATGGAACTTGAAAATGAGCTTAGGTATAGCATCTAGAATGAAAACCGAACGTTTTGACCTAAGAAAAATTAAGATATTGACTCGATCAGACGCGCATGCAAAAACTTCGGATTTTTGGGGAAGACGATATGTGCAGACCCCATCGAAACTACATAGTTTCGATATGTGCAGACCCATCGAAACTACATAGTTTCGATATGTGCAGACCCATCGAAACTACTAGTTTCGATATGTGCAGACCCATCGAAACTACTAGTTTCGATATGTGCAGACCCCATCGAAACTACATAGTTTCGATATGTGCAGACCTATCGAAACTACTAGTTTCGATATGTGCAGACCCATCGAAACTACTAGTTTCACTATGTGCAGACCCCATCGAAACTACATAGTTTCGATATGTGCAGACCCATCCAAACTACCATAGTTTCGATATGAGCCCACGATTCGAAGTTAAGATTTCACCTAAGTTACTCATCGAAACTTACAAGTTTCGACATAAACAACCTATCGAAACTATCAAGTTTCGATATAAGCAAATCCATCGAAACTACTAGGTTTGAGCATAGGGATGTCTAGTGTCATCTAGGAGCACTACCTTACACGTATGGCTTTATTATAACAGATCGTGAGTGACATTAGTGACGCGCAGTAGCCAGCTAAGAGTATTTCAGAAACTACTTATCCGGTGAGTTCTAGAAGCCCTCTTTTAAATGTTTTAATAATGTTTTTGGGCTGGTGTGCATACGTAACGATGTAACGATTTTATAAAACGATGTTTATGAAGGTTGTATATAACGTTTTATAAAATGATGTTTATGAGTGATGTTTTAGAAGGAAAGGTTATGAAGGAAGTGTTATGAAATATTTTGCCAAAAGAAGTTTATGAAGTGTGTTAATGAATGTTTTTAATAAAACGTACGAATGCTTTAACTGAAGTTTTTGAAGTAAAAGAAGTGAAGGTTTATGAAAGTCACAAACGAACGAATCTGTCAATATTCCTTAGGGAATGAAGGTTAAGGGATGGGAAGTATGTTATGGGCCTTTACCTTTTAGGGGCCTTTGTGGCTGGCCAACTGTTGTACAACTGGGGCGATGACGGTCGTCAAGGGGATTATCGTGATCCTTGAAGTTTGGTACGATTTACCTTACGAGGTAGTCGTGCTTGAAGTTTGGTACTTGCGCCCTACGGGGTGCAGTGCTTGAAGTTTGGTAAGCGCTATCCTTTGGGACGCCGTGCTTGAAGGGTTGGATGGCCTAAGTATCGGGCCCTAGGAGTTCCTCACCCGAAGGACAGTACGGTGATGATGGTC
The DNA here is from genome assembly GCA_023525975.1 of Smallanthus sonchifolius. Lineage (NCBI taxonomy): Eukaryota > Viridiplantae > Streptophyta > Magnoliopsida > Asterales > Asteraceae > Smallanthus > Smallanthus sonchifolius. Next base: position 37,100,361 of record CM042032.1, on the reverse strand, counting down.
CTAGTGGTGGTGATCCTTAGTTCATTCAACCAGTATGTAACGTATGGATTTGACGGTTACGAGAAGGCGCAGATTCGATATGTTCGTTGACTTATGTTTATGAAGTGTTATGTTCTGTTATTGCATTACTTTACGTACGCTTTTTATTAAATGAAGTATGAAGTTATGTTTTTGGCAAATTATTCGAAGTTAAAGTTTTATGTTAAAACTAGAACTCACCAGCGTAGCTGACTTTTTAGTATGCACATTCAGGTTAAGGCAGGTTATGAGGATGGACGGTGATGCTTGGCTAGCGAGAGGAGTTACCCGACTGACTATGAAGACTGGCATCCCGTTATGTTTAGTTATGATGTATTTATGTTTTAAACAATGTTTACGCTTCCGCATGTATGAACAATGATGACGTTATGTTTGAATGAAATTTTCCGCTGCGTTATTTGATATTCATGTTTAAGAACTGTTTGTGAATGAGTAAATCCAACAAGTGAGGCCTCCCGGGTTTGGGGCCTTACAAAATTCAATCTCTCTGTCGGGTGGTATCCCAGGCAAATCCTCTAGAAACACCTCCGGGTACTCGCGTACCACTGGTACTCGCGTACCACGGGTACATCGTCTAGTTCCTTCACTTCCTTACACCTATCAATTACATACACCAGATAAGCCTCGCATCCGCGCCTCAAGTAATCTGTTGCCTTAATCATCGAGATGATGTTTGGCATCGGGGTGTCACGATCTCCAAAAATCACGACTTCGCTACCATCCGGAGCCTTGAGTCGGATTATCTTTCGTTTGCATATAATTTGTGCTTCATTGGCAGTTAGCCAATCCATACCTAACACGACATCGAACCCACCCAAAACCATAACAAACAACCTGACAGGGAACCTATGACCTTCTATTTTTATCGTGGAGTTATCAACTACATTGGTCACTATATACAATTTTGGAGTCACAAAAATTGGAACATGCTTCTTCCCTTCATTAGTGAAGGAGAATCTCTTGAATTACAGCATATCATGAACTTAGAAGACTATTATCTGAACCCTGAGGATTTTGATTCAGATACAGGCACACCGCCAACTATTCCAGACACTCACAGAGATTTCTAGAAAGATTGTAAAGAAATCGTATGCACTGACGTCAAAACCCACAGAGTCTACAAAGCCGTCTCAATTATTTGACCGACAATCCTCTGTAGATAAAAGAAAAAGTTTTTTTGTTGTTTTACTACTTTAATTTGTAGCCGTTTCTTTTAGTTTAGTGCGTTCTTTTATGTTTCTTGTTCTTTAGCTTTGTGCTCTGCCTATTTAAGGACAGCAACTTCATTTGTAAAAAACACACCGAAAACATTGAATGAAATCAATCTCAGTTATGAGTAGCTAAATTCTCTCTTTCTGATTTCTCTTTTAAACCCTTATTCTTCTAAGAATTTTCTCTAGTTTTTCATACTATATCCCAAATATAAAAAAAAATATTTCCGTTGCAATCCTACCATCCGCACCAAATATTCTCATCAACCACTGCAAATATACTGTAAGTTTTTATGTTTTATTGCATGTGTCAAAAATCTCTGATGCCCCAACCTATTTTGGTATCAGAGCAAAGGCTTTCCTAATATCTAAAAGACTAAGACAGGTCCATGTCAGGCAGCGTGTATGCTTAAGTCCTATTTATATGGAAACCCGCTTAGGTGAAGATTAGGGAAAAATTTGCTTTGATCTACTAATCTAGATAAGTTGTCAAAGATTTATATGTTTCATACTTGTTTATTTTACTTTTGTTTTGTTATGATAAAATTGGGATATAGAAAAACATTATAAGAGAAAACTCAAAAGATAAGGTGCTTACTAAGGGAAATCAGATTCTTTTAAAATAATTATTGAATCTTCAAAAGTGTTCAAAAAACTCGAATTCTTAAACTTAGAGTTTGCAAAATGAAGCGATCATAAAAATATAAGTAATAGCTACTATAATCATATTTGTAGATTTAAAGAGCTTCATACACACAGTCTTCATACAGATAATACACATCTAAATAGTATTACAGATATTATTATAAATTTAGGATTCAGTCTACAAAAAGAATCTATAAATAATAAACACTTATTAGAAAGAATTATACAATTAATAGCTAAAGAAATAGACGAAATTAAAATATTCACAGAAAATTTAGAATACATAAGAGAACAAAATAATCAAAATTTGTTAGAAATAAAAAAATATTAAGAAAGATAAACATATACTAGAGGTTGACGAAAATTCTATAGAAATCAATAAAATCATAAATAAACTAAACAAAATACATATAAGTGATAATAAGCCTAAACCATATAAAATTGGAAACCAAGCGATGAATAAACAAATTATTCAAGGATCTAGAAAGTCTACTAGCAATATAAAAGATATCATTACATCAGATACTTTTTTAAACAAAATTTTAAAGAAAGGGTCGTCTTCTAGAAGTACACAATAGATAATCAGGAAAACAGTTTATACACACAGGACTTATAGTTATAGGGATAAAAGCCCTAGGAAGAAAAAACCTAGAAACAAAACTTTTAGCCCTAATATTAGATAAAAGTTGGAAATCAGAAATGAAAAAGGCAATTATTTCAGGAATGGAAATAGATTTAAGTCAAAATACAGCCTTATTCTATTGTACACCTGGAATTCTAAAAACATTAAAGAACTACAGAAGCTAAAAATAGCCCTACAAACCAAAGGATATGAAAACTATGAAGGAAATAACATAGTAATAAGTATAGGAGTCTTAGGAAAGGCCAGTAATAGATCAGGAATGAAATACAAAGTAAACATAGAAGGAATAGTTAACACAATTGCGTCTAAATCAATTCAAATGATTGAACCAGTTAAAATAGATCCTAAAGAATTAGCAGGATTAGAATGGCAAATAAGCGATTTAACAGAAAAAGAAAACTCAACTTTAATTCCAAAAAAGAGCCATATATATGAAGGGATAGATGGAATACAAAGCTTAAGATTTACAGACTTTAAACAAGAAGATAATAAGTACGAAGAAAGTAGCTGTTCTAAAGAACAACCAAGTGAACCACAATATAATTTCATGAATTTAGAATCAGACGATGACTCTGAATATGAAAAACCTATATACGATACATAAAATGAAGAAATTGATGATGAATATAAAATAGATTCAGAATTCACAAGATTTGAACAAGAAGATATAGATTACAGTTTATTAGATTATTCAAAAGAAGAGACAAATACGACTTACAAAACAAAAGAAACCAACAAATCGTACGAACAAATAATAAATAGAAAATTCACATAAATAAATATACAAGAAGAAGTGGACGACATGATAGTAGAATGCATGCTTACTTTAGGAATGACATATGAAGAAAGTTACAACAAACTACAAGAAAATTTTTATTTACCATTAGTAAAAAGTATAGTCAAAGGAGATACCATGATCTCTGATTTTTACAAACATGAAAGTAGCTTTATGGACTCTGAATATAAGAAAAGAAACTATACGGAGAGAAAAATAGGAGAAACTTCATATGAAACCATGGGAAGAGAACCATAGACTAGACCAACTACGAGCTATCAACAGGATTCAAGTTATAAAGGAACGGGAAACAAGTTACCTATAGGACAAACTTATAGTAGCAGTATGCTATTACTAGAACAACAGAACCCACAACTATGGGTAGACGATGTTCTAACATGGGAACAAACAGTAGTAAGGATGTGGGAAACAAATAAGAAAGATAGTATGGACATGTTTGCCTATTTAGAAACAACTCTAGGACCAACATCCCTAGGAATATGGCAAAGTAAAAAAGCCCACAGCCCAGACCAAATAAACAGATTAAAAGCCATAGGAGATAATCCCTATAATTTTATTTCTCAAATAAGAACCCTTATTTTAGGAGTAGACCCAGCAAAAAATAACAGTTTAATACAAGATACAGCTGTTAGAAATTTAGAACAACTAATCATAGCAGACATGAAATATATAAACGAGTTTACACTAGACTTTACAAGATTATTAGCCCAAACAGGACAAGCTATGGATGATAGTTTATGTGACAAATATTTTATAAAACTACCAGGAGACGAAGCCTGGAAGTTACAATACGAAAACTTAGCAAACATAGGAATAGGATCTAGAATAACCTTTACATTTGGTATTCTAGAAGAAAAATGTAAAGAAGTTGCTTTACAGGAACAACTAAAAAGAAATGCTTTTGCATTTTGCAAAACAACAATTTACACCCCACAAGCCTGTGGATACTATGATAAGAAAAAGAAAATTAGAAAGAGTACTTCTTACAACAAAGAATATAAACCATATAAAAAATATCAAAATAAATATGTTAGAAAACCCCATACTAGAACATGCAAGTGTTTTATATGTGTAGACACAAAACATTTAGCTAATAAATGTCCAAATAAAAATAAAAATATGAAAAGAAGCAATTTAGTTGAACAAATTAACGACTATGAGATAGAAGCATTAGATACAGATCATACAGATAATGAATCAATATACAATATATATAGTGAAGAAGAAGAGCCTGTAACAAAAATCTCACACACATACACTAATTCAGAAGAATGCGAGCATGACTGGAGACATAGAAATGGAAACAATTATATCAAATGTTACATTTGTGAATACTACCCAAGTATAGATAAAAGATCTCAATGCAATATATGCTTTAAAGAAATCTGTCATATTTTCATTAAAAATATTCATAACATAGAACCACCAAACACTAGTCAAAATGCAAATAAAAATACAAACGAATACGAAGAAAAGTTCAAAAAATTAGAACTAGCTATAGAAGTTAACAAACTAAAAATAGAAATTATGAATAATAAAATCACAAAACTTGAAGATCTAATAGAAAAGAAAAAACAGGTAGTAGAATTCCCAGAAATAAATAACATGGCCACAGAACCAGAACAAAACCCTATGCAAACTAATGAACAAACACTTATACAAACTAATGGGTCAATAAATATGATAAACATACAGTGTAGATTATGGCTTGATGCCAACACTCCAGTAGACTTAACAACCCTGGTAGATACAGGAGCAACCAAAAGTGTAATATCACACAGTCTTACACAATAAAAATTCCATAAACCACTTACATATAGGTTAATGACAAGAACTGTAGAAGACAGATTAATAAGCATAACACATTACCTAGAGCCAGTAGGAATACAATTTCTAGATTTTGCAGAAAATTATAGTACAAAGTATGATATTCTATAAATAAATATAAATCCAGAGATTTTGTCCTAGGATTAAATTTCATACTAGGATTAAATGGTGCAATTACTATAACAAGAAACTTCATAACCATTAGTAAACAAATTTACAGTTTCCCCACTTTTAGATATAAAAGCGTGAATGAAATTGCTCACAAAAGAGGAGAAAAAAGAAATTTAGAATTTTTAAATAAAAATAAAAGACAAATCATTATTGAAAATGAAGCTTTACAACTCTTAACAAATTTTGTAAACTATGAACTAGAAAAATGACAAGACGTTACAACAAGTATTAATCATCCTACAATTTTACACCTAGAATGAATAGGACTTATAATTCGAAAGTTAAATACATTTGTAAATTCAAACTAAAAAATCCAGATATCACCATAAGAAATATAAATATAGAATATAGCCCTCTAGACAAAGAAGAATTCAACACACAAATACTTGAAATGACCAAACAAGGATTGATCAGAAAATCAGAAAGTCCCCATAGATCAACAGCCTTTATAGTAAAAAACTATATCGAAATAAAAAGAGGAAAAGCAAGAATCGTCTACAATTATAAAAGATTAAATGATAACACAGAAGACGATGGTTACAACATTCCCAATAAAGATAGCTTAATTCAACTAATACAAAATAACAAAGTATTTTCTAAATTTGACCTAAAATCAGGTTTTAATCAACTACATCGAGCAGAAGATTTTAAAAAATGGACAACTTTTACATGTTCTGAAGGATTATATGAATGAAAAGAGGTCACCAGTCCCTTACAGTTTAAAAAGAATCCTTCACCCATGAGTATCTCATCTAATGACGATGAAGAAACAGAGAAACTAATGAGCCAAGCTCTCAAAGCTGAAAAAATACACAGTTCTAGACAAGCAGCTTTGTTACAGAATACTCAAGTCCCACAAAGTTCTAGACAACTTCCTCCCTATTTCCTCAACTTTATACAACCACCACAAAACCTAGAAACCTATTCTAAAAAGACAGCCTATAAAAAACCAGTTCAAAAAACCATTTCCCCCTATAATCCCACCATTTCTTTTGGCTCTTATGCCCTATAAGTCTGCAATGACTCACACACAAAGTTTCGCCCCATTAATGGGATGAAACTAACAGAAAAACAACAATGTCTTCTAGACAATTTATGGCATATTCAGACCATGCCTCATGCATCCTCCTTCAAAATTTAAATTTTAAATGCGCTAAGTATATAATTTAGCGAACAAGGAGTGAAATGCCCTGAAAAACAGCCTCCAAAGTTTACACATTACATCATTTTTAGAGGCATCAAAATTGGTATTTTTAACAAATGGGAGACAGTTGCAAAGTTTATACAGTGTCCTGGACCAATTTATAAAGGTTATCAAAGCTTCTCTAAAGCTCTGAAAATAGCCAGAGATCACTTTGGTATAGACAACTTTTTTATTGAACCCGAAGAGGTTCAAACTTTTTCACAGATTACAAAAACGAGTCATGAACAGATTATAAAGACTCAGGATGAAACTATTGCAAGCATGCAAAACCAGCTTATACAACAAGGAAAAAGTACACAGTCTATACAAAGCCATATAGAAAATAATATTCTAAAACAAAAGGTTGGCATTCTCGAAGCAAAAAAATATACAGTTGTTACAAAGGCTTGAGAAAAAAGAAAACAATTACAGAAGCTATTACTCTTTTAGAGCCAGAATGCTAGACACTCCCTGGAAATCCTGTCTTCAAACTGTGTTTGATCAATTTCCATAATTTGAACAGATAATATCCCAAAAGATTAACACAGAATTCCCACTAGTACTATATGAGTTACAACTCAGACTCATGACGATTGCCTTGAATGAAGAAAAGTGCAAAGGGGCTACAGTTGTTGAAAGAACAGATGACGATGGAGAGGGGACTTGCTTGCTCCTTCTTCAAATAAACCTAAAAGAAACAGACATGTCAGGTGATCTAATTCTACAATTATACCATAATGGTATGATTAATTACATAGAATTAGAATTAAACACAAAAACAGAAAAAATTATAAATCTTTTTGGAGAAAAATTTATAATAGCCACTGGAAATATCTCAACACATATATTTCCTCCACATATTAGCTGCAAAATATTTTCTTCTTTTCCTTTTGCCAATGACCATACATACAGACCTGCCAGAAAAAGAATGTTCATTAGTCACAAGCTTTCTAGCAAAGACTACTTAAAAAGGCTCGCCATACAAACTGAGATTCAATTCTCAGAACTTTACTTGGTCGATAACCTCGCTAGCTTTGCCACGTAAAAGAACAACCAAAGAAAAGATACTAAACAGTTTATTCCCTAAAACCAGAAAACTCCCACATTACCACCAGGCTTTCACTGGGAAACCTACCACCTTATCGCCGAAGGACACTATATACAAATTTGGAGTCACAAAAATTGTAACATGCTTCTTCCCTTCATTGGTGAAGGAGAATCTATTGAATTACAACATATCATGAACTTAGAAGACTATTATCTGAACCCTAAGGATTTTGATTCAGATACAGGCACACCGCCAACTATTTCAGATACTCACAGAGATTTCTAGAAAGATTGTAAATAAATCTTATGCACTGACGTCAAAACCCACAGAGTCTTCAAAGCCGTCTCAATTATTTGACCGACAATCCTCTGTAGATAAAAGAAATTTTTTTTTGTTGTTTTACTACTTTAACTTGTAGCCGTTTCTTTTAGCTTAGTGCGTTCTTTTATGTTTCTTGTCCTTTAGCTTTGTGTTCTGCCTATTTAAGGACAACAACTTCATTTGTAAAAAACACACCGAAAACATTGATTGTTCTTACATAATATATATATATATATATAGTTATATTAAATAAATAAACCTTAAAAACTTTTAAGTTTTATAAAAAAAATGAGATGTTATTTTTAAATTTTTATAACTAAATTAAATGGATTTTTATCAAAGAATTGGGTCTTGAACCCACTCCATAGCAATTGAACCCCTTTACACCTTTGAACCCCCTCTAATTGCCTTTGAACCCTCACTTGAACCCCCTCCCATTAAAATTGAACCCTGGAACTTGTTCTTGCATAATTTTGACTTCAAAAAGTCAAACATATTCAAATCTCCCATCAATCCCTGTATTTTCGAGATTCAAATCATCCCAATCAATTTCTAAACCGTTTTTGAGTGTATTGCAACTCGAATTTATAACAAATGATTGAAATTTGTGTTTTATTTACCCTTTATAGGAGTTACAGTTTTGAGTTGAAAACGCACGATTCCAAGCTTAAAATCCCGCTAATCTCGTCCCATTCAAAGTTGTAACGCGTATGTAATCGTTCCATATAATTCACTATCGGTTTACTACGCGAAACGATCCTCAAAATCCATTTTTTTGCTTCTTCTATCTTGGTTCGCGACCAGCAGGGGGATCGGTCCCTCAATCCAAGAACTGATTTCAGGTATTAACTTATCTCTCTACTCGGTTAGATCCTCTGTACTAAAAGCCCCTTGATTCTGCTCGCGATTTGTGTTGAATTGGGGATTTGCGTTTTTAGTTTGAATGTTTGGGGAAGAAGGTGTTTGAAACCTTTATGTTAAAAGTTAAAGTTTTCCATTCCTTAACAAGGCATATGCCTAGATCAACCGGTTAAAGCTTTACTCTCCCTCGGAGCATTTCTACGCGTGTATTATTTCGTTACTAATATATATTTCTAAAACATGACAAACGTTATTGTTTTAACATAAACCCTACTATTTTATATATAACTTTTAAAAATTATAAAGTTATCGTGGGTTGTAACGTATTGAATTTTATTAAACGAAAGTGTTATATTTAAGATAAAACCTTTATAACGACATGATCCATAATTAACATTAAAAATTAGTGTTATTAATATCATAATTGTTTTAATCATGTTATTATTATTACTTTAAAAAATATTAAGATTCTTTTAATAATTTGATTTTCATAAATAATAATCCGCATAACTACTTTATTTATTTCAATTTATATCATATTATACTATTCCATCATAATGACTATTGTAACCTAATTGTCTTAATGAGATATTAATTATATTCAATTTGCAATTAATATTTATTGTTGACACCTAAAATCTCTTTTATAAAAATAAAATTTATAAAACATTATTTCATTTATATATTATCACCTTATTTAAAATTCGAATCTATAATATTTTCGTTCGCTCGTTCGCTCCAAAAATCCTAAAGTCTCAATCGTTCCGTTCTTATTTCTTTTAATCGTTTCTATATTAAATATGTATAAATTATTTACTTAGGGCATCGTTAAACCCGTTCGCTCGTCCTCACGACCTAGTTCAAGTTTAAGTCACAATATCAAGATGAGTTAGATAGCCCCACATTTTACATTTTTACATTTTTGGGGTGAAACTTGATTACATTTTGAACTATTTGCAATTTATACAATTCAAACAATGTGTACATGTGTGTATTTTTGTGCTTTATGTTTAGAACACTTTAGTTAAACTAAAATTATAACAAGTACAATCATTAAATTCGTACAAGCCGACGGTAACAATGATAGATCTATTGGAATGACACACCACCCAAGTAGGGTGATTTTTTACCGAAAACACAAGGGTAACATGCGTGTTATGCCTAACATGTCAACAAAGGTTTGATTGTCACCCGGTTTGCTTTAGTTGTTTATACATATTTGCATATCTATACCATGTGACATAATGAATTGTACACTACATTTGAACTTGTTTGTAGAGTCAAAACCTATGTATACTCACCAACTATTTTAGTTGAACTTGTTTTTCCAACATGTTTCAGGTGTAAATATTTGAGATTTTACACACGATGCTTCACTTAGGGATGTGACCTAGAATAAATAAAGACTTGAATTAATTATGTATTTTCTGGTTTGGTTGTTTGTTTCATTTGAATTTATGGATATGAAATGTTGGTTTTTAAATAAATATATTGAACTTAGTTTGATCATGTGCTTATGAACATTCTCCGTGTCCCGACCCGACGTATTCCGCCGTTGGTTGGGGTGTGACAGATTGGTATCAGAGCCATGGTTATAGGGAATTAGGTTATTAGAAACAATGACATAGTCTATAACATTAGGATGTCCATTATGTGCTATGTTACATGTTACTTACTACCTTCTCTTCTATATGATATACAACTTGATATCTTACTTGTTAAACTATATGACGTACTAGTTACTAGCCTATATGATAACCAATTAACTATATGATATTACTCCTATCCTAAGTCTCATATTCTTCTTTCCTTTGCCATGCCTTCATCATCTTCATATGTGGAACACCATACTCATAGACACAAGTCTATTAAAATTTTGAAATCCCGTAAAGGTTTTAAATTCTATTAATTATTAGAGAACATGTGCAATCTGAAAGGGTAACACCTGTACTTTGGGTTTTCTGTCTAGGAAAGCATTTCATATAAATCCACATCGACCGAAGGATCGGTTATGCTTTCCTGAGAATTCCCGAAGTGAGTGTTTACTTATAGGCTAAAGCATGTCTTTTTGAAAATTATACGAATTTAAATAACCTTGATGTGTCAAAGTATTCAATTGGTTATATTACCAAGTGAATACAATTCAAATATTATTATTCTGCATGTTACATAACATGACATGTGTTTGTTTCATCCTTATCAATATCCAAAGTCTCATAATTCATGTTCTTTTCCTTGTGTTGTCTTTTTATAGTATGCCTCCCTGTCGTGCTAACAACACCAACAATGACAACAATAATGAACTCGATGCACTCATTGCACAACAAATGGCTGTAGTTCTTCCCGATCTTGTAGCACAACTTAATCAAGCGGTCAAAACAGGTGGTGCAAACAACAATGGTGGTGGTGGTGGTGCCAACCCGCCCCAATGCACCTTTAAGCACTTCAATTCCTGTAATCCCACCAAATTTTATCAGACTGAGGGAGCTACCGGCCTCCTTAAATGGCTTGAAAGTATTGAGAATACCTTTCTCAGCAGCGATTGCCCCAACAATCTTCGGCGTTGATGTGGCAATGGCCTTGCCATGGGATGAGGTGAAAATACTAATGACCGAGGATTTTTTCCCTCAGAATGAAATGAAGAAGCTGTAAGCCAAATTTTGGTATCTTGCTCAAGATAGCGGTGAAAACCTTGTTTACACGACCCGCTTTCATGAGTTGTGTCTTTTTGTGCCACACATGGTTAGACCGTTGTCCCGTAGTATTGAGAAATATATAGGTGGATTACCGATTATTGGGAAGAAATCCCACAACTCTTGAAGACGCCATACGCTTAGCCGCCACGTTGATCGACAATCACGCGAAGGCGGGAACGTTAACAAGAAAGGGTGGCAAGAAAACCAACGACAAGGCAGCTACAACCGAAATGGCTAAAGAGGACAAGACTGAACCTTCTTACAACAACAAGAAGCGTAAGGCTAGAAACTTTGTTGTCATTACCCCTGTTGCACCAATCAATCAAGTTGCTCCGGTGGGCCAAAATCCAAATAAAAGGCCATACGTAGGCAACAACCCCCAATGTACCACCATTTCTAAAATGTACCATGCCGTTTATGCACAAGTTGTGGAAAGTACGGTCATTTAGCCAATACATGTCGATCTAGACCTCCCGTTAACGAAGACAACCAAGGAAACCGAGTTAATCAAGTCAACCAACAAGTTGCTACCCAAGTTCCACTGGCTATTACAAATGGGCGTGCTTGTTTCGAGTGTGGTGATCCAAACCACTTTCGGAACCAATGCCCAAGATTGGCAAATGCAAATCAAGGTGGCGCTCGTGGGCGTGCCTTCAACATAAACGCCAACGAAGCCCAAGTCAACAATGATGTTGTTAATGGTACGTTTCTCGTTAATAATCAATATTCTTCCATTTTATTTGACACCGGTGCCGATAGGAGTTTTGTATCACATGAATTTGAGCCCTTACTTGTAAGAACATGAACTAAGTTAGAGAAAACATTCACTGTAGAAGTGGCGGATGGAAATCCCATCACCATTAATTCCATTATTTGTGATTGTTCTCTTAATCTTATTGAACACACTTTTCCTGTCAACCTCATACCAATGCAACTTGGAAGCTTCGATATTATCATAGGCATAGATTGGTTATCTAGCCACCATGCCGAAGTCATTTGTTTTGAGAAGTGCACTCGAATCCCTTTTCCATCGGGTGACGCATTAAGAATCTTTGGTGAAAAACCTTGTAGTGAACTCAAACTTATGTCATGTACCACGGCCCAAAAGTACTTACGAAAGAAGTACGTAGCCTTCCTAGCTCACGTTGTTGAAAAGAAGGACAAGGGGAAGAGTATTCAATCATTCGAGATTTTTCCGAAGTGTTTCCCGAAGATCTATCCGGTCTTCCACCCGTTCGCCAAGTGGAGTTTCGTATCGATCTTATACCCGGAGCTAATCCCGTAGCCAAAGCTCCATACCGACTTGCACCTTCCGAAATGCAAGAGCTTGCGAGTCAACTTCAAGAACTCTCTGATAAAGGTTTTATTCATCCAAGTCATTCACCTTGGGGTGCACCTGTCTTGTTTGTAAAGAAGAAGGAAGGTTCATTCAATATGTGTATTGACTATCGCGAGCTTAACAAACTTACGATCACAAACCGTTATCCATTGCCAAGAATTGACAATCTATTTGACCAACTACAAGGTTCGACCTTTGATCCGGTTATCATCAACTTCATGTGCATGATGAAGACATTCCAAAAACCGCCTTTCGTACAATATACGGTCATTACGAATTTAAGGTTATACCTTTTGGGTTGACAAATGCACCCGCGGTTTTCATGGATATCATGAACCGTGTGTCACACCCCAAACAACAGCGGAATACGTTGGAGTGGGACATGGAGACTGTTCATAAGCACATGATCAAACTAAAATTTCATACAATGATTAACCCAATTCCATGACACTTGTTCAAAATAAACACAAACAAACATCCAAAGAAACAAAATACACCAACAAAATTCAATTGTTTATTTAACTAAGTCCTCAATCCTATGTGTAGCATCTTGAATATGATCTCAAATGTTAGCACTTGAAACATGATGAAAACAAGGTCAACTAAAATAATTGGTGAGCATACATAGGTTTTGACGCCACAAATAGTTTTCAAATGTTGTGTACAATTCATATGAAACATGGCATAATAAGGCAGTTATGGAGAACCACTATAGCAAAACCGGGTGTACAATCAAACCTTGTGACTGAAGGGCATAACACGCAATGTTATCCTAATGTAATGTCGGCAACAATCACCCTACCTGGGTGGATTTGTCAGATGCAATAGATCTATCATTGTTACCGTCGGCTTGTAAACATTTAATGATTGCACTTGTGTATGTATGTAATTGTAGTTTAAACTCATAGTGTTCAAGCTTAAGGCACAAATTTGCACACATGTTCATAATGTTTGAATTGTATAAATTGCAAATAGTTTCAATGAAATCATGTTCCACCCTAAAATGGTGAAAATGTTAAAGGGGCTATGTAAACTCACTTGTAATATGTATCTTGGAAATCAAACGAACAAGTTGTTGCACAAGTGTCTAGCTAACCACAAGGTTAACCTATGATTTAATGATATAATTGTATCAATGATGTGTTCAAATGACTAAAGGGGTCCTAATGTACAAAGGGATTGAGTGTGGGTGTACTTGGTCAAGTAGGAGAATACTTGTTTGAGTCTTAAATGATGCTTATGAATTTCTTGTAAAAAGTATGAGTGTATGAACATATGGTTTCATTTGTTTTGTAAAAAATTGAGTATGTGTATATATGAATAACTAATTTATATATTTTTGTTCATAAATATGAAATTAAATAATTAGTTTGCCCTTGTTTGTGAATAAATAAATAAATAAATAAGTGAATAATAATTAGTTGATAAAAACTTTTATGTATTTAGTTTAATTTTCATGAACAAAAGTGTTTCAAAAGAAAATAATGACCTACTTATTTAGTAATTAAGCCAAGATTTAAAGTATACAAATAATAAATGGTTTAACGACAAAAATAAAACCAAATTTTGAAATATAAAGTCATAATTAAATAATTAATCAAATCATGATTAAATACTAATTAAAAGAATGAAATATGGGTTAATGTTTTATAAAATAAATTGTACCAAATGGTTATTAAGTTTCTTTACAAGGTAAAGGTATTTATAAATAATTAAGTTCATGTACTAATTATATTTTATAAACTTAGAGTTTTGAATGTATAAATTTTTTTAACCAAAATTTATTAGTTTGTAACCCTAAAAATAATTAATAAAATGGTTACACTTGGAAATTTAATAACTTGAATCCATAAAAATAATTTTGGGTTTCATAGGTTTTATAAAACAATTTTTATAAAAATTTATGGATTAAAATTTGATTTTTTTTAAATGAAAAGGAACAGTCCCCGGGACTCGAACTCGGGTCTGTCCGGAGGTAACCAAGGTGTGCCACCACTGGACCCAAGAGTCCTCAGTGTTAAATGGCCGGTAGTTTATTTGTTAAACAAGGACTGTGAGGGACCGGGTTTCAGGGCAAAAACACGCGTAAAAGGAAAATGTGCTAGGCAAGGACTCGAACCCGCGACCTTTCCTGTATGAATAAAGGGTTTTAACCGGTGTATCTGGGCATATGCCTTGGTAATGAACTAACGCGTTTAATTTTTAACAACAATCCAAAACCCATCTTCTTCCCCAATTTGATCGGCCCAAACCCTAACCCCGCGATCGATCCGATTGGCCACTGATTGGCCATGGAACCATAGGGCTTTCGTTCCTCAGATCGAAACGTGTCAATTGGTGTAAAATTTACCTGGAATGGTGGAGAAACGACCACGAACGACTGGAAACTTTGGGTTCGGTGTTATTCGATTCGAATCGAGTTCTAGAGGTGAAGTGAATCGTGTTTGAGAGCTCAGAGAGTAAGAAAGGGATGTCGCGAATGTGTTAGCCTCGTTTTATAAGCATAATTTCATACCAAACGTATCCATTGATTTGGGTTTAAGGTTAGGATGGTTGCGGGATGAATTTTTAATTCTAATCATTGATTCCTGTTAAATTAGATTATCATGATCATTCAAAACAGATGTAGTAACGTACTTGCACGATTTCCATGAGTTAACACGCATGAATTTGATGATCTCGTAACCGATTTGGTGTTTTGTTAACTCTCAGAAGTCAAAGACGAGGGGGTCAATGTCGGGAACGGTCCAAATAGGGGGTTGGGGGTTCAAATTTGGATTCAAAGAGGTTCATTTGCTTGTGGAGGGTCCAAACCACTTTAATTTGCTTTAAAATCATTTTCAAATATTTAACCAAATTAATATTTATAAAATTTGTAGAAACTAACCATATTAGGTTTAATTTAAATAAATTTATAATGTTTTATTTAATAATGTCAAATATATATAAATATTTGTTTAAAACCAAAGGTTTGTTTAATGATTTCAAATATATAAACATGTTTACATACATATATTTATAAGTGAATAAGAAGTAGTTTTTCACAAAAAAATCTAAGAAATGACAAAAACCTTAAGAAACGATACCAAACGAACTCCGATTGAGCTAATTTCAGCGGCGTTGGAACCGTCTCGTCGAACTCTACCATCTTAGCTTTTCGGTTTAGCTTTTAAGATTTAGATTTTATGTTTGAATTTTAGAGTTTTAGCCTTATGGTTTAGCCTTAGGGTTTAGCTTTTAGGGTTTAGATTTTATGGTTTAAGTTTTTTTTTGGGTGGGGGTGGGGGGTTTAGGTTTTTGGGGGTGGGTGGGGATGGGTTTAGTTTTTTTTTTTTTTGGGGGGGGGGTGGTGGTGGCGTTTAGGTTTTTGGGGGCTGGGGGTTTTAGGTTGTTCGGGATAGAGTTGGAGGGGGGTTTAGGTTTTTCGGGGTGCGGGTGGAGGGGGTTTAAGTTTTTGGGTCCGGGTTAGGGTTCGATGAGACGGTTCCAACACCGCTGGAATGAGCTCAATCGGAGTTCGTTTGACCCACTTCTTAGGATTTTTTAGCGAAAAACCACTTCTTAGTGGAAACGTCTCATATATATATATATATATATATATATATATAAAAGAGTGAAATTTTATTATTAAGGTCCATAATGATTTAACTAATTATATATATGTGTGGGCTATAATATCAAGTATGAAACTCTGAATCTGAAACACTTTGTAATTATGGTTAATGAGTCACAATGCATTGAACTAGAAATGAAATTGAAATGTTATTTTTTCATAAAACAAAGCATAAGAAAATCATGGATGTTACAATATCCTCATGTTGAGGGAATTTCGTCCTGAAATTCAACTAGTGAAGGCTACTGAATCACGGAAGAGATGCGGGTACTTGAGCTTCATTTGATCCTCACGTTCCCAAGTGAACTCTGGGCCATGTTTGGATTCTCAACAAGCTTTGACTGTTGGTTTGAGGGGTACGATCAATAACAAGATTCAGGTCTGATACTCAAGTCAGGCATGAATGATGATAGTGGATTTAGTTTGAAAAGAATTAAGGGGAAAACCGTCGAAGAATATTTTGGACTCCAAAGATGGAATGCATCACTTGGAATGAGAACGATGAGAATTTGATGATCAAAACTTGTTTAGGATGTAGTCTATATGTTCAAGAAATGTCATTGGATAAGAGTTTTCACAAACACCGGTCAAGGTCAAAATAACATAAAAACTTCACGTGACACGAACAACGCTACTTCTGACAATATGACAGGAACACTTATATATAGGAAGTACCAGCGGTGTATCCACCATGCCCTTATCATATCATGTTAGTTTTGTTACTATATATCATGATAGATTTTATGTCATAGCACACGACATAATTCACTATGTTTTTCATGCGTTGATTTTTATAATTACGTGTGCACCCGTAATTACTCAAATCGTCGAATGGTCCATATAGATCATTCCATTGTGTGCAGGTCAAGAGGGGACACAAGATCCCTTAAATCGTAACTATTGTTTCACATTTGTGTAGCTAATAAATAGCTATGCCCATAGATAACTTTGTTGGTACTCTAGTTCGTGAGTAATATAGTCAATCGTGTTCATGTTCACAGACGATTCATGTAATCAAATTTCCTAGATAGTGTACAAAAGTCAAATTTCTTATAACAATCAACTTATATGGATAAAATGAAGAATCACGCCTCATGTATAATGTAAACAATCAATTACAAACAATCGAGTTTCATGTATAAAGTAAACAATCAATTCTTAAATGATCGAGTTTCGTGTATAATATAAACAATCGAGTCTTATGGATAATGTGAACAATCAAATGTAAATAATCGAATCTCATGAGTAATGTAAACAACCGAATTTCAAGCGTGTTGCTCGGTGTTCATGTGCAATGCAGGTAGTCGAGTTTCAAATGTTTAAATTCATCGATGTTAATATGGATAGTCAACGCCCATGCGGAAAGATTCATCTTCTTGAAGTTGGCTAGTAAGCTCATACATTTTTGAGGGTGTAAGTTGATGAGAAAGTTTGGTCACAGATTAGATTTCGATTCAATTCGATGAGGGGTTCAAATTGGCGAACAAAGGAAGTACAGGATTGGTCCTCAGGGAATATATCCGGAAAGTCTCGTAGAGTTGGAATGTCTCGAATACTCTTCCTTTTCTCCTTTTTCTCCACCACCTAGGCTAAGAGGTTATGTACTTCTTGTATGACTACATTTGCACAGGGTTCTCAATGTTCTACTCGAAAGAAAGAAAATTTGGAATAACTTCACGAAACGAACAGTCCTGACACGTCGTTTTGGATAACCAATCCATTTCTACTATGATACCAAGGCTCTCAAGTTGTATAGATAAGAAGTTAAATAGAGAAAATACGGTTTCTAATATTACAGGAACAATCGCGAATGATAGAATCAATAATGGTGGAGTTTCCACTAGTAACTTCTACCGTTAGGGTTTCCTTTGGTTCATCGGTTTCTATCAGGAGCCCAAAGTCTTATTAATGATGATGACAAACCCTAGTAGGAGTAAATAGTTCAAACAACGACAAGATAACGTAATTGATTACAACGCACAATTTATTCTAGATTAAATCTCCATTCGACTCCATCTTGCACTTGCTTCAAATGGTCTCATTCACCGTCTCGGTATTGACTTGGGTTTCGATGGTGTTTATGTTGAAAGCACGCCCACGAGCACCACCTTGATTTGGATTAGCCAGTCTTGGGCATTGATTTCGAAAGTGGTTTGGGTCACCACACTTAAAACAAGCACGCCCATTAGTAATAGTCGGTGGGACTTGGGTAGCAACTTGTTGGTTGGCTCGGTTTCCTTGATTGGCTTGGTTAACGGGAGGCCTAGATCGACAGGTATTGGCCAAATTACCGTACTTCCCACAACTTGTGTATAAATGGCATGGTACATTTTGGAAATGGTGATACTTGTAAATGTTGCATTGAGGGTTGTAGGAGTTAAAATGTTTGAAAGTGCATTGAGGAAGGTTACCATTACTACTGGGATTACTCACAACACCAGAATTACTAACACCATCGGGGTTAACAGTTTTGATTGAGTTGGGTATCTAAAATGGAAAGGACAGCAATCATTTGTTAGGCTATAAAAGCAGCAAGTCTATTGTTATTGGGGTTGTTCACATGACGAGGAGGCATTCTATAAGAAGAGTAACACAATGAAAACAAAGGATGTTTAGATTGTATTCATTTGGTAACATAACCAAATGGATACTTTGACAAGTCAAATTGATTTAAATTCATATACTTTCAAGAAGACATGCTTTAGCCTATAGGTGAACACTATTTCGGGAATTCCCAGGAAAGCATACGGATCCTTTGGTTGATTTGGATTTATATGAAATGCTTTCCTAGACAGAAGACCTAAAATACAGGCATCCACCCTTCCGGATTGCACATGTTCTTTACTAATTATCAGAACTCAAAACTTTGACGGGATTCTCAAAAATTTAATAGGCATTAGGCCTAAGAGTTTGAATCTTCCACAAGTGATGATGATGACATAATTCCCAAGGCAAAAGGATGGGGGAGTATAAGGACTTAGATATGAATAAGTGCATGATACGGTAATTCTTAGGATAACATCTAGTGTAATCAAATAGGTAACGTGTAGGCTAATCAAATATTGTAGCAAATAGGGTATCACATGAGTGGCAGTTTATGTAAACATATAAGATATCAATTAGCATAACATATAAGATAACATGTATTGTAACATACAATATACCACATAAGATGACATGCAGGATAATCACACAAGGGGCATCCTATGGTTATAAACTAGGTCATTGCCTTCTAATAACCTAATTTCCTATAACCATGGCTCTTATACTAATCTGTCACACCACAACCAACTGCGGAATACGTTGGAGTGGGACATGGAGACTGTTCATAAGAAAATGATCAAACTAAAATTTCATATATTGATTAACCCAAATTCCATGACACTTGTTCAAACTAAACATAAACAAACATTCAAAAAAACAAAATACACCAACAAAATTCAATTGTTTATTTAACTAAGTCCTCAATCCTATGTGTAGCATCTTGAATATGATCTCAAATGTTAGCACCTGAAACATGATGAAAACAAGGTCAACTAAAATAGTTGGTGAGCATACATAGGTTTTGACACCACAAATAGTTTCCAAATGTTGTGTACAATTCATATGAAACATGGCATAACAAGGCAGTTATGGAGAACCACTATAGCAAAACCGGGTGTACAATCAAACCTTGTGACTGAAGGGCATAACACTCAATGTTATCCTAATGTAATGCCGGCAACAATCACCCTACCTGGGTGGATTTGTCAGATGCAATAGATCTATCATTGTTATCGTCGGCTTATACAGAGTTAATGATTGCACTTGTATGTGAATGTAATTGTAGTTTAAACTCATAGTATTCAAGAATAAGGCACAAATTTGATCACATGTTCATAATGTTTTAATTGTATAAATTGCAAATAGTTTCAACTAAATCATGTCCCCCCTAAATGTAAAAATATAAAAGGGGCTATGTAAACTCACTAGTAATACGTAGCTTGGAAATCACACGAACAAGTTGTTGCACAAGTGTTTAGCTAACCACAAGGTTAACTTATGATTTAATGATATAATTGTATCAATGATGTGTTCAAATGACTAAAGGGGTCCTAATGTACAAAGGGATTGGGTGTGGGTGTACTTGGTCAAGTAGGAGAATACTTGTTTGAGTCTTAAATGATGCTTATGAATTTCTTGTAAAAAGTATGAGTGTATGAACATATGGTTTCATTTGTTTTGTAAACAATTGAGTATGTGTATATATGAATAACTAATTTATATATTTTTGTTCATAAATATGAAATTAAATAATTAGTTTGCCCTTGTTTGTGAATAAATAAATAAATAAGTGAATAATAATTAGTTGATAAAAACTTGTATGTATTTAGTTTAATTTTCATGAATAAAAGTGTTTCAAAAGAAAATAAAGGCCTACTTATTTAGTAATTAAGCCAAGATTTAAAGTATACAAATAATAAATGGTTTAACGACATAAATAAAACCAAATTTTGAAATATAAAGTCATAATTAAATAATTAATCAAATCATGATTAAATACTAATTAAAAGAATGAAATATAGGTTAGTGTTTTATAAAATAAATTGTACAAAATGGTTATTAAGTTTCTTTACAAGGTAAAGGTGTTTATAAATAATTAAGTTCATGTACTAATTATATTTTATAAACTTAGAGTTTGAATATATAATTTTTTTTAACTAAAATTTTTTAGTTTGTAACCCTAAAAATAATTAATAAAATGGTTACACTTGGAAATTTATAAAATTGAATCCATAAAAATAATTTTGAGTTTCATAGGTTTTATAAAACAATTTTTATAAAAATTCCTGGATTAAAATTTGATTTTTTTTAAATTAAAAGAACAGCCCCGGGACTCGAACCTGGGTCTGTCCGGAGGTAACCAAGGCACGCCACCACTGGACCCAAGAGTCCTCAGTGTTAAATGGCTGGTAGTTTATTTGTTAAACAAGGACTGTGAGGGATCGGGTTTAAGGGCAATAACACGCGCAAAAGGAAAAGGTGAGGGGCAAGGACTCGAACCCGCGACCTTTCCTGTATGAGTCAAGGGTTTTAACCGGTGTATCTAAGCATATGCCTTGGTAATTAACTAACGCGTTTAATTTTTAACAACAATCCCAAAACCATCTTCTTCCCTAATTTGACTGGCCCAAACCCTAACCCCGCGATCGATCCGATTGGCCACTGATTGGCCATGGAACCATAGGGCTTTCATTCCCAGATCGAAACGAGTCGATTGGTGTAAAATTTATCTGGAATGGTGGAAAAATGACCGTTAACGACCGAAAACTTTGGGTTCGGTGTTCTTCGATTCGAATCGAGTGCTAGAGGTGAAATGAATCGTGTTTGAGAGCTTAGGGAGTAAGAAAGGGATGTCACGAATGTCGTAGCCTCGTTTTATAAGCATAATTTCATACCAAACGTATGAATTGATAAGTGAATTACATATATATATATATATATATATATATATATAAATATATATATATATGGGACGTTTCCACTAAAAAGTGATTTTTTGCTAAAATATACTAAGAAGTGGGTCAAACGAACTCCGATTGAGCTCAATCCAGCGGCATTGGAACCGTCTTATCGAACCCTAACCCGGACCCAAAAACCTACACCCCCTCCACCCGTACCCCCAAAAACCTAAACCCCCCTCCAACACTACCCCGAAAAGCCTAAAACCTCCACCACCACCACCACCCCTAAAAAAACCTAAACCATAACATCTAAACCCTCAAAGATAAACCCTAAGGCTAAACCCTAAAATTCAAACGTAAAATCTAAACCTTAAAAGGTAAACCCTAAAATCTAAGATGGTAGAGTTCGACTAGGCGGTACCAACACCACTGAAATTAGCTCAATCGGAGTTCGTTTGATATCGTTTCTTATGGTTTTTGTCATTTCTTAGATTTTTTAGCGAAAAAACTACTTTTTATTTGATTCTCCCCCTATATATATAAAAGAGTGAAATTTCATGATTAAGGTCCATAATGATTTAAATAAATATATATATATATATATGTAGGCTATAATATGATACTGCAAATGTGAAACTCTGAATCTGAAACACTTTGTAATTATTGTTAATGAGTCACAATGCATTGAACCAGAAATGAAATTGAAATGTTATTTTTGCACAAAAAAAAGCATAAGGAAATCATGGATGTTACACCGTGTATGCAAACCCTATTTAGATAAGTTCGTAATCGTCTTCATTGACGACATCTTAATCTACTCCAAAACCAAAGTGGATCACGAACAACATCTTAGACTGATTTTGGACCTTTTGAGAAGAGAACAATTATATGCCAAATTCTTCAAATGTGAATTATGTTAAAAGAAGTTCAATTCTTAGGCCATATTGTCAACGCAAAGGGAATACATGTGGATCTTGCTAAGATTGAAGCCGTAAAGAATTGGAGTACACCTAAAACCCCTACCGAGGTTCGTTTATTCCTTGGTCTAGCGGGTTATTACTGCCGATTCGTCTCTAATTTTTCTAAGATTCTCGTCCCCCTCACCGTTTTGACACATAAGGGTAAACCTTACGAATGAGGACCAAAGCAAGAAGAAGCCTTTCAAACCCTTAAACAAAAATTGTGCAACGCTCATATTCAAGCTCTTCCTGATGGAAATGATGATCTTGTTGTCTACTATGATGCATCTAACCAAGGTCTTGGTTGTGTTCTTATGCAATGGGGAAAAGTGATCGCGTATGCATCAAGACAACTCAAGATTCATGAGAAAAATTATACGACGCACGATCTTGATTTGGGTGCGGTCGTTTTCGCATTGAAGATTTGGAGACACTATCTCTATGGCACAAAATGTGTGGTTTTCACCAACCACAAAAGTCTCCAACATATCTTCAATCAAAAGGAACTCAACATGAGACAACGACGTTGGATTGAACTCCTTAACGACTAGGATTGCGAGATTCGTTACCATCCTGGCAAAGCGAATGTCGTGGCCTATGCATTAAGTCGTAAAGAGCATGTCATGCTTCATTGTGTCAAAATTCAAACTGATATTCAAATTCGTATCCTTGAAGCCCAACATGCCTCGGTCACCGAGGGTAACATGTACAATGAAATGTCATGTAGAGTTGAACTTCAATTGGAAACCAAACCTAATGGCTTAATTTATTACTTGAATAGTATTTGGGTTCCCGATCGTGATGATTTTCGTACGTTTCTTATGATCGAAGCCCACAAGTCTCGTTATTCCATACATCCCGGTGCGGATAAGATGTACAAAGGCCTTCACCAGCAATATTGGTGGCCCGGTATGAAGAAAGACATTGCCCTTTATGTGGCAAAATGTCTAACGTGTTCTAAAGTCAAATCCGAGCATCAATGTCCCTCCGGTTTGCTAGAACAACCGGAAATTCCCGTGTGTAAATGGGAAAACTTAGCCATGGACTTTATCACCAAACTCCCGTGCACATTGAGTGGTCATGATAACACATGGGTGATCATTGACTGCCTAACCAAAGTAGCTCACTTTCTACCAATCCGTCAGGACTATCGAGTTGAGAAATTGGCTCGGATTTACATTGATGAAATTGTAAGTCGCCACGGTGTTCCGTTAAACATAATCTCCGATCGAGATGCGAGAAGCCGACAAAAGAGATATGCCGACAAACGACGAAAACCCTTGGAATTCCAAGTCGGCGACCTTGTACTCCTAAAAGTATCTCCTTGGAAGGGCGTGGTTCGATTTGAGAAGAAGGGTAAACTAGCACCTCGCTACGTGGGCCCATTCAAAATCCATGAAAGAATTGGGAAAGTGGCCTACAAACTCGAGTTACCTCAAGAACTTACCAATGTGCATCCGACGTTTCACGTATCCAACTTAAAGAAATGCTTAGCTGACGAGAATCTTCACATTCCACTTGACAAAGTGCGCATTGATGACACAATGCATTTTGTTAAAAAAAACCCATGCAGATTATGGATTGAAAGGTAAAGAAACTCAAGCGAAGCCGTATTCCAATAGTCAAAGTTCTTTGGGAATCCAAACGTGGCCTGAAGTTTACTTGGGAACGTGAGGATCAAATGAAGCTTAAGTACCCTCATCTCTTTTCTAGTTCAGTAGCATGCACCAGTTGAATTTCGGGGACGAAATTCCTTCAACTTGGGGATACTGTAACATCCCTGACTTTTGCTTGTAATATTTTATGTCCCATCCCGCCAAGGCGGAAACACGGGAGTGCGAAAAAATTGAATAAGAGAAAACAAGGCAATAAAGACATTTACTATTAAAATTTCATAATATTAAAAACCCAATTACGTAAGTTTCAAATTAAACCAAACAAATGACATGTTCAAAATACAAAGCACTTAAAATAAAATTATTCAATTGATACGCAAATCCTATGTGATCTTGACTTGACCTATCGCGAACTTAATCACCTGAAACATGTACAAAAAAAACAAGTGTCAACTAAAATAGTTGGTGAGAATTCATAGGTTTAACAAAAGCATAAGTTTAGCAAAAGTAACAATTCATAATTCAAGATCATCATATAGCACATAAATAAAACAAACACATGATTAGCAAATCCAACCTAAAATGATGAATAATGAATAAGTGGTACAACTCGCAAATTGCACTGATAACGAATAAGATGTCCAACCAAAAGTTGTCCATAAAGTATATGCGGTTTCCATCCTATGGCCCATATATGTACTACTGTTGGCTTGAAAACTTCAAGTTAAAGATTTGCAAGTTTAACGTTTATCATATTATGTTCATTTACTCACATACATATATGATTCGCTTGTTTTAGAATTGTTTGAAAACGTGTTTTAATGCGTGCCAACGCGTACATGTTTCCCCCAAAACAATTTGAATAAGTGGGGCTATGAAGTCTCACCTTGAAAGCTAGGCGAGATAAGAGACTTGAACAAATGAACGAGGTGAATCACGGATCAGACCCTAAACAAATGAATAAACTAGTTTTAGGGCAGGTTCGATGGTTACGAGTGTTAGATAGCCGGTTCATGTCATAAGGTTAAGAATTAGATGTAAAATAGGGTTTTTAGTTGATTTACTGATTTGTACAACAAAGTAGCTGAACAGAAACGGGCTTGTTAAAATTATCAAACGACGTCAAAAAATTATGAAAGTTTATAGGTGACTAGTTTAGGTTGTTCCGGAATAGTTTCGTTTAGAAAGTTTTTTCTGTTTTAGACTCGGATCATAGCCAAAACAGTCAAACAAGATAGAAGGTACTGAAAAACGTTTCTGTCCCGTTTTGTCTACTACGGAGTCATACTTTTGAATTAGAAAATGAGCCAATTATGGTTGGAAATAAAATTCGACGAACTACATCGTGGAATTTGATTTTGCTTAGTTTCGTTTAATTATGATCAAGTTATGCCCAGTTAAAGTCAGCACGGTTTCTGTCCACCATCAACGGTTGCACTTAAGTGGACCGTTTAGGGTTTTTAGGTTACCGAACGCGTAAGAAAAAATTAGATGAATATTATTATATCATTATAATACATAATATAAACATATTA
The DNA here is from genome assembly GCA_023525975.1 of Smallanthus sonchifolius. NCBI lineage: Eukaryota > Viridiplantae > Streptophyta > Magnoliopsida > Asterales > Asteraceae > Smallanthus > Smallanthus sonchifolius. The sequence goes on along the minus strand of CM042032.1, from coordinate 37,074,414 downwards.
GGTTAGCCAAATTGTCCCGCGTCACCGGTCTAGCCATGATATTCACAGAAACGTTTTGGAGAATCACAGGATGCAATCGGCATAGCCGACACGAGCAAGCGGATTCTACTTTAGATTAGCGTGTGGTTAATTAAAGTTAGATTAAAGTTAGGATCAGAGGTTTAGAATAAAATAAAAATAAGTTAGTATAAGGATTAGAATCAAAAGAATTAGAAAGAAATAAAAAGAAGAATGAACGGTTAAACTTGATTCGTTACGCGAACTTGTTTCCTTGTCTTGTTGCGATTTCTTAAAGGCTTGGAGGAGAAGTTTTTGCAACTTCTTGGTTGTAGGAGAAGGCTGGAAATCGCAGGTATGGGGTGGAGGGAATTAGAAGAGGAGTAAATGAAAAACAAGGGGGATTAAGGGGCTATTTATAGTTAAGCTAAGCCTTGGAAAACAAGAAAGGGATTTAGGGTTTGGGGAGGCCTCAAAATTTCGAAATTCAGCTGATTGGGGGCTGGGTTTTTGCGAAAATTAGCTTGGGCTAGGTCCAAGTGTAAGTGGGTTGGGTCCTAGCTTAGCCCGATTGAGTGCGCGCATTCGAAATTCGCGTTTTTAAGTATTTCTAAGCGAAATTGGCAAATATTTTCAACATGAAAGTTGATTGTCATAACAAAATGTGTATGTTTAAAAACATTTAAGTTAAAGTTACGTTATTCACGTACGGTAGTTGGCAGTCGGTGGGCGAGAAAACGGACTTTTTGATCGTTTTTCGACTTTCAAGATTTATTTAAGGAAAGTTTTGCAAACACACTTTGTTTTAAATAAAGAAATGAATATGTTAAACATTTAAAACATAAACTAATGTGATGTTAGACGAATTTGTCGGTTGTAGACGGTACGCAGCTAACGGCGGTTTAAAAGGCGAACGATCGCACGAAAGTACTAACTAGTACTTTTAAGTATTAATTCACATTGAATGAGTTATAAGAACATGTTTGAGATGTATGGGGGTGGTTCATGTATATTTAATGGGTCATAATCATCAATTAAGTTTACGTGTGATCCATGAATCGATCACAGATAAGTATAAGTCTTTGTAATCAAGCACAAACGTAATGTTTCACATGTAAACTAGTATTGTAACAATGTATGAATATGATTTCAAGTAGAATGAAATATCATGTGGATTCTTATTGATAAGTCAAGAACGAGTACAAGTAGTAAAAATCAGAAGTGTCACAGTCTCCCCTAGTTAAGGGAATTTCGTCCCCGAAATTCAACTAGTAGAGACGGTGATAACTAGGAAAGGATAGGTTATGATATACATTGGCTAAGGCTAGTCCTTGATCCGACGCCTAGTCTCACTTCCAATGCACCATCAGTGTTTTTATATAGGGTGTATTGCAGCTAACCCACCACACTTTTGGCACCTTGGAAATGTACTAGCCGCCTATCAAGACTACCACTAACACGGATAATGTTGGGTGGCATGATTCGAGTTCAGGAATTGGTTATGGGTAGCTACATCATAGAATTTCACTTCACACCAACATACATGTAAATTCATGATTACGTTCGCGACCGCAATCGTCAATTTATCTTACACGGGTGTGATATGTCCTTCTACTATGCACCTATAAAGTGATGATAGTAATGTAGACGGAGGTTACGGATATTATCGAAGGGCAGTGAAAACATGTTGTTTTGAGATTTAAGAATCATGATTAAATAGGTATCTTATGCATATTTAGAAGTAGTGTATAAAGTGGGACATTCACATAGCAATCCACAAAATGAATCTTTAATAATAATACATCCAAACATAGTGCAAATTTATGAGTAAACATGATTCATTGATAAAAGAAATCAACCTAAGTTTCAAGATAAAGTCATTCAAACAAACATAGAATTCAAGTTTTGATGAACCAAGGTAACAAATTAAGAAATCAATTAAGTAACCTAGTTATCATGTCTCCCCTAGTTAAGGGGATTTCTCCCAAAACTTAACCAGTGGGGTTTGCGTTGTCTTGGATGGTAGGGTCTTCACGAGTCTCAATTGTTCCCATGACAAAGGTGCGAGCACGAGCACCTTGATTGTTTTTAAGCTTGTGACAACGGTGATTGAAGTGATCGGTTGCACCACACTTAAAGCAAGCCCTACCATTGATATTATAAGGGACCATGGCGTTATTGGTAGCAGCAGGAGTAGGCATGCGGCAAGAGGTGTCTAGATGCCCATTTCTTCCGCACTTGGTGCACTTACGACACGGTTGTGTAGAAGGGTGATGATACTGGAACTTTGCACATAGAGGGTAAGGTCCAACGTATGGCTTCTTGGCAGAAACATGGGCAACTTGGGTAATAGGAGTGGCAGGAGTTACTATAGCAAAGCCCTTGGATGTCTTTTGTTTCTTGTGATGGTATTTAGGCTCCTCCACTACTTGTCCTCTTGCCACTTTTCCTGAACAAGATCCCAGACTTAACTAGATCGTCCGTTAAGGACGCAGATAAACAAATAGCAGCTTCAAGTGTTGTGGGGCTACTTCCCATGACGATACCCCGAATTTTAGGCGGAAGGCCTCTAATGTAACGATCAATTTTCTGAGTCAGGGGTGTAACCAGATGCGGGACTAGGATGCAGAGTTCATGAAAGCGTGTGGTGTACGCCTCACTCTCCCCACTATCCTAGGTAAGGTCCCACAGGTCAATCTCCAACTTCTTCATCTCATTGATTGGACAGAACTCCTCAATCATAATTTCCTTGAGCCTATCCCAAGTCATAGTAAGAGCTTCTTCCCTACCCCGAATCTTCTTTTCAGCATTCCACCAGGTCAGTGCCCTCTTTTGGAAGGCACTAGTAGCATACTTAACCTTGAGATCATCAGAGCAATCACTCATCTCAAACGTGTTTTCCATGCCTTCGAACCATTGCAGTAATCCAGTAGCACCGTCAGATCCAAGATACTTGTGTGGGTAACAAGAGTTGAAGTGTTTGAAAGTGCAAACACTCCCACTAGATCTTCCGATGGAGTTGTTGATTTGATTGACAATGGTGGGTAAGACAGCAACAAGTTGTTGAGTGAGAAGGGTGGCTATGGCGGTGGTGTCGGCGGAAGGGTTGGAGGCTTCACCGGTGTTGGCCACGGTGGTATCGTGATCGTGACGAGGAGGCATTCTACGAAAGAGAAATCAGAAGTTGAAAATTAGGCTAGACATTCAAGTATTAATAAATCACTCATTCATTAATATCAAATGTCTTACAAGATTAATAAAACATATATTAAAACATATATGTTGAATTACAATTGAAATTAAAGATAAAGTTGACTAATCAAAGCTCAAGGTCCGGATGAATAATACTAGTGTAGATCCCGCGAGCCTCGTTGCGCAGTGGAGATACACGGACCTGTTCTGTGATTTGTGTGGGAACCAAGAAACGAGACAGAGAAAACACGAACAAAGACAAAAGACAATGAAACGACACGTAATCCACAACATAGAAGTCATCCCGTATTACAGACTACATAACGAAGGAGCACACATCTCTCATCTAAGCTCACGGTCCAGGGGTCGGGAGAGCTCTTCCCGACCCGGACACCTCTCGACCTAGTTCCAGAGTTCCACCTACAAATGAAGACAAGTCTTCTATTTATAGAGGAAGGAACATTACTTGCGTACTTGGCAACCATGCGTACATGCTAAGTACGCAGAGTCAAATACTCATGCGTACTTAACAAGTACGCAGGACAACTTCTCTTGCGTATTTAGTAAGTACGCCGGGAAAAACCCATGCGTACTTAGTAAGTACGCAGAAAAGCTGAATTTGCGTACTTATCAAAAAGTAACAACGTTCTTGACGGATCTTGAGGAAAATGCTCGAAAAGTGCTGGATCTGATAAATTGATGCTTCCAAAAGCTTAGAAATCATCTTCTAACAAACCCTCAGCCTTCCAAACACCAAATGAAGTGACAACAAACTCAAATTTTAGGATTTTTGCAAGAAAAAGTAGTGAACTTTTATAACTCAGATCTGTTCAAAAAACCCTAAAAAATAGAAACTGGAACACAAATCAACGAACACCGAGGCTCTGATACCACTTGTAGGTCCCGCGAGCCTCGTCGCGCAGCGGAGATACACGGACCGGTTCAGTGATTTCTGTGGGAACCAAGAAACGAGACAGAGAAAACACGAACAAAGAAAAATGACAATGAAACGACATGTAATCCATAACATCGAAATCATCCCGTATTACAGACTACATACCAAAGGAGCACACATCTCTCATCTAAGCTCACGGTCCAGGGGTCGGGTGAAATCTTCTCGACACGGACACCTCTCGACCTAGTTCCAGAGTTCCACCTACAAATGAAGACAAGTCTTCTATTTATAGGGGAAGGAACATTACTTGCGTACTTGACAAGTACGCAAGGCAAAAGCCTTGCGTACTTACTAAGTACGCATGGTGTTTTTTTTTTTTTTTTTTTTTGAATCTCAGAAGCTAGTTCATGCATACTTAATAAATACGCACATAAAGGGTGCTCATGCGTATTTAGTAAATACACAAAGCCAAGTGCTCATGCGTATTTGATAAGTTCGCAAAGACAACCATGCGTACATGCTAAGTACGCAGAATCAAATACTCATGCGTACTTAACAAGTACACAGGACAAATTCTCTTGCGTATTTAGTAAGTACGCAGGGCAAAACCCATGCGTACTTAGTAAGTACGCAGAAAAGCTGAATTTGCGTACTTATCAAAAGGTAACAGCGTTCTTGACGGAACTTGAGGAAAATGCTCGAAAAGTGTTGGATCTGATAAATTGATGCTTCCAAAAGCTTAGAAATCATCTTCTTACAAACCCTCAGCCTTCCAAACACTAAATGAAGTGATAACAAACTCAGATTTTAGGATTTTTGAAAGAAAAAGTAGCGAACTTTTATAACTCAGATCTGCTCAAAAAACCCTAAAAAATCGAAACTGGAACACAAATCAACGAACACCGAGGCTCTGATACCACTTGTAGGTCCCGCGAGCCTCGTCGCGCTGCGGAGATACGTGGACCTATTTTGTGATTTGTGTGGGAACCAAGAAACGAGAAGGAGAAAACATGAACAAAGACAAAAGACAATGAAATGACACGTAATCCATATCATAGAAGTAATCCTGTATTACAGACTACATACCGAAGGAGCACACATCTCTCATCTAAGCTCACGGTCAAGGGGTCGGGAGAGCTCTTCCCGACCCGGACACCTCTCGACCTAGTTCCAGAGTTCCACCTACAAATGAAGACAAGTCTTCTATTTATAGGGGAAGGAACATTACTTGCGTACTTGACAAGTACGCAAGGCAAAAGCCTTGCGTACTTACTAAGTACGCATGGTATTTTTTTTTTTTGAATCCCAGAAGCTAGTTCATGAGTACTTAATAAATACGTACATAAAGGGTGCTCATGCGTATTTAGTAAATACGCAAAGCCAAGTGCTCATGCGTATTTGATAAGTTCGCAAAGACAACCATGCGTACATGCTAAGTACGCAGAGTCAAATACTCATGCGTACTTAACAAGTACGCAGGACAACTTCTCTTGTGTATTTAGTAAGTACGCAGGGCAAAACCCATGCGTACTTAGTAAGTACGCAGAAAAGCTGAATTTGCTTACTTATCAAAAAGTAACAGCGTTCTTGACGGATCTTGAGGAAAATGCTCGAAAAGTGTTGGATCTGATAAATTGATGCTTCCAAAAGCTTAGAAATCATATTCTAACAAACCCTCAGCCTTCCAAACACCAAATGAAGTGATAACAAACTCATATTTGAGGATTTTTGAAAGAAAAAGTAGCGAACCTTTATAACTCAGATCTGCTCAAAAAAACCCTAAAAAATAGAAACTGGAACACAAATCAACGAACACCGAGGCTCTGATACCACTTGTAGGTCCCGCGAGCCTCGTCGCGTTGCGGAGATACACGGACCTGTTCTGTGATTAGTGTGGGAACCAAGAAACGAGACAGAGAAAACACGAACAAAGACAAAAGACAATGAAACGACACGTAATCCATAACATAGAAGTAATCCTGTATTACAGACTACATACCGAAGGAGCACACATCTCTCATCTAAGCTCACGGTCAAGGGGTCGGGAGAGGTCTTCCCGACCCGGACACCTGTCGACCTAGTTCCAGAGTTCCACCTACAAATGAAGACAAGTCTTCTATTTATATGGGACGGAACATTACTTGCGTACTTGACAAGTACGCAAGGCAAAAGCCTTGCGTACTTACTAAGTACGCATGGTTTTTTTTTTTTGAATCTCAGAAGCTAGTTCATGCGTAGTTAATAAATACGCACATAAAGGGTGCTCATGCGTATTTAGTAAATACGCAAAGCCAAGTGCTCATGCGTATTTGATAAGTTCGCAAAGACAACCATGCGTACATGCTAAGTACGCAGAGTCAAATACTCATGCGTACTTAACAAGTACGCAGGACAACTTCTCTTGCGTATTTGGTAAGTACGAAGGGCAAAACCCATGCGTACTTAGTAAGTACGCAGAAAAGCTGAATTTGCTTACTTATCAAAAAGTAACAGCGTTCTTGACGGATCTTGAGGAAAATGCTCGAAAAGTGTTGGATCTGATAAATTGATGCTTCCAAAAGCTTAGAAATCATCTTCTAACAAACCCTCAGCCTTCCAAACACCAAATGAAGTGATAACAAACTCAGATTTGAGGATTTTTGCAAGAAAAAGTAGCGAACTTTTATAACTCAGATCTGCTCAAAAAACCCTAAAAAATCGAAACTGGAACACAAATGAACGAACACCGAGGCTTTGATACCACTTGTAGGTCCCACGAGCCTCGTCGCGCTGCAGAGATACACGGACCTGTTCTTTGATATGTGTGGGAACCAAGACACGAGACAGAGAAAACACGAACTTAGACAAAAGACAATGAAATGACACGTAATCCATAACATAGAAGTAATCCTGTATTACAGACTACATACCGAAGGAGCACACATCTCTCATCTAAGCTCACGGTCCAGGGGTCGGGAGAGCTCTTCCCGACCCGGACACCTCTCGACCTAGTTCCAGAGTTCCACCTACAAATGAAGACAAGTCTTCTATTTATAGGGGAATGAACATTACTTGCGTACTTGACAAGTACGCAAGGCCAAAGCCTTGCGTACTTACTAAGTACGCATGGTTTTTTTTTTGAATCCCAGAAGCTAGTTCATGCGTACTTAATAAATACGCACATAAAGGGTGCTCATGCGTATTTAGTAAATACGCAAAGCCAAGTGCTCATGCGTATTTGATAAGTTCGCAAAGACAACCATGCGTACATGCTAAGTACGTAGAGTCAAATACTCATGCGCACTTAACAAGTACGCAAGACAACTTCTCTTGCGTATTTAGTAAGTACGCAGGGCAAAACCCATGCGTACTTAGTAAGTACGGCGAAAAGCTGAATTTGCTTACTTATCAAAAAGTAACAGCGTTCTTGACGGATCTTGAGGAAAATGCTTGAAAAGTGTTGGATCTGATAAATTGATGCTTCCAAAAGCTTAGAAATCATCTTCTAACAAACCCTTAGCCTTCCAAACACCAAATGAAGTGATAACAAACTCAGAGTTGAGGATTTTTGCAAGAAAAATTAGCGAACTTTTATAACTCAGATCTGCTCAAAAAACCCTAAAAAATCGAAACTGGAACACAAATCAACGAACACCGAGGCTATGATACCACTTGTAGGTCCCACCAGCCTCGTCGCGCAGCGGAGATACACGGACATGTTCTGTGATTTGTGTGGGAACCAAGAAATGAGAGAGAGAAAACACGAACAAAGACAAAAGACAATGAAAAGACACGTAATCCATAACATAGAAGTCATCCCGTATTACAGACTACATACCGAACGAGCACACATCTCTCATCTAGTCTCCCGGTCCAGGGGTTAGGAGAGCTCTTCTCGACCAGGACACCTCTCGACCTAGTTCCAGAGTTTCACCTACAAATAAAGACAAGTCTTCTATTTATTGGGGAAGGAACATTACTTGCGTACTTACTAAGTACGCATGGTTTTTTTTTTTTGAATCCTAGAAGCTAGTTCATGCGTACTTAATAAATACGCACATAAAGGGTGCTCATGCGTATTTAGTAAATACACAAAGCCAAGTGCTCAAGCGTATTTGATAAGTTCGCAAAGACAACCATGCGTACATGCTAAGTACGTAGAGTCAAATACTCATGCGCATTTAACAAGTACGTAGGACAACTTCTCTTGCGTATTTAGTAAGTACGCAGGGAAAAACCCATGCGTACTTAGTAAGTACGCAGAAAATTTGAATTTGCGTACTTAGTAAGTACGCAGAAAATTTGAATTTGCGTACTTATCAAAAAGTAAGAGCGTTCTTGACGGATCTAGAGGAAAATGTTCGAAAAGTGTTGGATCTGATAAATTGATGCTTCCAAAAGCTTAGAAATCATCTTCTAACAAACCCTCAGCCTTCCAAACACCAAATGAAGTGATAACAAACTCAGATTTGAGGATTTTTGCAAGTAAAATTAGCGAACTTTTATAACTCAGATCTGCTCAAAAAACCCTAAAAAATCTAAACTGGAACACAAATCAACGAACACCGAGGCTATGATACCACTTGTAGGTCCCGCGAGCCTCGTCGCGCAGCGGATATACACGGACATGTTCTGTGATTTGTGTGGGAACCAAGAAACGAGAGAGAGAAAACACGAACAAAGACAAAAGACAATGAAAAGACACGTAATCCATAACATAGAAGTCATCCCGTATTACAGACTACATACCGAACGAGCACACATCTCTCATCTAGGCTCCCGATCCAGGGGTCGGGAGAGCTCTTCTCGACCAGGACACCTCTCGACCTAGTTCCAGAGTTCCACCTACAAATAAAGACAAGTCTTCTATTTATAGGGGAAGGAACATTACTTGCGTACTAGCCACGTACACCGATACATAGAATTTAATCTATAGTTACAAAAACATGCTTCTACAACTAGTGACGTGTTTTAGCCTATAGGTGAGCACTCACTCCAAGGGCCTCCAGGTAAGTGCGACTCGTAAGTAACGTGCCTCACTTTCCTTAATGCTAAGACCCCTAGTGTACATGCGTTCACCCTTCCAGATTACATGTGTCGCTAGTACCATTATGCGGATCTTTGATTTTGATGAGAGTGTCATGGATTGGGCCTTGCCTAATAATTGGATCTAGTTTCATGCAAGCTTTTTCATCCTTCTTGTTGTTGGGCTCCAAAGTTGTATGAATGTAGATGACTTCTTCCTCGGGTCGTGGGTAGTGCAAGTTAGTTGTATCCAACAGTAGTTCTAGGTATTCCATCTTGTGGCCTTCTTGTTCTGGCTTGGGCTCCTCCGACGTGTGACAGCGGATCCGAGTCCTCATGAGCGTGTGTAACGTTAGGGTTATGGATGAGATATAGTGAAAGCATAGTAATTACATGTAAGCACATAATTCCTAATAATGTGGCACTTAGGTTATAGTCTAGGTTATTGCTATGGGAACCTAATTCTCTATAACCAAGGCTCTGATACCAATCTTTCACACCCCGCCAAGGCGGAAACACGGGAGTGCGACAAAATTGAATAAGAGAACATAAGGCAAAATAAAGACATTTACTATTAAAATTTCATAATATTAAAAACCTAATTACATAAGTTTCAAATTAAACCAAACAAATGACATGTTCAAAAGACAAAGCAACTTAAAATAAAATTCTTCAATTGATATCTAGGCAAATCCTATGTGATCTTGACTTGACCTATCGCGAACTTAATCACCTGAAACATGTACAAAAAAAACAAGTGTCAACTAAAATAGTTGGTGAGAATTCACAGGTTTAACAAAAGCATAAGTTTGGAAAAAGTAACAATTCATAATTCAAGATCATCATATATCACATAAATAAAACAAACACATGATTAGCAAATTCAATCTAAAATGATGAATAACGAATAAGTGGTACAACTCGAAAGTTGCACTGATAACGAATAAGATGTCTAACCAAAAGTTGTGCATAAAGTATATGCGGTTTCCATCCTATGGCCCATATCTTTACTACCGTTGGCTTGAAAACTTGCAAGTTTAACGTTTATCATGTTGTGTTCATTTACTCACATACATATATGATTCGCTAGTTTTAGAATTGTTTGCAAACGTGTTTTAATGTGTGACAAAGCGTACATGTTTCCCCCAAAACAATTTGAATAAATGGGGCTATGAAGTCTCACCTTGAAAGCTAGGCGAGATAAGAGACTTGAACAAATGAACGAGGTGAATCACGGATCAGACCCTTAACAAATGAATAAACTAGTTTTAGGGCAGGTTCGATGGTTATGAGGGTTAGATAGGCGGTTCGAATCATAAGGTTAAGAATTAGATGTAAAATAGGGTTTTTAGTTGATTTACTGATTTGGACAGCAAAGTAGCTGAACAGAAACGAGCTTGTTAAAAATATCAAAAGAGGTCAAAAAATTATGAAATTTTATTGGTGACTAGTTTAGGTTGTTCCGGAATAGTTTTGTTTAGAAAGTTTTTCTGTTTGAGACTCGGATCATAGCCAAAACAGTCAAACAAGACAGAAGGTACTGAAAAAGGTTTCTGTCCCGTTTTGGCTACTACAGAGTCATACTTTTGAACTACATCGTGGAATTTGAGTTTGCTCAGTTTCATTTAATGATCAAGTTATGCTCAGTTAAAGTCAGCATAGTTTTTGTCCACCATCAACGGTTGCACTTAAGTGGACCGTTTAGGGTTTTAAAGTTACCGAACGCATAAGAAAAAATTATACGAATATTATTATATCATTATAATACATAATATAATCATATTAGGTTAGCCAAAACGTCCCATGTCATCAGTATAGCCATGATATTTCCAGAAACGTTTTGGAGAATCACAGGATGCAATCGACATAGCTGACACGAGCAAGCGGATTCTACTTTATATTAGCGTGTGGTTAATTCAAGTAAGATTAAAGTTAGGATCAGAGGAATAGCCGTCACTTGAACCCTCTCCCATTAAAATTGAACCCTGGAACTTGTTCTTGCATAATTTTGACTTCAAAAAAGTCAAACATGTTCAAATCTCCCATCAATCCCTGTATTTACGAGATTCAAATCACCCCAATCAATTTCTAAACCGTTTTTGAGTGTATGGCAACTCGAATTTATAAGAAATGATTGAAATTTGCGTTTTTTTACCCTTTATGGGAGTTACGGTTTTGAGTTGAAAACCCACGATTCCAAGCTCAAAATCCCGCTAATCTCGTCCCTTTCAAAGCTGTATTGCGTATGTAATCGTTCCAAATAATTACCTATCGGTTTACTACGCGAAACGATCCTCAAAATCCATTTTTTCTGCTTCTTCTCTCTCGGTTCGCGACCAGCAGGGGGATCGGGCCCTCAATCCAAGAACTGATTTCAGGTATTAACTTATCTCTCTACTCGGTTAGATCCTCTGTACAAAAAGCCCCTTGATTCTGCTCGCGATTTGTGTTGTAATGGGGATTAGCGTTTTTAATTTGAATGTTTGGTGAAGAAGGTGTTTGAAACCTTTATGTTAAAAGTTAAACTTTTCCATTCTTTAACAAGGCATATGCCCAGATCAACCGGTTAAAGCTTTACTCTCCCTCGGAGCAGGTCACTGGTTCTAGACCCGACTCTGCCCGTTTTTGTTTCTTTCTATTGATTTAATTGTTGTTGCTTGTGTTACTCTCATACACACTCACTCTCACACTCACACACACACACATATATATATATATAGAGAGGTGAGTTCACTAGAAAACTCATTTTCATGAAAAAATCAAAAAACTCCTCATTAAAGGTGTTGCATATGTGTAGTACACCCAAAAGTCTAACCCCCACCCTAAAACCTAAACCCCCCACCCCACCCCCACCCAAAAACCTAAACCCCCCACCCCACCCCCACCCAAAAACCTAAACCCCCCACCCCACCCCCACCCAAAAACCTAAACCCCCCACCCCACCCCCACCCAAAAACCTAAACTCCCCACCCCACCCACCCCCCAAAAACCTAAACCCCACCCCCACCCCTCAAAAACCTAACCTAAAAGCTAAACTAAACCCAAAAAACCACCCCTAAAAGCTAACTATGCTACACATATGTAGTAAAACGCTGATTTTTTTTTGAAAGAGGACGACGTGGGGAACAAGGTCTACGAAGCGGTTTTTTAGTTTTTGATTTATATTTTGAGTTATGATTTTTTTATTATTTTTTTACCTTTAATAAATAGTTTTTTGATTTTCTCATGAACAATGAGTTTTCTTATGATCCTTCCCCTATATATATATATATATATGTATATATATATATATATGTATATATGAGACGTATCAAATGAAAACCCTGAGTTATTGTGAAAACCTTTAAACTCATTCTTAGCCACACATCTCATTTCTTTAATTTATGGTTTTTTTAATTCGCTAAGGGCATTTATGTCTTTTTACTTCTTAAAACCCTAAATCAAATCTATTTCTCCATCAAAATCAAGAGATCTCATCTCACTTCTCCCCCTTCTCTCTCTAAACCCACAAATCATCTCTCTCTCCATACCCACGACTCCATCTGATGAGGTAATTTCCCCATCTAAACACCCTCCGAATCGTCCATTTTAGAAGTCCGTCGCTCCATCCTATTGTGCCTCTCCAACCGATGGTGCTCCGACTGTGGGTAGCTCAAGCGAGTCTCAGATTGTGCCTCTCCAAACGACCCCAGCGTATGTTTGTGATTCTGGTCGTTCTCTTTGTGACGCACTGAATTACCGAATTACTGAATATTGACACCCTACGCAAATCCCACATCGGTCGTGGACAGTAGAGATCATTGGTTCATAAGTAAAGGTCCTGCCCCTTACATCAACAACGCGTTTTGGGGCTTAATGTAGTAGATGAGAGGAGAACTCCACAGTTAAGCGTGCTCAGGTGAGAGTAATCCAGGGATGGGTGACCCCCTGGAAAATTTTCACCCCGACAACCAAAAAAAATCCGTGAGCTCTTATGGGCAAAACGGAAAATATTGTTGGTACGAGAGGCCGAATGTTACAAAGTCCGCTTTGCCCACTAAGAGCTCACGGATTTGTTTTTGGTTGTCCGGGTGAAAACTTCCCACGGGTCACCCATCCCAGGATTACTCCCACCCGAGCACACTTAACTGTGGAGTTCTCCTCTCATCCACTACCTTAAGCCCCAAAACGCATTGTTGATGTAAGAGGCATGACCTTTACTTATGAAACAAGGATCTCTACTGTCCACGGCCGATGTGGGATTTACCTAGGTTGTCAATATTCAGTACTTCGGTAATTCAGTGCGTCACAATTCACCCCCCCTTAAGGACTCATCGTCCTTGATGAGGTTTGCCCCACCATCCTGAACGGCACAGGAGTGGCTCTGATACCATTTGTAACATTCGGCCTCTCGTACCAACAATATTGTCCTCTTTGCCCCCTATGAGCTCACAGATTTGTTTTTGGTTGCCCGGGTGAAAACTTCCCAGGGGTCACCCATCCCTGGATTACTCCCGCCCGAGCACGTTTAACTGTGGAGTTCTCCTCTCATCCACTAACACTAAGCCCCACAACGCGTTTTGGGGCTTAATGTAGTGGATGAGAGGAGAACTCCACAGTTAGTCGTGCTCGGGTGGGAGTAATCCAGTGATGGGTGAATGATGTGTGTAAACTATATATATATTTTTATAAGTATTTTTACACAATTAGTTTTAAAAAGGGTTTTCACCAAATACTAATCACACACACCGGGCAGTGTACCCGTCGGATAGCAATATAGTAAAGGTAAGAACCGGATATCAATCCGTGGACACGGTGGAATGCGATAATAAACCGGGACTAAAATTCAATCAAGTATGGGTAAAAGATGTTTAAGTTGATTTTTAATTAAACTAATATGTAAGAATATAAAACTAAACTAAAATCACAAATCAAACAATCAAGGAGAAAATATCACTTTGGCGTCAAATCCATTTAGAATACATTCAATACACTCATAGAAACATGGCAAATACACGATACATAAATTGACTAAATTCTCGTCAAAGATATCTAATCAAATGACTATTCGGAAAGCTAGCATGAATTACACAAACCAACCACCTAAAGTCATACAATGAGGCTCACGTGTTTAATAATCATGCCAATGTTTATAAAGATTGAACTAGCTTCCGATTAAGGTACACTAATCCAACAACTAGTTGGAAAGATAATATGAACAACACACTATCCACCTCAAGTTGATTAATATAGACAACAATATGCATTTTTTTAACATACAATGTTCATATAAAGGTTATATAAATTAGGAGGATGTGTCAACAATTCCTAGATAAACATAATACTAAATATGACACATCATAACAAATACTTTGTCTTTCCAAACATAAGCATAAGGTTATACATTCAAATATAATGATTCATAAACAAGACTTCATTCACCATTCCAAGTCAAATGCCATAAACTAGTATAAATACATACACCAATCCTTGAATATGAGCATAAATCACAAGTTTTCCAACATAATATGACATACACAAATACAAGTCTTGTAAACAACTCAAAATACTTGAATACATAATTTCATCAAAGAATAATCATACGGTTGTCATAACATTAACACAATGATTGCCAATAATCCATGAATGTTGTCAAATGTATCTAAACTTCATCTAAACCAAAGTGAACAAGAGTTTTAGCTCATCATGAGCATCAAAATTACAAATAAGCAGGGAAAAATAGTGAGAAACATGATATGAAAACAAGAATCAAACCACTCCTCCAAGCCTAGATGTTGTTGTTGATGTATGGTGATCCTCTTGATGTTATATCCTCTCTAAGAATCTTGAAATATGGCTGGAACAAGGAACACACGAACTGGAACAGTGGGGTTTTTTCTCCTGGTTTGCTGAATATCTGAGTGAGAATTAAGTTCTGTTTAAATAGAAACGGGGAGGCACGACCGTGCCAGGAGAGAAGGCACGACCGTGCCTAGTACAAAGACGCGGTCGTGTCTAGGTCAAGGCACGACCGTGGGACAGAGGTTTGACCGATCCGTAGCTTCCATTGGGTACCACTGATCGAGGACGTACGGCTGTTCAGACTCACGAGATGACACGCGACCGTGGGCGGCCAAGGCACGGTTGTGCCTTGGATTTTGGCTTGGCGCGGTCGTGCCAGATGTGGGCGCGACCGTGCCTAGGGTTTGCAGGCTTGGCACGACCGTGCCAAATAGGGGCACGACCGTGCCTCCATCACAGAAACCCTAAAACTTCACTTGTTTATCCTGGAATCTTCTTGTTTATCCACCAAGCTTCACAAAAACCTACAAAACAGGAAATGAAGCAAATAAGTGTCTAAACACTGAATATAACCAAGAATTGATCATTAAATGAGCGAAGTTTTATGCCAAAAAGATGTGTAAATACTAACACATCAAACAACCCCACACTTGAACATTGCTTGTCCTCAAGCAAGAAATCAAAATGAAACAAAACTTCCAATGACACTATGAATCAAATCGGGAAAACCGTAAGCATTAATAAACCTATAAAGGTTTGAAAAGATATTCAAGAAATGCAAAATTAACTAAATGAAACCCAATGAGCCCAATGACGTGATAACCGAATGAGCAAATGAATATGCCTATGAAATCATTAGCATGCAACTTTATGCTTCTCACAATGTTCACACACACTCAGGAATATATATGATCATACAAGTAATGGAGTATGTATAGAACACTCAAATGCCAAGACAATGAATCATGCATAAATCATAAGCTTGCTAAAAGATCAAATCTCTACCAACTAACATGAAACAAAGCACAAATCAAGAGGGCTTTAAATGGGTTGTAATTTGGCAATGGCTAAGGGTAAGGAAGTGGAGTTTAAAAGTGGCTAAATGGCTAAAAACTCGGCGGCTATGCTAACTCAAAAACTAAAATAACATCTAATAAGAAAAATAAACTAGCTAATGCTTCCGTATAGATAAGAGCTAACAACCGAATTATTTCCATCTTTGCTCACAAAATTGCTCTAATCGGCTATAATTCACCTAATTTTGGTGATTTTTTTTTACTCTATTTCTTTTCTTTCTTTTGAAGGGAACTAAGTCAATATGCATATTTCCTTAGCCAAAAACTTCTCAAGAATTTGAAGATTACAACAACATAAAAGCTATAAAATTAAAATTAGCCGACCGGATTTCTAACACGGGCGAAAAATAAATGAAAAGGCTAATGAAGGTTTGAATGTGGTGTAATGTGGGTAATCAAAGAAAACGACAGAATAGGCTTAACGTGGCTAACTAGTGGATGTGTTCGGGTGAGGGAAAATAAAAATAAAAATAAAAGGCTCACAAAGGAGGGTTTATCCTAATGCCTCAATCATTTTTATGCAATATTTATGTTCATGATTTCGAAATGTACACTAAAAGCAAGTTCTAATAAGCATGAAACATCCGGCACACTCAAATCCTCAAAAACGAGAGCAAACAATGTCTAAAGCTATCAAGGCTCAAAAATAAACTCCCGAAAACGGAAAGGAATGGGTGTAAGCAAAAGGTTACATGCAATTCATTCGTTTAGCCCACTAAAACTCATGGTTATCACAAAAAAAATTGGGTTTGACTCGATGAAATTTCTATTTCAATTGCTTTCGAAAAATCAAACCTCTATTATTTATTAAAAATTGTGAATGCTAAACGGTTAACTTTTATTATATTTTTGTGTTTTTCAATTTTATAAAACTGATTTAGTGTCAATAAAAATTACGAAGGAAGATTTTGCAAAAAATTGAAGTGATAAAATGCTTAAAAGGACAAACATCGCGTGAATAAATTCCCACCCAACACTTAGAATTCTATATTGCCCTCAATGTAGAACAAAAATAATGTAAAGCAAAGAATAAACACCCAACCCCACTCTTAGAAATATACATTGCCCTCAATGTATACAAAAACATGCAAACCAAAATAGAATGCAATGCAATGAAGCGTGAAGGGAGAACTGAAACTTCCCTCATGTCGATCATGGCACACGCAAAAAGCCTACCCACAAAAATGACGTTCCACGAAGTTCCACAATTCCAAGATCTAATCAAGACTAACAACATCAAACACAGATCAGTAACATCAAGCTAAAATATCAACAGAAATGTAAATACAAATATATATAACAGTACATGGAAACAAAAGTACAACAAAAGAACAACATAAACGCCGAAGCGTGATACAAGAGTTTGCACAACAGACAGTAAAGTACAACTCACAAAAATGATACAAAAAGGCAATGGGAGGTACTACTCCCACTGCATGCCCTCGAGGTCGATGCCGGCGGCCCCGCCTCCGTCGCCCTCTGCTGCTGGTGGTGATGGTGGTGGTGACTGATGGTGCAGTGGAGAAGGTGGTGGTGACTGATAGTGCGTTGGAGAAGGTGGTGGTGGCGGCTGATGCGGTGGTGATGGTGGTGGCTGATGCGGCTGCTGCTCTGGCTGCATAAAGAATGGGAGGGGAACCACGTATGGCGCCCCGCCAGCAGCAGCAGCGGCGAACTGGATCTCATACTGCCAGGTCCAGTAACGTAAGAAAAGGTCCTGAGGAATAACAACGGCAGGCGGTGATGGCGGCGGGGGCGGAGGAGGCGGCTGGTCGGGCTGCTGATGCTCCTGCTCCTGCTGAGCGGCGTGTGCCTGATGGGCGGCGGCGACGGCCTTGGCCTCGGCCTGTACAAGATCTGGATCGGGACCCAGACGGTCTGGATCCCACGTCCGTCCCCATCTATCTACTAATCGGGTCCCTCTTGCACCACGACGAGCTACGTGCATGTTCCGCAGTGTCTGCACGGACATCACGACGGTCTCTGCCACAGGGGTCAGGTCCCCTATCAAATCATCGGTCAATAGCTGGAAGTGCCTAGCTAGCTTGGTCACGAAGTGACCTCCACAGATCGCGCTGGTGACGTCTCGCCCTGAGTTGTTTACCAAGTACCCCGCGATAGAATGCGCAAGATTGCAGGTGCGCGGGCGTACAAGGCAATACAAGTAAAATAGCTCCCTGAGGTTCACTACCGTCTCTCCCTGCCCTCTCCCAGAAATCGAATAGACAATACAGCGATGAAGAACACGGTGCAAGGGATCCCGAAGGCTCGAAGCCTTAGTCAAACTCAGATCGTACATCCCAAAACCAAACTCATGCTAGAACTGATCCTTGTCCTCCTCGGTCGGGAACTCGGTGATACCGTCAGTGAATATCTCAGTCTGAAGCTCCTGCCTCGTATACAGGCCCAATAATCTCCCAAACCTGGCGACAGACATCACTCGCCACTCCCCGCCTAACCTAAACCTAACCGTCTCTGGCTGCTCTAGCTCCGCGCAAGGATAATCGAACTCATAATTGGAGAAAAACTCCATCACAAGCTCGACATACTAGATCGCGTGAAGTCTAAACAAGCGGCGCCATGGGGTGGTGACGAGGTCGCTCCATCGGTCCCGCTGACCGATGGCGTCTATGGCGGCAGGCTCTAAACGATGAGCGGCTAAAATCCGGCCTCTGCGTGGCCACAAAACATCCAGACGAGCCTCGTACTCATGCTCGTTCAAGTCAAACTCAAGGTATGGATGGTCCCTGTTGCCTGCCATATGCAAGACAACAAAATTAAAATCAAAACAGTTATGAAGACGCTAAACTGAAGTTATGAAGTTTCTGACCTAATTATGAAGGGGCACGATCACGCCTGGGAAGGGGCACGACCGCGCCAAGGCCAAAATCTAAGCCCACGGTCGCGCTATGGCCGACCACGGGCACAATTTCTAGTCAACACGACCGCGCCAGGTGTGAAGCACGACCGCGCTAAGGCCAAATTCAAGAGGCACGACCGCGCTCGACAGAGGCACGGCCGCGCCTGACCAAACGAAGTCCACCTGGGATTGAAAATCCGAGCACGACCGCGCCTGGTCTGGAGCGCGACCGTGCTCAACCCATTTTAGGGTTTCCAGAATTCAAATTTTCGCCATTTTAATCACGTTTTATAAGAGGTTTTCGTGGCATAGAATCCTAGGGGACATGTGTTACCCAACCCAACTAACTATCATAACTAATCGGACAAAAAGTACAAAACCTAAACTAGCTCAAATTTTGATTTCTAGGGTGAAATCCTAGGGCTAAATACAAATGCAAAAGAAAAGAGGGGCCGGAGACGTACCTTAGATTGCGAAGAAGGAAGTAACACGGCGGAAGTTAGGGAGAATCGCACGTAGGTGGGGGGGGGGTTCGGTGGTTGGAAATGAAAAATGAAAAGTCTCTGCTTTGAAACCAATTTGAACTGCCCCAACCTCTTAGGCACGACCGGGCCAGGTGCTTAGGTACGACCGCGCCTAGGGTTATAGGCACGACCGCGCCAAATGCTTAGGCACGACCGTGTCTCTAACCCAACAGACAGAAAAACCTGAGTTTATTACTGCTTGAACCCAACCCGACTGCGATTCTTCCAAACTAAAATGTCTAAAAATTCAGAGAACATACCTGAGACATCTCAATCACTAACCAAAGTCCGCTTGATCCAAAACACGTTCCGATCACCTAAACTCAAAAATAAATGGTAAAATCCTAAAAAATAAAGAAAATAAAAATAAGAAAATAAACATAGAAACAAGATCTAAAAATTGTTACCACAGGTGATACCGGAACATGCTAAGTTTATTAACGAGTCGTTAGCTAGACTCAAGTCCTCGAATTCATTTGTCCTTGGGGTGGAGGTCAACTACCTCCAATGCCGGGTCAACCGGTCCGTCAATGTATGGTTTAAGACGATGACCGTTGACCTTGAAGATCCTCCCATCTTCGTGCTCAATCTCGATGGTCCCATAAGGAAACACCTCCCTAACCGTGTAGGGACCCGTCCATCGGGACTTCAACTTCCCGGGAAACAATCGCAACCTAGAGTTGTAAAGCAAAACACGACCACCCACTCGGAATTCCTTCTTGTCCTTCAAGTGTCGGTCATGTAAACTCTTAGTGCGCTCCTTGTAGATCATGGAGTTTGCATAGGCTTGATTCCTCAACTCATCAAGCTCATGAATCTGACTGAACCGGTTCTCTCCCGCGCTCACCAAGTCAAGATTCACCGCCTTCAACGCCCAATAAGCCTTATGCTCCAACTCCACCGGAAGATGGCACGCCTTCCCATAGATCAACCTGAATGGTGTGGTACCAATAGGCGTCTTATAGGCAGTCCGGAAGGCCCAAAGTGCATCATCTAACCTATCCGACCAATTCTTACGGTTCTGACCAACCGTCTTCTCAAGAATCCGCTTTATGCCCTGGTTCATGACCTCTACCTGTCCACTGGTCTGTGGGTGGTAGGCTGTGGAGAGTCTATGGTTTACACCATATCGTGATAGAGCCTTCTCCAACTGGGCGTTGCAGAAGTGGGTCCCACGGTCACTGATAAGGGCTTTGGGGGCACCAAAGCGAGAGAACAGCTTCTTCAGGAATTGAACAACCACCCTAGCATCATTAGTAGGCAAGGCTTGAGCCTCGGCCCACTTAGAAACATTGTCAACAGCGACTAGGATATACCGGTTGCCACGAGAAGCTGGGAAAGGTCCCATAAAGTCAATACCCCAGACATCAAAAATCTCACAAATCTGGATGATGTTCTGGGGCATCTCATTCCTCGACGAAATGTTTCTCGCCCTCTGGCAAGCGTCACAAGCTCGGATCATTTCTTGAGCGTCCCGGAAGATGGTAGGCTAGAAGAAACCGGCTTCAAAGACTTTCTTCGCGGTCAAGGTAGTTACATGATGTCCACCTGCCGGGCCCACGTGGCAGTGTCTAAGCACCTGACGTGCCTCATTTCCAAAGACACACCTACGCACGATCTGATCAGCCCCGACTCGAAACAAATAGGGATCCTCCCAAAGATAGTGCTTCACATCCGCAAAGAACTTTCGCTTCTGCTGATGCGTTAAGCCCTTAATCACAATCCCACTAGCAAGAAAGTTTGCAAAATCAGCAAACCATGGACACTCCTCATCCTGTGTCTGTATGTGCATGAGAAACTCGTGGTGAAAATTGTCATTTATGGATGACCCCACCAGTTCAGATGAAGCTGAGCACTCAAGACGGGATAAGTGGTCCGCTGCGACATTCTCCGCGCCCTTCTTATCGCGGATCTCAATGTCGAACTCCTGAAGCAGCAAAACCCACCGAATTAGCCGGGGTTTGGCATCCTGTTTGCTGAACAGGTGCCGAAGGGCTACATGATCGGTGAATACAATGGTCTTTGATAGGACGAGATAAGACCGGAATTTATCGAAAGCGAAGACAATGGCTAGGAGCTCCTTCTCTGTCGTGGTGTAATGCTCCTGTGCGTCATTGAGCGTCTTGCTCGCATAATAAATCGGGTGAAACTGCTTCTCTCTCCTCTGTCCTAAGACCGCCCCACCAGCGAAGTCACTCGCGTCACACATGATCTCAAATGGCAGCTTCCAATCAGGAGCCACCATGATAGGGGCATTCACCAACTTCTCCTTCAACAAATCGAATGCACTGAGGCACTCGTCGGAGAACACGAACTGGGCTTCCTTCTTAAGAAGTTGGGTCATCGGTCAGGAAATCTTAGAAAAATCTTTGATAAAACGCCTGTAAAAGCCCGCGTGACCAAGGAAGCTCCGAATAGATTTCACAGAAGTCGGCGGGGGCAGCTTAGATATGGTGTCAATCTTAGCTCTATCAACCTCAATCCCCGCGCGTGAAACCTTGTGCCCAAGCACAATGCCCTCCTTCACCATGAAGTGGCATTTCTCCCAGTTCAACACCAGATTGGACTCTTTACACCTAGCCAACATCCTCTCCAGATTCTCGAGGCAATGATCAAAGGAACCCCCAAACACAGAAAAATCATCCATGAAAACCTCCATGGAGTCCTCAATCATATCATGGAAAATGGCCACCATGCAACGCTGGAAAGTGGCCGGAGCATTACACAATCCAAAGGGCATCCGCCGATAAGCAAATGTGCCATAGGGACATGTGAATGTCGTCTTCTCCTGGTCCTCAGGAGCAATCGGGATCTGGAAGTAGGCAGAGAAGCCATCCAGGAAACAATAGAACATCTTTCCCGCTAATCTCTCCAACATCTAATCAATGAACGGGAGGGGAAAATGGTCTTTTCGAGTAGCATCATTGAGTTTGCGGTAATCGATGCAAACTCTCCAACCGGTGACTGTACGAGTAGGAATCAGCTCATTCCTCTCATTGGTGATGACAGACATGCCTCCCTTCTTAGGGACAACCTGAACCGGGCTAACCCAAGGTGAATCGGAGATGGGATAAATCAAACCAGCATCAAGTAATTTAATCACCTCCTTCTTCACTACCTCCTGCATGTTCGGGTTCAACCTCCTCTGGTGCTGCACAGCGGGCTTGTAGTCATCCTCCATAAGGATCTTATGGGTACAGAAAGAGGGATTAATTCCCTTAATGTCCATAATCCTCCATGCAATAGCCTGCTTGTGCTACTTCAGCACCTCCAGTAGCCTCTCCTTCTCATCACTCGTCAAATCAGAGGCGATAATGACAGGTAATCGAGACTCACCATCTAAAAAGGCATACTCCAAATGGCTCGGGAGCTCCTTAAGCTCAACAGGTGGTGGGTCCTCAATAGAAGGCCGCTCAATCGGCTCAGACTCTCTATCAACCATCGCAAAAACCGTTGAACACTGGGGAAACTCATAGCTCTCCTGGCTATGCAACTGCTCATCAAATTGATCCTTACCAACTGGATCAAATGTCTCCCCTCCTACAATCTGTCCAGGGACTCCTGCTCAGCTGTGTCCTGGAGATGATTACTCACATAAGAATAAATAGCCTCAACAAAGTAAAGTGAATCATCCTGATTCTGGGTATGCTGTATGGATCTCCCTACATCAAAGGTCACTTCCTCTTCATCCACCCTCAATGTATGCCTCCCCGAATACACATCAATCAGGGCCTTGGCAGTGGCCAGGAATGGTCGACCTAGGATAATAGGGACATTCTTGTCCTCATCCATGTCCAGAATCACAAAGTCTACAGGAAACACAAAACGATCAACCTTAACCAACATATTCTCCATTATCCCTCGCGGATACTTGACCGAGTGATCGGCCAGCTGCATACTCATGCGTGTCGGTGTAGGTTCTCCCAACTCAAGCTTAGCAAAGAACGCATATGGCAAGAGGTTAATGCTAGCACCAAGGTCAGCTAAGGCGTTGCTAACCGACAAGCTACCTATCAAGCAGGGGATGGTAAAACTCCCCGGATCTCGTCTCTTCTCCGGTAGCTTGTTCTGAATCACCGCCGAACACTCCTCATCCAGCGTCACCTGAGACAACTCCTCTAATTTCCTCTTATTCGTGAGGATATCCTTCAAGAATCTCGCATACTTAGGCATCTGAGCTAGAGCCTCCACAAATGGTAAGTTGATATGCAACTGCTTAAACAACCCTAGAAACTTACATACTGCTCCTCCATCTTCTGCTTCTTCAATCTGCCTGGGTTTGGAACGGCGGGAGTATAATCTCTCACAGGCTCACGAGGGCGCGATGTGCTCGCCGGTTTACCCCTCGGCGGCGTCTCATCAGGAATCTCAATCACAACCTCCTCCTCAGATAACTCATGCACAGGAACCTGTGGATCCGGTCCTGTGTCTCTACCGCTCCTCAAAGTGATGGCCTTCACATGAGCCTTGGGATTGGGCTCAGTGTTGCTAGGCAGGCCACCTGGCGGTCTCTCAGAAAGAAGCTTCGCGATCTGCCCGACCTGGTTCTCTATGGTCTGGATCGAAGCTTTCTGATTCCTCAACTAAGTCTCATGCGTGTGGAAACGCTCCTCCATGTATCGGTTCTACTTCTCTGCCAACTGATTCTGACTCTCCGAGTTGGCAAGTAGTCGTGCAACCATGTCCTCTAAACTGGATTTACCCTCAGGTGCGGGTGGTGGACCGCTGCTAGAACCTTGGCCTTGAAACTGGCCCTGCTGAGGTAGAAACTGGGAACTCTGTCCCTGAGACTGGTGGGACTGATGCTGGAATGGGGGGCGCTGAGTGAATCCGGGTGGTTGCTGGATATTGTTGCCAGACTTCCAACTGAAATTCGGGTGATTCCTCCACCCCGGATTATATGTGTTGCTGTAGGGATTATTCTGGGGACGATTCTGGTTGGACATGAAATCGACCTGCTCGTGGGCCCCCTGATCCCCAACCTGACAAGCACTCGTGGGGTGCGCCCCACCACAAAACTCACACAAGGACTGGGCCTTGTGGACGTGCATCTGATCAATCTTGGTGGAAAGTGCTTCCACCTGGGAAGCTAAAGAAGTAATTCCATCCACGTGATGGACACCCTGCCTCTGGGTTCTCGCTCGGGAAGTATGCTGAGTGTAGCTCTTTGCTGCCACCTTCTCTAGCAAGTCATACGCCTCCTGGGGTGTCTTCGTTCCAATATCTCCACCCGCGTATGCATCGATCAGCTGCTTCCCAGTCATCTCTAGACCATTGTAGAAGGTCTCACACTGCTGCCACTTCAACAATCCATGGTGGGGAACCTTCCTCATCAGTTCCTTGAATCTCTCCCACGCCTCATAGATCGTCTCCCCGTCGTCCTGCTGGAAAGAAAGAATCCTAGCCCTCAACTTTGATGTTTTCTCCGGATGGAAGTACTTTTCTAAGAATTTAGCAGCCATCTGGTCCCAAGTACTAATGGACCTAGGGGGAAGTGACAGTAACCAAGCCTTGGCTCGATCCCGTAAGGAAAACGGGAACAATCGGAGCCGAATAGCATCGTCGGTAGCATCACGAATTTTGAAAGTGGCGCAAATCTCTAAGAAACCGGCCAAATGAGTATTAGGATCCTCGTGATCCTTGCCATCGAACTGACACATGTTCTGCACCATCTGTATAATGCTGGATTTGATCTCGAACTGATGTGCTCCAACCGTCGGCCTATTGATGCTCGACTTCAAACCCTCAAGTGTTGGTTTGCCAAAATCCGAAAGCGTCCGACCCGCATCCTCGTTCGCCATCTCCTCTACCTCGTCAACAACAACCTCGTCAAACTCGAGTAACCGGGCCACAAATCGGGAACGGGCTCGCAATCTCCGATGAAGATCACGCTCCGGCTCGGAAGACGGCTCAGGAACCTCCTCGACGGGAGTTGAGAACATACGCGATCTGCACGACAAGTTAGATTTAAATACGCGAACCTAGGACAAAGAAAACAAAAGTTAGACAAAAACAGAAATAAAACAAAAATAAAATAAAATAAAATAAATGAAAATAAAATTAAAAAATAAAATGGGATAAAAACCAAGATGTAAATATATACAAATGAAGCTAAAAATAACAAGTAAAATGCAAAAGAAAATATCTGTACACACAAAATTGCAAAATAACAACAAGGAAACACGATATTCACAAAAAATATATATACTAAATGACTAAAAATTAATTCCAATCGTTCTCGCAAAACCGTGTCCCCGGCAACGGCGCCAAAAACTTGATGTGTGTAAACTATATATATATTTTTATAAGTATTTTTACACAATTAGTTTTAAAAAGGTTTTTCACCTAATACTAATCACACACACCGGGCAGTGTACCCGTCGGATAGCAATATAGTAAAGGTAAGAACCGGATATCAATCCGTGGACACGGTGGAATGCGATAATAAACCGGGACTAAAATTCAATCAAGTATGGGTAAAAGATGTTTAAGTTGATTTTTAATTAAACTAATATGTAAGAATATAAAACTAAACTAAAATCACAAATCAAACAATCAAGGAGAAAATATCACTTTGGCGTCGAATCCATTTAGAATACATTCAATACACTCATAGAAACATGGAAAATACACGATACATAAATTGACTAAATTCTCGTCAAAGATATCTAATCAAATGACTATTCGGAAAGCTAGCATGAATTACACAAACCAACCACCTAAAGTCATACAATGAGGCTCACGTGTTTAATAATCATGTCAATGTTTATAAAGATTGAACTAGCTTTCGATTAAGGTACACTAATCCAACAACTAGTTGGAAAGATAATAAAAACAACACACTATCCACCTCAAGTTGATTAATATAGACAACAATATGCATTTCTTCAACATACAATGTTCATATAAAGGTTATATAAATTAGGAGGATGTGTCAACAATTCCTAGATAAACATAATACTAAATATGACACATCATAACAAATACTTTGTCTTTCCAAACATAAGCATAAGGTTATACATTCAAATATAATGATTCATAAACAAGACATCATTCACCATTCCTAGTCAAATGCCATAAACTAGTATAAATACATACACCAATCCATGAATATGAGCATAAATCACAAGTTTTCCAACATAATATGACATACACAAATACAAGTCTTGTAAACAACTCAAAATACTTGAATACATAATTTCATCAAAGAATAATCATACGGTTGTCATAACATTAACAAAATGATTGCCAATAATCCATGAATGTTGTCAAATGTATCTAAACTTCATCTAAACCAAAGTGAACAAGAGTTTTAGCTCATCATGAGCATCAAAATTACAAATAAGCAGGGAAAAATAGTGAGAAACATGATATGAAAACAAGAATCAAACCACTCCTCCAAGCCTAGATGTTGTTGTTGATGTATGGTGATCCTCTTGATGTTATATCCTCTCTAAGAATCTTGAAATATGGCTGGAACAAGGAACACACGAACTGGAACAGTGGGGTTTCTTCTCCTGGTTTGCTGAATATCTGAGTGAGAATTAAGTTCTGTTTAAATAGAAACGGGGAGGCACGACCGTGCCAGGAGAGAAGGCACGACCATGCCTAGTACAAAGACGCGGTCGTGTCTAGGTCAAGGCACGATCGAGGGACAGAGGTTTGACCGATCCGTAGCTTCCATTGGGTACCACTGATCGAGGACGTACGGCTGTTCAGACTCACGAGATGACACGCGACCGTGGGCGGCCAAGGCACGGTTGTGCCTTGGATTTTGGCTTGGCGCGGTCGTGCCAGATGTGGGCGCGACCGTGCCTAGGGTTTGCAGGCTTGGCACGACCGTGCCTCCATCACAGAAACCCTAAAACTTCACTTGTTTATCCTGGAATCTTCTTGTTTATCCACCAAGCTTCACAAAAACCTACAAAACAGGAAATGAAGCAAATAAGTGTCTAAACATTGAATATAACCAAGAATTGATCATTAAATGAGCGAAGTTTTATGCCAAAAAGATGTGTAAATACTAACACATCAAACAACCTCACACTTGAACATTGCTTGTCCTCAAGCAAGAAATCAAAATGAAACAAAACTTCCAATGACACAATGAATCAAATCGGGAAAACCGTAAGCATTAATAAACCTATAAAGGTTTGAAAAGATATTCAAGAAATGCAAAATTAACTAAATGAAACCCAATGACGTGATAACCGAACGAGCAATTGAATATGCCTATGAAATCATTAGCATGTAACTTTATGCTTCTCACAATGTTCACACACACTCAGGAATATATATGATCATACAAGTAATGGAGTATGTATAGAACACTCAAATGCCAAGACAATGAATCATGCATAAATCATAAGCTTGCTAAAAGATCAAATCTCTACCAACTAACATGAAACAAAGCACAAATCAAGAGGGCTTTAAATGGGTTGTAATTTGGCAATGGCTAAGGGTAAGGAAGTGGAATTTAAAAGTGGTTAAATGGCTAAAAACCCGGCGGCTATACTAACTCAAAAACTAAAATAACATCTAATAAGAAAAATAAACTAGCTAATGCTTCCGTATAGATAAGAGCTAACAACCGAATTATTTCCATCTTTGCTCACAAAATTGCTCTAATCGGCTATAATTCACCTAATTTTGGTGGTTTTTTTTTACTCTATTTCTTTTCTTTCTTTTGAAGGGAACTAAGTTAATATGCATCTTTCCTTAGCTAAAAACATCACAAGAATTTGAAGATTACAACAAAATAAAAGCTATAACATTAACATTAGCCGACCGGATTTCTAACACGGGCGAAAAATAAATGAAAAGGCTAATGAAGGTTTGAATGTGGTGTAATGTGGGTAATCAAAGAAAACGACAGAATAGGCTCAACGTGGCTAACTAATGGATGTGTTCGGGTGAGGGAAAATAAAAATGAAAATAAAAGACTCACAAAGGAGGGTTTATCCTAATGCCTCAATCATTTTTATTCAATATTTATGTTCATGATTTCGAAATGTATACTAAAAGCAAGTTCTAATAAGTATGAAACATCCGGCACACTCAAATCCGCAAAAACGAGAGCAAACAATGTCTAAAGCTATCAAGGCTCAAAAATAAACTCACGGAAACGGAAAGGAATGGGTGTAAGCAAAAGGTTACATGCAATTCACTCGTTTAGCCCACTAAAACTCATGGTTATCACAAAAAAATTTGGGTTTGACTCGATGGAATTTCTATTTCAATTGCTTTCGAAAAATCAAACCTCTATTATTTATTAAAAATTGTGAATGCTAAACGGTTAACTTTTATTATATTTTTGTGTTATACAATTTTATAAAACTGATTTAGTGTTAATAAAAATTATGAAGGAAGATTTTGCAAAACATTGAAGTGATAAAATGCTCAAAACGACAAACATCGCGTGAATAAATTCCCACCCTACACTTAGAATTCTACATTGCCCTCAATGTAGAACAAAAATAATGTAAAGCAAAGAATAAACACCCAACCCCACACTTAGAAATATACATTGCCCTCAATGTATACAAAAAGATGCAAAGCAAAATGGAATGCAATGCAATGAAGCGTGAAGGGAGAACTGAAACTTCCCTCATGTCGATCATGGCACACGCAAAATGCCTACCCACAAAAATGACGTTCCACGAAGTTCCAAAATTCCAAGATCTAATCAAGACTAACAACATCAAACACAGATCAGTAACATCAAGCTAAAATATCAACAGAAATGTAAATACAAATATATATAACAGTACATGGAAACAAAGGTACAACAAAAGTACAACATAAACGCCAAAGCGTGATACAAGAGTTTGCACAACAGACAGTAAAGTAACAAAAATGATACAAAAAGGCAATGGGAGGTACTACTCCCACTGCATGCCCTCGAGGTCGATGCCGGCGGCCCCGCCTCCGTCGCCCTCTGCTGGTAGTGGTGATGGTGGTGGTGACTGATGGTGTAGTGGAGAAGGTGGTGGTGACTGATGGTGCGTTGGAGAAGGTGGTGGTGGCGGCTGATGCGGTGGTGATGGTGGTGGCTGATGCGGCTGCTGCTCTGGCTGCATAAAGAATGGGAGGGGAACCACGTATGGCGCCCCGCCAGCAGCAGCAGCGGCGCACTGGACCTCATACTGCCAGGTCCAGTAACGTAAGAAAAGGTCCTGAGGAATAACAACGACAGGCGGTGATGGCGGCGGAGGCGGAGGAGGCGGTTAGTCGGGCTGCTGATGCTCCTGCTCCTGCTGAGCGACGTGTGCCTGATGGGCGGCGGCGACGGCCTCAACCTCTGCCTGCACAAGATCTGGATCAGGACCCGGACGGTTTGGATCCCACGTTCGTCCCCATCTATCTACTAATCGGATCCCTCCTGCGCCCCGACGAGCTACGTGCATGTTCCGCAGTGTCTGCACGGACATCACGACGGTCTCTGCCACAGGGGTCAGGTCCCCTATCAAATCATCGGTCAATAGCTGGAAGTGCCTAGCCAGCTTGGTCACGAAGTGACCTCCACAGATCGCGCTGGTGACGTCGCGCCCTGACCTGTTTTCCAAGTACCCCGCGATAGAATGCGCAAGATTGCAGGTGCGCGGGCGTAAAAGGCAATACAAGTAAAATAGCTCCCTGAGGTTCACTACCGTCTCTCCCTGCCCTCTCCCAGAAATCGAATAGACAATACAGCGATGAAGAACACGGTGCAAGGGATCCTGAAGGCTTGAAGCCTTAGTCAAACTCGGATCGTACATCCCAAAACCAAACTCATGCCAGAACTGATCCTTGTCCTCCTCGGTTGGGAACTCGGTGATACCATCGGTGAATATCTCAGTCTGAAGCTCCTGCCTCGTATACAGGCCCAATAATCTCCCAAACCTGGCGACGGACATCACTCGCCATTCCCCGCCTAACCGTCTCTGGCTGCTCTAGGTCCGCGCAAGGATAATCGAACTCATAATTGGAGAAAAACTCCAACACAAGCTCAACATACTGGATCGCATGAAGTCTAAACAAGCGGCGCCATGGGGCAGTGACGAGGTCGTTCCATCGGTCCCGCTGACCGATGGCGTCTATGGCGGCAGGCTCTAAACGACGAGCGGCTAAAATCCGGCCTCTGCGTGGCCACAAAACATCCAGAACTGCCTCGTAATCATGCTCGTTCAAGTCAAACTCAAGGTATGGGTGGTCCCTGTTGCCTGCCATCTGCACGACAACAAAATTAAAATCAAAACAGTTATGAAGACGCTAAACTGAAGTTATGAAGTTTCTGACCTAATTATGGAGGGGCACGATCGCGCCTGGGAAGGGGCACGACCGCGCCAAGGCCAAAATCCAAGCCCACGGTCGCGCTATGGCCGACCACGGGCACAATTTCTAGTCAACACGACCGCGCCAGGTGTGAAGCACGACCGCGCTAAGGCCAAATTCAAGAGGCACGACCGCGCTCGACAGAGGCACGGCCGCGCCTGACCAAACGAAGTCCACCTGGGATTGAAAATCCGAGCACGACCGCGCCTGGTCTGGAGCGCGACCGTGCTCAACCCATTTTAGGGTTTCCAGAATTCAAATTTTCGCCATTTTAATCACGTTTTATAAGAGGTTTTCGTGACATAGAATCCCAGGGGACATGTGTTACCCAACCCAACTAACTATCATAACTAATCGGACAAAAATTACAAAACCTAAACTAGCTCAAATTTTGATTTCTAGGGTGACATCCTAGGGCTAAATACAAATGCAAAAGAAAAGAGGGGCCGGAGACGTACCTTAGATTGCGGAGAAGGAAGTAACACGACGGAAGTTAGAGAGAATCGCACGTAAGGGGGGGGGGGGGGTTCGGTGGTTGGAAATGAAAAATGAAAAGTCTCTGCTTTGAAACCAATTTGAACTGCCCCAACCTCTTAGGCACGACCGCGCCAGGTGCTTAGGCACGACCGCGCCTAGGGTTATAGGCACGACCGCGCCAAATGCTTAGGCACGACCGTGTCTCAAACCCAACAGACAGAAAAACCTGAGTTTATTGCTGCTTGAACCCAACCCGACTGCGATTCTTCCAAACTAAAATGTCTAAAAATTCAGAGAACATACCTGAGACATCTCAATCACTAACCAAAGTCCGCTTGATCCAAAACACGTTTCGATCACCTAAACTCAAAAATAAATGGTAAAATCCTAAAAAATAAAGAAAATAAAAATAAGAAAATAAACATAGAAACAAGATCTAAAAATTGTTACCACAGATGATACCGGAACAGGCTAAGTTTATTAACGAGTCGTTAGCTAGACTCAAGTCCTCGAATTCATTTGTCCTTGGGGTGGAGGTCAACTACCTCCAATGCCGGGTCAACCGGTCCGTCAATGTATGGTTTAAGACGATGACCGTTGACCTTGAAGATCCTCCCATCTTCGTGCTCAATCTCGATGGTCCCATAAGGAAACACCTCCCCAACCGTGTAGGGACCCGTCCATCGGGACTTCAACTTCCCGGGAAACAATCGTAACCTAGAGTTGTAAAGCAAAACACGACCACCCACTCGGAATTCCTTCTTGTCCTTCAAGTGTCGGTCATGTAAACTCTTAGTGCGCTACTTGTAGATCGTGGAGTTTGCATAGGCTTGATTCCTCAACTCATCAAGCTCATGAATCTGAGTGAACCGGTTCTCTCCCGCGCTCACCAAGTCAAGATTCACCGCCTTCAACGCCCAGTAAGCCTTATGCTCCAACTCCACCGGAAGATGGCACGCCTTCCCATTGATCAACCTGAATGGTGTGGTACCAATAGGCGTCTTATAGGCAGTCCGGAAGGCCCAAAGTGCATCATCTAACCTATCCGACCAATCCTTACGGTTCTGACCAACCGTCATCTCAAGAATCCGCTTTATGCCCCGGTTCGTGACCTCTACCTGTCCACTGGTCTGTGGGTGGTAGGCTGTGGAGAATCTATGGTTTACACCATATCGTGATAGAGCCTTCTCCAACTGGGCGTTGCAGAAGTGGGTCCCACGGTCACTGATAAGGGCTTTGGGGGCACCAAAGCGAGAGAACAGCTTCTTCAGGAATTGAACAACCACCCTAGCATCATTAGTAGGTAAGGCTTGAGCCTCGGCCCACTTAGAAACATAGTCAACAGCGACTAGGATATACCGGTTGCCACGAGAAGCTGGGAAAGGTCCCATAAAGTCAATACCCCAGACATCAAAAATCTCACAAATCTGGATGCTGTTCTAGGGCATCTCATTCCTCGACGAAATGTTGCTCGCCCTCTGGCAAGCGTCACAAGCTCGGATCATGTCATGAGCGTCCCGGAAGATGGTAGGCCAGAAGAAAACGGCATCAAAGACCTTCTTCGTGGTCAAGGTAGCTCCATGATGTCCACCTGTCGGGCCAGCGTGGCAGTGTCTAAGCACCTGACGTGCCTCATCTCCAAAGACACACCTACGCATGATCTGATCAGCCCCGACTCGAAACAAATAGGGATCCTCCCAAAGATAGTGCTTCACATCCGCAAAGAACTTTCGCTTCTGCTGATGCGTTAAGCCCTTAATCACAATCCCACTAGCAAGAAAGTTCGCAAAATCAGCACACCATGGACACTCCACATCCTGTGTCTGTATGTGCATGAGAAACTCGTGGGGAAAATTGTCATTTATGGATGACCCCACCAGTTCAGATGAAGCTGAGTACTCAAGACGGGATAAGTGGTCCGCTGCGACATTCTCCGCGCCCTTCTTATTGCGGATCTCAATGTCGAACTCCTGAAGCAGCAAAACCCACCGGATTAGCCAGGGTTTGGCATCCTGTTTGCTGAACAAGTGCCGAAGGGCTGCATGATCGGTGAATACAATGGTCTTTGATAGGACGAGATATGACCGGAATTTATCGAAAGCGAAGACAACGGCTAGGAGCTCCTTCTCTGTCGTGGTGTAATGCACCTGTGCGTCATTGAGCGTCTTGCTCGCATAATAAATCGGGTGAAACTGCTTCTCTCTCTTCTGTCCTAAGACCGCCCCAACAACGAAGTTACTCGCGTCACACATGATCTCAAATGGCAGCTTCCAATCAGGAGCCACCATGATAGGGGCATTCACCAACTTCTCCTTCAACAAATCGAATGCACTGAGGCACTTGTCGGAGAACACGAACTTCTCAAGAAGTTGGGTCATCGGTCTGGCAATCTTAGAAAAATCTTTGATAAAACACCTGTAAAAGCCCGCGTGACCAAGGAAGCTCCGAATAGATTTCACAGAAGTCGACGTGGGCAGCTTAGTTATGGTGTCAATCTTAGCTCTATCAACCTCAATCCCCGCGCGTGAAACCTTGTGCCCAAGCACAATGCCCTCCTTCACTATGAAGTGGCATTTCTCCCAGTTCAACACTAGATTGGCCTCTTTACACCTAGCCAACATCCTCTCCAGATTCTCGAGGCAATGATCAAAGGAACTCTCAAACACAGAAAAATCATCCATGAAAACCTCCATGGAGTCCTCAATCATATCATGGAAAATGGCCACCATGCAACGCTGGAAAGTGGCCGGAGCATTACACAATCCAAAGGGCATCCGCCGATAAGTAAATGTGCCATAGGGACATGTGAATGTCGTCTTCTCCTGGTCCTCAGGAGCAATCAGGATCTGGAAGTAGCCAGAGAAGCCATCCAGGAAACAATAGAACATCTTTCCCGCTAATCTCTCCAACATCTGATCAATGAACGGGTGGGGAAAATGGTCTTTCCGAGTAGCATCATTGAGTTTGCGGTAATCGATGCAAACTCTCCAACCGGTGACTGTACGAGTAGGAATCAGCTCATTCCTCTCATTGGTGATGACAGTCATGCCTCCCTTCTTAGGGACAACCTGAACCGGGCTAACCCAAGGTGAATCGGAGATGGGATAAATCAAACCAGCATCAAGTAATTTAATCACCTCCTTCTTCACTACCTCCTGCATGTTCGGGTTCAACCTCCTATGGTGCTGCACAACGGGCTTGTAGTCATCCTCCATAAGGATCTTATGGGTACAGAAAGAGGGATTAATTCCCTTAATGTCCATAATCCTCCATGCAATAGCCTGCTTGTGCTGCTTCAGCACCTCCAGTAGCCTCTCCTTCTCATCACTCGTCAAATCAGAGGCGATAATGACAGGTAATCGAGACTCACCATCTAAAAAGGCATACTCCAAATGGCTCGGGAGCTCCTTAAGCTCAACAGGTGGTGGGTCCTCAATAGAAGGCCGCTCAATCGGCTCAGACTCTCTATCAACCATCGCAAAAACCGCTGAACACTAGGGAAACTCATAGATCTCCTGGCTATGCAACTGCTCATCAAACTGATCCTCACCAACTAGATCAAATGTCTCCCCTCCTACAATCTGGGTGTCCAGGGACTCCTCCTCAGTTGTGTCCTTGAGATGATCACTCACACAAGAATAAATAGCCTCAACAAAGTAAAGTGAATCATCCTGATTCTGGGAGAATGACCCCTTGTCAACTTCTATCTGCAATATTCATTTATGCAAAGGAGAACAAACAAGAATAACCAACAATTAAGATTTCCATGGAAGCCGAAAAAATAAAATCTTTTTGGTTTTTCAAACATAAGAAACATAAAATCTTTTTGGTTTTTCTCTATATAAACTGAAATGTAAAATACAAAATCACATCTTTTTGGTCGAACATCACGAGTAAGAAGATCATATCAGTATATATGAGATATCAATCACACATCTTGGATATAAAATCCATATAATATCAATTAGTATCATATGTCATTCTTTCAAGCCTTGACGAATCAAACTAATATCTTTCAAGATTATCACACTCTATCTTTTCAATACTTTCATATTGCATGTTATGATACACGATAAACATTCAAAGAAAATAGGATCAGGCTATGACACACAAATTCAAATTGTCAATATTATAAGATTTGAAACTAAAGAATCTCATTCCCACTTTCTTGTGAGTTAAGGTACCATTTAAGTATGAAATACAACGTGTACCCCACTAGTATGCCAACAGAAAGTAAATGCACTATCTTCAAGACATATGAGATTTTACTAAAGATTATCTGAATTTCAAGAATGAGGAGACATCACTTAGCACATGAATAGCAGAATCCAAATTGGATTGTATAGGAATCAATGAGATTCAGAATCGAATGATTCAGTGTTTTGGCTTATATATGTGGAATCATAAGATTCAGGTACGTGGATCCAACTATTATCTGGATTATGAATTCAATGGAATCAGTAAAGATGATTTATCAATATGATCCAAAGGCTAGTATATGTTTGACAGATGTTGTCAAGTACATATCTTGATTATACTTCAAATTGCATGCTTTTCGGGACA
The DNA here is from genome assembly GCA_023525975.1 of Smallanthus sonchifolius. Classification (NCBI taxonomy): domain Eukaryota; kingdom Viridiplantae; phylum Streptophyta; class Magnoliopsida; order Asterales; family Asteraceae; genus Smallanthus; species Smallanthus sonchifolius. Next base: position 37,038,732 of record CM042032.1, on the reverse strand, counting down.
TGGGCACTAAAGCAAATCGAATGAATAGTGCTAAGGACATAACCCGAAACTGATCTCATAGGAAAATCTTTATTAAAAGCTAATATTCTTTATCTGATAGTGATCTTTTAACACACACACCCAGGCATAAAATGGGTTCAAATCACAGTTGTAACATATGAAATTATGTTTTCACACTACTAATGGTTCAGTGACGCTTTTAGTCTACTAACAATTCAAATTATATGCATACACAACACTATCATTTCCTATTTGTGCAGTCTCTAAAGTTTAGATCAAAACATATAATTCAGATATATTAACATAAAGCACCAACCTATATATTAACATAAAGCACCAACCAGTCAATCTAAGGTCATGTGTGAAAGAACATCTACTGATGTACTATCATCTCTTATTTAACTTCAAGTAATGTCGATTTTATCTTTTTTAATTTGTTTGGCTTTTTCAAAATCTTTTTCAAAGAAAGTAAAACAAACGAAAATAAACCTTCCATGAAAACATTTTAAGAAAAAATATTTACTTGGTTACTCAGGATTAAGCAAGTCAATCAATTAAAAAACTCAAACCAATGTAATGTAATTGAATGTCATTACCTCTGTCACCAACACATTTATGTACTCCCCCTGTCCTGTAGACTCCCTCTCAACTAGTCAAATGGTTGCATCAACGACTTTATGCTCACCATTGTCATCCTAAGTTTCAGGTTATCATTTGGACTTTGTAAAACTCTTTCCTAAACATTGTGTGTGACATATTCTCCCCCTTGAGCATCAAGTCGTTGAATCAAATAGATTCGCAGTTATCAACAACTCTTTACTCATGCAGATGTCATTCCCTGTCATGTGCTTAGAACCACCACTATCAACAACCAAAATGGTATTAATAGTCCCTCTAGGTAAATCCTACACAACTAACAAGAAACATTAATTTGAAATTGGGACCCAAGCCATGGTAGTCATGGGTCGTCCATCTGTATCAAAATAATAAACCTCACTCCATTAACAATCGAATCTCTCATCAATTTTCGGAGATTGTTCCGACGAGTCAGAAACAGAAACTTTAGATTTCCAAGCATACTTCTGTTCATTAAGTTCTTTTTGCTTAAAATGTGAAGTGTTTGAACATTTTCTTTCATTTGAAAATTGATTTGATTGTGAAAACTCTTGTTGTTCTATAAGTTTTCTCAATCTTCTGTTTCTCCTCCGTCTTTGAGGTCTAGAAAGCCTAACCTCAGATTTTGAATTACCCTTTGGTGTATCACGAGGTTTAACCACATTTGGGTTAACATAAGGCTTACCATGAGTTCTTACCTTTTCTGGAGTAACATGTCGGTTACCTTTGGCTTTGTGTGGACAAGCAATCCGAATATGACCCACAAGACCACAGTAAAAGCAAGATCTCTTCTCACTATATTCTCTCATATAAGGAATCTTCACACGATAAGAAGCACGTGAAGAAGATTCTCCTACATGAACTTCTTTTTGCTTTATTTTCTCTGGAACTCCATATTTTGCAACACGTTTTTATTCAGGCTTCATCTTCTCAGGAACTACATGCTTCTTCCCTTTATTTTTGTAAGAACAGGTCACCACAATGTGTCCCATCTCATTACAATGAAAGCATGTACGCCTGTCTTTATAATCTCTGACATATGGAACTCTCCTTGAATTTGAAGAACTTCCAAATGTATAATTTCCAGATGAATTAGAATCAACCTTTGAGTCTTCTTTCTTAACAGCTTTCGGTATCCCCTCTACCTTAGCATCATCAAAATAGTCATCATTACTCTCATCAGAATACACCATATCTTCACCTGTGACTGGATTCACTTTCAACACAGTCTTAGGATCTAAATCATCATCGGTTATAATCTTAGGTATAACAGAATAGTTTCCATTGAATGGTGGAGGAACATAACCAATACCATTAGTTCCCTTCCCCTCTTCAGTATTATCGTGATAATATCCTAATAATAATGATGAATTTCCAAAGCTTTCTAATTTTCTATGCAATCGGATCACCTCTGCTTTAGATTCAGCTAGTTCCTTATCTTTCGCAACAAGATCATTATTTCGTTTCTCAATTTCTGCAAAGGACATATCCAGGTGATATGCCTGCTCTTTGATCTTCAAAGTTAGAGAATTTATATCCCTCTTCAGTGATTCTATCCTCTCAATACACACATTCTCATTATCTTTTAATTTCTGATTTACCGTGTGCATCGATTTCATATCACAAATGAGGTTTACATTGTCATCCATAACCCTCATCATTTTATCCTTAACTGAAATACAGTTAGAACAAAACGTTTCAGAGTTAGAAACTACCTCAGGTTTTACTTCTGAAGAATATACACCAGGAGCCATGAATACGTCATCATCAGCTTCACTCTTTTGTTCAACAAAGACAGGCTCAGCATCAGTTTCTAATTCACTCAGAACATCTTCAACTGTCTGAAAACTTTCTTCACTCATCACATCAGTCTCAGTAGATTGAGTACTTTCACCAGAACGAATACTCTCACTATCAGTTAAATCTGCAGAAGAATCACTTTGAGAATCACTCTTCTTCTCTAATACTTCTTTGATCAAGACTACAAACGTTTGAGAAATTTCTTCACCCTTTTTCTTCAATGCTTCCCATAGATCTCTTGAAGTTGGACACTTCCCGAGACTATGAATGATTTCTTTTGGTAAAGACATCGTTAACATTTCACGCGTTTTCACCTCTCGATCAAACTTCTGCTTTTCTAGTTTACTAAGAGCTGTCACTGGTTTAAGTACATCATAATATCCCATATAGTCATAAGTAGGATGCACATATCCTTCAAATATGGATGTCCAAAAGTTTTCATCAGTTTCTGATACGAACTGTTCGAACCGGACTTTTCAGCTACGAAAATCTGATATGCACAAAAGTCTCGGTGGCATAGTTCCAATCGCATTATCATCATAAGAAATTGACATTTTGAAATTTTTGCGAAAATATCCGGAAAAAAATTTCCCGCCAAAATACTCTTTTTTATAAAATTTCGAAAATTCAAAATTTCAAAAAATGATTCAAAACGAGCATGTAAGCTTTCCCCTAAAAATTTGGACAAGAAGAATTTTCCTGCCAAAATACTTTTTTTTTAAGAACACTAGCAAACAGATAGTACAAACGAACTTAATAAGTTCGCCTGAACTTCACTGAGAAGCGAACTTGACCCCAAGCGAACTTGTTAAGTTCACCTGATCTTCACCAAGCGAACTTATTAAGTTCGCCTAATACTGAGTGAAGCGAACTTGTTAAGTTCGCCTACTAAGTTCGCCTACAACTGAATTTTAAGTTCGCTTGGTTCAACTGTTCAACCCAAACACGAACCAAAAATTCCGAAAATCATCATATCTTGCTGAATTGATGGAATTTGATTAAATTGAACCGTAGGAATGTGTAGGAACTAATTAGGAATACTTCTATCGGATCAATTTCATCAAATGAATCCAAAATCAATCGAAAATGATCAAAAATTCTTCATTTTTATCAAGAACACAAAAAGATGAAAAATCTTCAAAATCTCTGAAATTTGATTTTGATTGGACACGAAAACACCACGAATTTTCTACTAATCAAGAGCAATGACTCTGATACCACTTGTAGGTCCCAAATTTGGTGCGTGACGGATCTCTAGACTCGCGGTACGACACGGTGATAACATGTGGAATCCATGATCAACGTGCTCGTGTAACTCAATCAACAACAACGGTGTAAATAAACTCTTTGTATTCCACCAAGATATCAGTCTACAAGGTTACAGAATTTCTCTTAGTCTCTAATCTGTCTTATAACTTCTGTTTCTGCTGAAATATCCTATTTATAGACAAACGATCTGCTATAGGCGAACTTATTAAGTTCGCCTCAGATAGACTAAGCGAACTTATTAAGTTCGCCTCTGATAGGCTAGGCGAACTTGTTAAGTTCGCTTCTAGCAGAACTTGTTAAGTTCTGCTTTACACAGAATTTTATCAACAGTTACAAAACATGTCCTAACAGACTCCCCTTTAACTGTTGCTAACAATTCTATCAATTACAAGTCAAAGACTCTAAGACTAAGACATAATATCTTCAAGCTTGTTGTCACCAGAATATGCTCCAACAATCAACTTCTGAACTAAAAGACTTTTGCTAATGTTTGTTCTTTTCACCTCAGAATTTTTTTGTTTACATCTAAAGAGAAAGAGTTAGAATTTTTTGTTCAATGAGAAAGATTTTTGTTAATTTTTAATTGTTATTTTTTTTAATTTTATCGAATTTACACAAGTTTAAACGACCCGGAGAGAGTTAAAAGATAAAGTTGGTTTCTTGGTTGAAGATTACTACTTACACACTTACACCAAATTTGGTATTTTGGTGCATACATTGGAGATGGTTAAAGGATTCAAAATACTTTATTTAACACATAAATAAGCGTACAGCAAGGTGAGTGAAGAAGCCAAAGATCAAATTTACACCAGTTTACACAAGTTTTCAATGGGTTTTACACATATGTATTTGATTTTTACACATATATATTTGATTTTTACACAAGTGTAAACTGATTTTTACACATGTGTAAACTGGGTGTTCTTAGCCCTAAACTGGATGTTCTTGATTTTGGGGGGTGTTTAGGTGTTTTATTTTTCAACTTTTCAAGATTTTTTTTATTTGTGTTGTTGTATTTTATGTTTTTATGTGTGATAAATTATGTTTTATGACGCCTTTGATGTTTAGATAGTGTAGAAAAGCACATCAGTCGAATGATCATGCGTCTACAACACCGATCAACAGTCCACATTTAATCTGTATTTGGTATATGTTCATCCCTTTCTATTTCTTGGTTAATTTTCTTATTTTCATAAATTAAGTGCTCTCATTTCATTATTATGTTTTCAGAAATTAGTTTCTTGTTTTGCTTATCAACCATGAGAGATGGCAAAAAAGTAGCTTAAGAGGAAACAACTTTGAAAGTTGTCTGTGTATTTTGATTTTACACTTGTGCATTTTGTTTTTACACTTGTGTATTTTGTTTTTACACATATGTATTTTGATTTTACACTTGTGTATTTGTATGTAATTTTTTTTCTTCTGATTTGTAAAAGTATTTGGGTATTTTGGATGTAGAATTTTTTGTTGGTCATGGCTGGACGTAGAATTTTTGTTTCATTTGTAAAAGTATTTTGAATTTGTTCTTGTAGATTCATTTAATTATTTATAAAATTTGGATATGAATTTTTAGAGTTAGAAATGTAGAGAGAGAGAGAAAGAGTGTGTATTTTTATTAAAAAAATTAAGTAAATTTACTTATTTACCCTTTTGATGGTTTTTTAAAAAGAAAAGAAAAAGAAAAAGCTAGATTGAATTTCAACCATATATTAAAATATATAAAAATGGATGTGTGGCTAGAAATGGGTTTAAGGGTTTTCACAACAACTCAAGGTTTTCATTTGATACGTCCCATATATATATATATATATATATATATATATATATTCACATACATGCACTTTTTATAAAGATGAAGGGTAAAATACATATTTTCTTATTATAACAAAAAATATAATTTTTGACATCCATACTTTATAAATTTTATGATTATGCAAATATACATATGCTATAAGTAGACAATTATAAACCAATCCTTTTTATAAATATTCACAGGTTTATAATTAACATTCTTTAGATAAAAAATTCCAAATACTATAAAACACAACTCCCAAAGGGAAATTACATAGAGATAGAAGGCAAACGGGCAACAAGCTGCGCCGCCAACCCTTTTTGAATAGCAAAACCAAGTCTTTTAAAAACTACATCTACAGATCTTGGGGTCATAACATTACTATGCATGACCCGCTGTACTCGGTTAAGTAACTCCACGGCCTCTGGTGCAAGGAAACCAAAAGTGTCAAAAGCAAATGGTATAAACACGTGTTGGTTGTCAAGACACGCTTTCTCGTGTTTGGTCACTTTGCTCGAAGCAGCTTTTAGGGCAGCCTGACTCACCGTGAAAGCACTAACTCCCAAGCCCACCAGAGGGGAGACCCTGTTAGATCTACACACGCATGTTTCCCACCTATCCACCCAAAGACCAAAATGTCAGCGGGTCTAAGTGTTGATCTTCCTTCCAATGGGTCCGTCAAGAAATTCACTGGTGCCTCTTTCTTAGTAAAAACCCCGGCACGCCTAAATATGTCAAAAAGAACATCCCTAACCAAGTCGTGTCGGTACTTGAACCCCGGGAGCTCTCTACAATGAACCGCATGCTCCCCATAGGAGTCTAAACACGCCTTACGGCAAACAGGGCATAACTCGTCAACCGGGTATAGTGGAATCATGAGGCGATACTTAAGGATAGTACGATACTCCACCGGAGACATATGTTGGCCTAGCCCATCTATAGGGATCGCGAGAAGGTAATCTTGAGCATTTCATATATATGTTTAATCTTTTCTAAAAATGTTTGAATATCATTTATAGCATATGAGCATTTCTACGCGTATATTATTTCGTTACTAATATATATTTCTAAAACATGACAATCGTTATTGTTTTAACATAAACCCTACTATTTTCTATATAACTTTTAAAAATTATAAAGTTATCGTGGGTTAACGTATTGAATTTTATTAAACGAAAGGGTTATATTTAACATAAAACCTTTATAACGACATGATCCATAATTAACATTAAAAATTAGTGTTATTAGTATCATAATTGTTTTAATCATGTTATTATTATTACTTTCACAAATATTAAGATTCTTTTAATAATTTGATTTTCATAAATAATAATTCGCATAACTACTTTATTTATTTCAAATTATATCATATTATATAATTTCATCATAATGACTATTGTAACCTAATTGTCTTAATGAGATATTAATTATATTAAATTTTCAATTAATATTTATTGTTGACACCTAAAATCTCTTTTATAAAAATAAAATTTATAAAACATTATTTCATTTATATATTATCACCTTATTTAAAATTCGAATCTATAATATTTTCGTTCGCTCCAAAAATCCTAAAGTCTCAATCGTTCCGTTCTTATTTCTTTTAATCGTTTCTATATTAAATATGTATAAGTTATTTATTTAGGGCATCGTTAAACCGGTTCGCTCGTCCTCACGACCTAGTTTAAGTCACAATATCTAGGTGAGTTACATAGCCCCACATTTTATATTTTTACATTTTTGGGGTGAAACATGATTACATTTTGAAGTATTTGCAATTTATATAATTCAAACAATGTGTACATGTATGTATTTTTATGCTTTATGTTTAGAACACTTTAGTTAAACTACAATTATAACAAATACAATCATTAACTACGTACAAGCCGACGGTAACAATGAAAGATCTATTGGAATGACACACCACCTAGGTAGGGTGATTGTTTACCTAAAACACAAGGGTAACATGCGTGTTATGCCTAACATGTCAACAAAGGTTTGCTTATGCACCCGGTTTGCTTTAGTTGTTTATACATATTTTCATATCTATACCATGTGACATAATGAATTGTTCACTACATTTGAACTTGTTTGTAGAGTCAAAACCTATGTATACTCACCAGCTATTTTAGTTGACCTTGTTTTTCCAACATGTTTCAGGTGCAAATATTTGAGATTTTACACAAGATGCTTCACTTAGGGATGTGACCTAGAATAAATAAAGACTTGAATCAATTATGTAATTTTGTTTTGTTTGTTTGTTTCTTTTGAATTTATGGATATGAAATGTTGGTTTTTAAATAAATATATAGAACTTAGTTTGATCATGTGCTTATGAACAATCTCCATGTCCCGCCCCGACGTATTCCGTCGTTGGTTGGGGTGTGACAGAACCAATAGTTCAAACTCCTTATTATTACTAAATGATATCATACTCCTTAGGGATTTTGAGATTTTTCTTCATGGAAGGAAAAGTCCATCGACAAGATTAACCTCACTTGATTCTTGGTTTTAATCTTCACCTTAACTGATGGTGGCTGTGTAGAGGAGGATGATTGATCTTGAAGATGAGGGAGAGAGAGCAGAGACAAATGAGGAGAGAGGGCGCGGGGAAGAAGATGGGAGCAGAGATCATTTGAATTTTGAAATGATATATGGGGGTTTAAAGTGTTTGTTTGAGGGGGTTATGGTTGAAAGCTTTATGAGTTGTACCTCAAGCCTTAAGAGGTGTACACGTCTTAAAATTAAGACTTTTTGGTGAAATTACATTCTTGCCCCCTCTAATATGTATATTATATATAGTATAGATTATATCTCTCAATTTTGGTGCCATTACCAGGGATGTATTTATATATATATTTATTTATTTATATACATAAAACACCACATCACTACGCACACCCCGTGTTTGCACTTTAGATTCCATGTGTTGTTTATTCAACATGGGTCGTGCCAAAGTTTAGCACACCCCGTGTATGAACCAAGCACAGGCCATGCTTGACCCAAGTACGCCCCATGCTCTTTCTTCTGTTTGTCCAAAATTTGTCATTTTTGACTTAAATATCTCTCGTACAGATCCATGGCATACAACCACCCATTCTTGCGTTTCAATGGAGAGAGGGAAGGATGGTGTAGAGAGAGGTTGGTTATATTAAGAAACAGAGAAGAGGAAGCTTCGTGGAGGGTGTGCTATAACATGTTAGATGAGCAGGGACAGAGAGGAAGGTTTAAGGACCTGATGACTCCCCCATGGACACGTTTGTTTGAAGCCGCACACATGTCTTACCGTGAACTCGCGCTAGAGTTCCTTGCCTCATTCATCTTCAGAACCGACCATATGGATGTCTAGGATGAAGATCACATCAGGTTCAGGTTTGGTGGAGAATAGAGAAAGACATCACTATCCAGGTTTGGGGTTGATCTTGGGTTATACACTAAGGAAGAAATGTATGAAACAGTTTGGTATGACAACATCTACACCTTCCTAGACGAGAGCAGTAGACGTGACCCAGAATACAGGTCAACAAGGAACGCTTTCTGGGATAAATAGCAAGCGGGAATTATAACTTGAGTCGGTCCAAGAGTACACTACTCAAGGACCCACTTCATCGTTATATTCACCGCCTACTTGCCTCTTCCCTCACCCAACATGGTCAAAGTGGGGTAATTGTCAATCTTAGGGATCTACTAGCTCAATATTGCATGGTGACTGGGACGCCATGTAATATCACCAACCTTTTTTGCAAGCTTCTTGTTAGTAGGAAGGTCATATTTGGGAGCCATAAGACACCGCTAACATGTTCATGGATTTGTAGCACTCTCCATAGCACCACTCCCCATAGCACCACTCCCCGCAACACCACTCCCCGCAACACCATTCCCCGCAGTACCACTCCCCGCCACCTCAGTACCAGGACATGCCCTCGTCTCGTCATCTTACCAGTACCCACCCTTCTCATATTATGTTCCCTTTCCATCCATGTTAGACATGTACTACTCCTTACATCAGAGTGTTAATTACTCCGAACACATTTACGTGCTAGCTGAGGACACTTCTATGAGGATGGGACATTTGGAGACCATTGTTCAGCGCATCGATAGGGATGTGCATTATTTGAGGGGTCGGGTTCTGCAGAAGTTAGGTGAGGATGATTCCGAAGAGGAAGAAGAAAATAATGAAGATGATGAAGACGATGACGATGGCACAAACTCTGATTGATTTTAGTTTCTATGGTGTTGATTTTTGTGATACTTTGGTTTATTTGGGCATTGGCTTATCCATGCCCCGATTGACATTTTTATTTGCTTGAAACACTTTTTTATTTTTACCTTTGATAATTCATGCGTTTGGGTCTAGCCAAAGACCTGTAAATAAACGTGCCGCTTCTTGGGAGGTAACCCGTGTTTACTTTTTAATAAACCAACAGCTAGGACAAAATGTACAGAAATAGGTTTTGATGCTATTTTGTGGCTGGGTGATCACAAAATCAAGACTTGAGAGAAGCAACATTTTACAGCACCATATGATTGGGAATTTTCCCCCATTTTTGCAACTCGCATAATCGACTTGTTTCCATTCGTTTCATCCTAGTAGTATCGGTCCTTTCTATCCTATAGTTTTGGTTTGTCGTGCGCAATTTTAGTTGTCTTTCGCCTTAACACATCGTATTACGCGACGCACCGAATCAATACCAAATCTCCACCTCGGTTTTTATATTTTTAGTTGTTTATTCAAGTTTTATTAGCTCTGGCTAAGGCGAGACCAAGGCAAGGTAAGGCGGTTGTGGATTTCAACCATACGCCTTGGACACAACAGCAATCAGGGAAGTATCCTTTCTTTCACTTTCTAAACAATCTATTTTACTTAATAAAGAAGTAAAATTTCAAAACACTTGACAGCTTCACGTTACATCTCAAATCTTTTTCCCGATTAATAAAAGTACGCGGATCTAAACCCAATCCGCATGTAACATCTTGGATCCTATTTATTTCTTTTAACCCGTTACCTCTCTTCCCCTGTTCATTTTCTCCCTTTACACAAACCCTAATTTGCGCGACCTCTCTTCATATCATATTATTCTCCCTTTGAAGATCCAGCGGCTGCATCCTGTCATCGCATTCATTCATCTTTCAATAGGTATCTTCTATTTTGGTTCGATTTACTCAACTTCCGTTCTATTTTTGTATCGATTTATGATTATTCTTTTTAGCGTGATCCGTATGATTAATTTTTTGTGGTTTACGGTCTATTTTGTGTGTTTTCTCTTTCGATTAATTCCTTTTTTCCATTTACAATTTGATTATTTTGAATATGTATCTAACCCTAGGTTTAGCGACTTTTCAAGGTAAATTTCAGAGTAATTTTGGTTGCATTAGTTACTTGTCAAATTGGCTGTTGCATATCTTTTAATTTGCAGCTTTATGAGTGGAAATTAGATTGCATTAATTTTAATTTTGGTTGTAATCTATTACTGAAATCTTTGCTTACCAAATTAATTGATGATATTTAGGGTACTGTTAGATACAATGAGGAGATAGTGGATATGAAGTTCTTGGGTGTTGAAAAACAGTTTCTTGCTGTTGCTACAAATGTTTAACAGACAATTGACTAAATTGTTATTATATGTTTGCTTATTAATACTAGATTTGATTGTTTATTTGTTTTCTAATGTTTGCATTTTTGCAGGTATGAATGTATGATCTTGGCTCTATGTCATGTTCTTATGTTTTGCTACAAGTGTTGAACAGACAATTGACTAAATTGTTATTATACATATTTAAATGACAGGAAGTTCATGGAGCAACTATAATACCAGAAACAGAAATAGTACACTCATGTAGAAGAGTAAGTGCTCCCTTTTAATTTTTTAATAGTATATACTGCTTTTAAATCATGCTTCTCATCATCAAGGTCTGCTTTTTTCCGCAGTTGCTTGGTGTGAGAGGCAGAGTCCAAATGTGCTCAACTTTCTTGAAGCTATTAACAGGTAAAATTCTCTCTCTGTTGTCTACTACATAATTAGTGGTGGCAGTTTCAACCTATATATTTATAATTAGTGGTTGATTTGGGTTATAATTTATCCCTAATGGGTCAAACGGGTCGAGCGATGTCCAAGGTGTACTTTTAAATGCTTATAGGTCCAAAGTGTACTTTTAAATGCTTATAGCCTCCTAATTGTTTTGCTTTAATACATCAGATTATTATTGTAACAACATAGTTATTATAATTATATACAACAAGTTAACTTTTTTTACGAGACTGGAAAAAGTGTTTGTGGGTCAACCTAACGTGACCTGTTTTGATCCACACTTAAAGCAACATGTTTCAAGCTGAAACTTTTAGACCGGTTACCCAGCCCGCCCATTTTGTCCACTCCAATGCATAATCTGGTTCAAGATAGTAGTCTAATGCAAATATCTTCTTTTTGTTGTGTTCAGGAGACCATACCTCACGGAAGGATTGAAGAGATTGCGGTGTCGTTCCCTAATCTTTGTGGGAGAAAATTCGCCGTTCAGTTATGATTCTCTCCACATGACTTCAAAACTAGATAGAAGGTTCAGTGCACTAATAGAGGTATTCAACAATCTATTTAAAAATTAAAAAAAACGCATAAATACAAATGTTAAATATCAAACCATTTAGTTACGAATGAGTTGATTCGGTTTGTGTTTTATCTCAAACAGGTTGAATGGGTAAAAAAACGGGTCAGATGTGAAAATTGTCATGGTGCATACGACCTCCTAAATCGTTTTGTTCAAAAAATATTATTACTAAAGTAATAATTGTTTACATTTTTTAAAATGGGCAAGAACTGTTGGCAGGTCAACCCGGCCCATTTGACCTTTACTAAAAATAACTTGCTTCAACCCAAACATGAAAGGGTTATGGAGCTCCACAATGTCACCTTATGAGCAAAGATTTGTTGATGTGAAGTTTATTGGCGGGATTTTTGATTCCGTAACTGTTACCCTTGATGAAGGTTAGGTATTTGTCTAATTTTAGTTGACATTTGTATTTATATTCCCACAAATCATGTAAGATTGAGTGATTTAAGACAAAGGGTGTTAGATGGATTTTTATTTATTTATTTATTGTACACTTAAAAGTTGGTAACCCCGGCAAATTATATTGCTTTTTTTGGAATTATGTAATCTCCATTATACATATTATTGTAAATTTCTTTGCACATTATTGAAATTTTAATTTTCTATTATAGAAGACCGTGTAATACACGGGTCTATAACCTAGTAATAAGAATAAAAGATGATGTAGAACTTCTTCTTCTTCTTGCTCTTCTTTAAGCCTTGATCTGTTCCTCAATTGATGTTTGAAATATTATTGAATCAAGAGAGATATGCTTTGATATGTATATTTATTTGTTCGAGCAAAAATGGTGAAGCTAAATGCTTGCACAAGACTTACTTTTATAGGCCAAGACACAGCATTGAAGGGGAAAACCCTGCACCCTCCACGGTCGCTTCCAACAACCGTGGACGCTCAGTCTATATCAACTTGATTTTGTGTTTGGAGAAATCTATGGCTTTGCAAGAATTTCATTACTTTTACAAGTATTCATGTTCCAAATCCGTTTCTGATTTATTTTTAAACCAATCATCCTCTTTTCTTTTCTTGAAATACATTTTCTTGAGTCTACACTTATCACCCTCAATATCCATTTCTATCCCTTGTTTGTAAAGTTGTTCAAGACTTAACGTATTCTTGTATACCCTTGGGATGTATTCAACACACTCTAGAGTTTTCAATCTACCATCCACCGGAACTCTAATTTCCCCGAGTCCATGAATGAAAGTAAATTCACTTTCATTCCTGTGTGTATCTATCCCAAAATCCCGTTTAAATTTAACAAGCAAGTTTTTATTTCCCGTGTTATGGTGTTTACTAGAATTGTTCACCATCCAAATCGCATTCCAACTCCCTCCATCTGTCTCCATAATCATATATTCAATTATCTTTGGAGAGTATTGAACATTTAGATACCTACTTGGGCAATATATTGCTATGTGATCGAGTTGTTGACAATGAAAATACCGCATATTCTTGTGCTTCTTTTCCTTGGACGTCACTTTCTTGCCCTTTTCTTTTGGCTTCACTTTTCTGAACTTCATCATTCCTGGCCCCATTTTGATCTTCCTGGCTTTCCTTACAAATTTTTCCGCGGTTATCCGTCCTAGATCTTTTATGATGAGTTTTACAACGTCCTTAACAAACTTATCTTTCCTTGATGCGAATGGTTGTTTGCCCTTTCCAGTATTGCCTTGGTCGATGAATTTCCCCGGACATCCCTAGTCCGCTCGACCCCCGCGAAGTTCAAATCTAGATCTTCGTCTTCCCTTGCTTCAACCCTAATACCGCCATGTGTATCCCTGCAACTTGTTTCTCCTCTATCACTGTCTTTGAAACCTTTAGCTCTGATACCACTGTCGGTTGAAAAGAGGACGTAGTGGAATCGTCTAAAGTGAATACGAGATTGTTCATGATTGTTATGAACATTTATTTGTTTGTTTGTGTTTCCGTGTTTGCGAATGAAAAGAACTCAGAGAAGAAAAGAACGCAAACTGCTTGATTTTATTACGAATGAAGATTTAGGGTTGATATGCACTTGTGAACGTCGCATGTGAACGGTTATATGAAACCGTCATGAAGCCTCGTTTCTTTATCAAACCAAATATTGTTCAAAGCCAATGAGGCCAACCAATACACACAAACCAGGCCCGTGACTAAGTTCATACGGAAACAGCCCAATACACAAATTAAACCATAGTTAAATGACCCATGCAACTTAAAGTAAAGTGTTTTAAACTAATGACCCAATTACAACTTGGATTAATTAAGAACGATTAGTTATCCAATAAAAATGACGCCAAACGTGTTTTTGGCACACTTGATCCCCCTTGCTAAAAGTAATTGTCACATATTTTCCCCTCTTGGAAAAGTATTTGCATGAGCAAGACAAAGTCAATATCAAAATTTTCTAATTAGTATTTAAAAACCATGTTATCTATTTTGATAATACGTGTTAGTATTCAAAAACCATGTTGTCTGATTTTATAATAAGGGGGTGTTTGGACGTGCTTTTGGAAATGACTTATTGACTTATTGGCTTTTTGAAAAGCTAATAAGTCAATTCCAAAAGCCAGGATTTCTTGGCTTTTGAGAATGACTTATTGACTTATTAGCTTTTTCAAAAAAAAAATGCTATTTTTTTTGACTTATCAGTTTTTTAAAAAAACCAATAAATCAATAAACACTTTCCCACCACACTCCCAAAACGCTTTAAGTAATAGTTATAAGGTATCCATCTTAAAAGGCGGCTTTTGAATGTCAACTCAAGAGGTTGATTGGCATCATACTTAGTCTATAGTTTTTTTATATATAAATATTTATCATTATGTTTCAGTGTCCTCAACCATCTTTCGAATCTGCAAATAATAACTATATCCTCAAATTCTCTTAAAATGTAGCAATTAATAAACATGGTTCATGGTGTACTTTTGTAAATAATTAAAAAAAATAATTTGGCTCATGTAGACTTTGTGATTATAGAAAGTACAATTCTCTTTGTGATTTTAGAAATTTATGAGACACAACGATATTCGTATGCGTTGGTGATAAACTTTAATAAAACAAACCCCTTGAAACGTTCTCTTTGTTTTAATACTAGAAAATACCCAACTATATTGAAATTTATTTCAAACATTTACGTGTGCTTGTACCAAGTCAGATTAATAAACTTATACACTTTTTTTTGTGTACCCGACCCTTACCCTACCGACACGTAACGACTATGAAAAATCGGGTTACACTTAGTGGGTATTCTACCAGGTAGGACACCTAACACTAAACACCACCCTACTACCCTACCCCCCTCCCCCCACGTTTTCTTCTTCACGACCGAAAACACCAAACATGGTGTTTCCCCTTTGTCCCCATTACACCAATATGTTCCCTTGATGTCGTCCAGACGGTCTATAAAAACTAACAAATAAACCTAACCTAGAATCCTAAGTAATAAATGGAGTACCTATGAACTAAACCGCACTGACAGACAAGTGTACCTATCGAGTGTAACACAGCTTAATGGTAAACCGGAATATCGAACCCTAGAGACACTGAACAGCTAAACTAGACTCTGACTCGGACTATTGAATGATTGATTGGGGGGTTTTCTACACTACTGATTAAACTAAAGAATGCATAAAACTAAGAACGAATGCAACTATCAAGACAAAGGACTCAGGGAAATACCAGGAACGGGAAGAATACCACCTAGGACGGAATCCTACTCGCAAAGCTCAACTTCTACCGGTTATGGAAACTATGATGGATCTGAGTTTCTAAAGATAACAGCTCTAGACAACCTAGTGGATCCCTAATCACTCTCAGGGTGTCACCAACTAAGGAACCTAAAGATGTACTAAACTCACCAGATGGTCGGATTACCTTTCAGTCTCTCCAACAATGATAGTGTACCCAACAGACAGATCACCTCTCGGTCTCACTGTCCACAATACATCGAAGATGCACGGGGTAATCTCAAGATAACAACTATGACACGGAATAGCAACAAATACTAAGAACAGCTAAGGGAAACTTCCTTTCAGACAGATTTCACTCAGACTCCTAATACCGAAGACAAACCGATTACCTCTCACTTTTCGGGTATCGAGATAAGACACACACTGAGATCTAATGAACACTCAATCACAACCCTATGGTTACTATGTCTAGCAAACCATACAAACAACGTCTATGATCAAGATATGCTATTCAAACTGGAAGACATCCACAATTAACATACGGAATTGAAATCAAACTCACATCAGACTAAAGCATGCATATTCATCATAATCATTAACATAAGATCGGTTACAAAATCATTAATCCATTCAACGAATCAAAAACCGATAAAAATCAATACTTTAGCAAATATTCATCCTAAACCTAGGAAGTATCAATGTTTTAGCCAAGAAACATGCTTAAGACAACCATAACAGCAGTATCAAATAAAAACATAGTATCAAACACAGAAAACAATGATAAATATTGAATCTTGAAAACCGAAAACGCTAATCTAACGAACCCGGGATCCAAAAGCTTCAAACTTTAGCTTCAATTCCTCTTCCAACTCCCAAAATCGCCCTTTGCACCTCTCTGGACGTCAAAACAATCGAACTCCCTCACAATGGCTATCCAATTCTATTTAAATTGAAATTAGGGGTTTTCACGAAAATTAGGGCCCCCGCGTATCGCGAGATACTGGGCAGGGTTCCTCGCGTACCACGAGGAACAAAATAGTCGCACCCGGATTTGGTTTCCCTCTCATACCGCGAGACATGGAACTTCTTCTTTCGCGTACCGCAAGAACTTGACTTTCACCATTTTTTCACTTTTTCCTCCGGGCTTCTTCTCTTGCTTGGTTTCTTCACGATTTGACTTGTTTTCCACACGAGCACCTGAAAATATCACAAATACTCAAAACGAAACTAAAATGACTCAAAACAAATGCAAAACTAATTAAAATACACGAAAACAATAGGAATAAAGATGTGTGCTTTGCACTACATCATCCCCCAACATGCAACATTTGAGACAAACTTGTCTCCTTCCAAAACCTAATGACTATAAGGTATTAACCAATATGAGAGGCTATATATATGCATGTATAGATGCTCCACAAACCCACACCAACACTTTCTCTTTTGCTCTCCTCTTTCTCGGCAATAACCAAGCACCACCACATCCTTCCCTTTCCAGCCTTCAACGACAACAACAATATCACACCACCCCACCATCCACCATCGCACACCACACCCACCTCCTCCCTCGGTTACGACGGCCTCGAAACACCACCACCTTTCCCCACTTTGCGGTTCACGGTTCAAGCTCCAAACACCACCTTGTGGACTCCGGGTCTCGATTGTACGGAGTTTGCAAGCAATCTCGGGAGCTAATCAAGTGTTACGGGTTGTCATCCATCGATACCGTTGACTCCGCTACCTTCTCTCTCGACTTTTTATGTGAGCATACTCGGCCTATTTTTATTATAGTTATCATAATTGGTGATATATTTATGATACAGTTATACCCGGTTCATATTTTAAATTATATATAAAAGACGGGGTTTTAACATAAAAAGTGACGGTTAGAAACCGTAGGATATAAAACCATAAATACTATTATGGTTATAATGGTTCATCATTATTTTCATAAATATATTAGTATAACTATTACTTTTAATTGTTGATAACAAAAATATTAAAAAAAGAGTTTGTCATGCAATACTAGTTAACATGCAAAAATAATTTTTATAAAATATTTTTATACATATAATGGTTTGTGAAAAGTAATAATCACATACATGTATATTATATGTATATTGTTGAGACAAAAAGAAACAATTTTGGGTAATAAAATAATACGATTATTATTTTATGACACTTTATTTTTAATAAATATATATTAAATATATATATCATGAGGGACGACGTAAACCGAAAAAGAGAATTAGACAGATAAAAGTCTACATTAAAATATTTATTAAAGGAATTTTAATAAACATAACTATTGTAACAAGTTGTATCACCAACGGTGGTCGAGTCGGACACTTACAGATTATTGCAGGGCAAGGGTCAAGACTTCGGGATATTGGTCATGTGACCAACCCACACCTTGACAACTACATAGACCTCATATGTGTTAAATATTCTAAGACACAAGTAGGTCGTGTTATTAGACGGACTTGCCCACAATTTGACAGCTATTCACCACTAGACACATCAGGTGAGTCTTCACGGCCCCACTTTTACTTGTTTTAAATTATTTTTAAACATACAGGGGAGAAAACTTGCTCAACTTGAAACTGGACACAAGTACATACATTGTTACATGAGTCAACTCGTTTAACGCATTAAAGTTCCCTCTTATTCTACAACCGTTAGTTATAATATAAACGTGGAAAGCATGAATAGATCTATTTGGGTTGACACCCCACCCGTGGTTAGTCGCTCTAACCTTGATTGGAGGTGTGCATAATTTTCATCAACTATTACAATGTTTGGCTTTAAGAACATTGGGTTAGGGGCACAACATCAACTTCGAGTTTCGGTTACGAGAGCTCATGGTAATTATAAAAGACTTACACTATTGTTTTGACTAATAATAATGGTACAACATTGTTCGGGTGAACAATACACAACTGGTATAACATTGTTCGGGTGATCAATACACAACTAGAAATCTTGTGGTCCAACATCAAACATTTCAACTAAACTTGTGAACTCACCAACTTTATGTTGACTTTTTAAGCTTGTTTTCTCAAGTAACTAGAAACATGGGACAGAGGGCATGCATGCACGTAGATCATCTTTTGGATTTTTCCTGTTATAACCTAGGAGCATCTAGGTCATAGCTGAAAAACTTGTTATTTAAAAAGCCGTACACTCGGTTAAGTGCGGTATTTTGCATGTAATGTCTTAAAACAATTTGTGATTTTCTGTAATGACTTAAACCTTTGATTATGAATGCATTAGAAGTCGTTTGTTGTAATCAAAGGCTATGAACACCATGGATCGCCACGCCCCGTGTTTCCACCCTAGGCGGGGTGTGATAGTTGGTATCAGAGCCATTGGTTATAGCGAACTAGGTTCCCTGTAGTGAGGCCTAGACTATAACCTTAAGCTTGAACCCTTGGAACTTTAGGAAACACATTATAGGAAAAGCTAGAATGATTATGTAAGTAAATTTACACTTACAGGTGCGCAACGTAATGGCAAATTTAAATACACATGATTTCTGGATGATCCTGTTGTGTAAACTACATCTAAGATATGATAGTCGGTACTGTGTTAAGTTCAAATCAGTGAATCGTAGGAAGTTGAGCGCATCACATATCATACCATGCATTTACACTTGACATACAGGAACTATGGATATATACTTAACGTATCTACCTATGTTATGTCATCATCAACTTCGCAATTGATCCTCTTCTCAAGACACAACGAGGAGGAACTATCAGAACCCTTCGGAAACAGTTCCTTTCCCTATAGTAGTAGGAGTCAAACTCTGACTTCTAACCCTCCATACCTGAAAGGAGAATACAACTAAAAAGTCATACAAGTAAAGTAAAGTAGACAAGGTTTATCCAAACGCGTCTTTGATAAGACAACACTACCACCATAGTTTCATACGTGGAGCGAAAATGGTGACACATTTGGAAATACATACAAGTTGGAACACGCATACATAGTACTCATCTCTACTATCATCGGGAAATGATGGAACGCACGACCGACAAGAAGGACATGATCGACCATGAGTTATTGACAACTCGAGAGATGGTCGTTAGACAGGAAAACGAGACATATAATAGAGTAAGGACTTGGTCCTGGATAACCCTAGTAACCCGAAGCAATGCTATATGCTATTTGTATTAGCATGGATACTTGACGAATGAAGTCCATATTCCTTCTATCTTGGCCTATCTATAGGCCAGACACACATCTTTAGGATTGTGCCTATCCTATTGCACCATATTGTGTCTAGACATTAGGGTTACACTTCAATTGTCCATTCGACTATGTCATGGGCGGATCTACTAAGGAGGTAGGGGTAGCACCCGCTACTCCTCAACTTCTCCGACGAAGTGGAATTTTTTTATATTTTTTACGTTTTATGTATTACGTTACCCCTGAAAATATATTTGGCTACCCCTCAATATTTGTTTTAAAAGGCCAAAACTAATTGTTGATTAAAACTCTAAAGCCCAAGTTTATAAAACTAAAAAGCCCAAGTTAATTAAAAGATTTAAAACCCAAAAGCCCAAATTAATTTAAACTTAAAGCCCGACCACAAAATAAACTCATCTGGCAATTAACAAAATAAAAAAATGTATTATTCTAGCGCCGGCCGCCGCTGCTCCCGTGCTCCTCCCGTGTTCCAATCGGTCTATACTCTCTAATTTCTTACTTCTTAGGAAAAGATATTATTCTAATTTCTAAATTTCAAACTTCTAGGGTTTATGTGCAATTGATTATGAATTTATCGGATATTGAAGCTAGCATTAGTTTACCAGTTGCAACTGCATCTGTGGAAAGATGTTTTTTTTTTCTAAATTGATGCTTATCAAGACGGATTTACGCAATCGAATGGGCGAAGAGTATTTGAACAATGCTCTAGTTTGTGCGGTCGAAAGAGAAACATTTGATAAAGTAACAGAAGACGATGTAATGGCTCGATTACAAGCTTTCAAATGCCGAAGAGGATAAATCTATTAGGTACATGTTTTACTGTGTTTATTATAATTTTTTTTAATGTATGTTAAAAAATTGTGCTACCCCTGAAATTATGTTCTAGATCCGCCACTGGACTATGTTGATAGTCTTATGCCGTGGTTACCCAAGAAACTTTATACCAGACTAGGCATGTTGGCAGTTGAAAGCATTGAAGCAAAGGATCTCAAATTAATAATAGACTTAAATCTATTACTACATCATTCCGGTACTCAGAACGACATGGGTAGTAGTACGTTGACATACATAGAGAATATGTCACCCTAAGGAGCAAATCAACGTAAAACAAATAACCCGAAGGGTGAATTATCATCCGTAGATCCACTCGTCATACACGGAATGGTAGATGAACTTGCTGCCCTTAATACACAAATCGTTGAGGCCATCCGAAGTATCGGAACGACAGCAAATGATGACTAATAAACCCCATACTCATGCGTACGAGAAAGGATGCTCCTATAGAACCTTTCTGTCCTACAAGCCAAGGGAATTTCATGGGATGAAAAGAGTCACTGAAACCCTCGAATAGATAAAAAGGATAGAAACGGTTATCAACATCAGTGGATGTTCTAACAACCGACAAAGTAATATACACTACCCGTTCATTACAAGGTGAAGCATTAGCATGTAGGAATGCCCAAACTCAAGGCAACAGTATTATAAATTTGATGTTCGGTACTCCACTCGTTAAAGAATACTTCCCTAAGAGTAAAATACGGGAACTAAAGCCAGAGTTATGGAATCTAACCTTGATTGATGACGAACATCAAGCATTCTCAAACCGATTCCACGAACTATTGAGTCTACTACCACCCATGGTGACCTCGGAAACCAGGAAGGTCAATCAGTATATCATGGAACTAAATCCTCATATTCGCAGTATAGTCATAACTGCTGAATCTACCACTCTGGAAGATGCCGTTCTAAAGGAATGAACCCTAACAAATGAGTTGTTGAAAACTAGAGCTTTAGTTAAGGATGGATAAAGCAAAAAGGGCTTGTCAATGAGAAGACTCGGAATGACAAGAAGCAAAAGATAACACAGAATTTCGGGACCGGTGCACACAAGATTAAACCATACGCGAGGCCATGGTTAAAGTACAACAAATGCAACTACCGTCATTATAATAATTGCACTAACTATGCCAAAAGGCAGAGCACATGAAGGGACAGTGCAAGAGAGCATGCTTCGAGTGCGACAACACCGATTATCTTAAGCACATGTGCCCGAAACTAAACTAAGAACAATAGATTACCAACTAAGGTAGGAACAATAACTGCTGGCAAACATGAAGACTTTTGAATGTGAACAGTATCTCATGTTGGAGATTATGTATTAGGATTATGAACCTTAAGTACTTGAATCAACGTTGGAATAAATGAAAGGTTTAGTACTCTCAGTTTACATCTGAATCGTTGACACTAGAGTCGATAAATATATTCAACCAAGTTGAATTATTGACTGGTTAAGAATCTAGTAGTCTAAAGGATGCCTACAATTGTCAAACTAATTAAAGGTAAGAATTGACAAACCCGGGAGACAAATCAAAGTCGTGTGTCATGAAAAGATCATTCGGACCCTTCTATCGAACGGTGAGACACTTATGACTAAATGAAAGAATTCAGAGCAAGTTTGAAGAATCACTTTGTGTAGAGACTCCAAAATGCTTGAGGAAGCAGAATCAAGTTTTATAAACCTTTAGGACTAAGAAGTAAATCAAGGATAAACACGTACACGACATCCCCGTTACGCAAGATTAACTAGAGGTGTTCTTAAGGAATTGCCAAAACTTTCTCTAACACTTGGTAACTACTGAAATGCAAAGATTATCCAACCAGTTACAAGAACTACTGGACTAAGAGGACTATCCATCTAGAGTAAGTATTAGTTACTTAGAACAACACAAGAAAAGAACCGGTACCCTCCCCCGAGAGTCGACAATCAGTAGATCGACTTTAAGGATCGACCTGGATCAACCTTAAGCTAAGATGCCATCAATTGAGAAATTTAGTAGAGCGACTTAACGAAGACAGTCCTTAGGACTCGATATGGAAGCTACAAATTTATAGTAGTGACGTTTGATTTAATCAACGCACTTGCAGTGTTTACATGTTTTAAGAATCAAGTTGTAAACCCTATAAATCGATAACGTTATTCATCAATAACATTCACAAGACAGGAAGATCCGGAACACATTCGTAAATTAGTTTTAGAAGTCTTCGTAAAAGAGAAATTTTGTGCCAAATTCGCTAAAAGCAAACCTCAGAAAATGCATTTTCTTGGTATGTGAACAAGAGATATTCACATAGATCCATAAAAATGGTAGAGAACATTTAAGGCACTCTCGGAGAATGAAAATTTTCTGGATTTGATTGGCTATTACCAGCAATCCATGGGAAAATTTTCAAATTTAGGCATCCCTCATATTGGTGAACTAGTAAGATAAGCAAGAGATAACATTACACTTACTAAAACAGGAGTGATCTCATGCATAAGATTCACCTCTTCCTAATGGAAAACAACTGACTGCATCATGTTAAGGTATCGATTATGTGCGATTGTGCTTTGTCAAGTCATAGTAGAAGAAGAGAACAACACTATCTCTAGTTTGAAAAAAATTTGGAACCGTAGCTTTGTAGAATTAAGATTTAGAGACATTGTTGAATGTCTCATTATCGCCGACCACGAGGGTCTCCGATATAGCTCCGAGTAGGAAATACTCATTTCGAGTCAGAATAGAAAAGGAAAATCATTTCCTGAATATGAATGGTAAATTCATTATCATCCTGAATAAAACCGATATAGTACCTAACGCATTAAGAAGTTAGGGAAATAGTCACACACCATCAAAGGACACGCGTTAGAGATATTAGTCCCAAAAGATGAATGCACAGAAGAAACAATCAAGAATGCTGACTTAAAGAATGGATTCTTGATGGAGAAGAATCAAAATGGGAACCTAACTACTGAAGTTCTCTAATTCAAGATCAGGAAGTGGATTCATGACACGAGCATTATAGAAAAATCAAGTTTGGTTATAGCTCGAGTCTAAGTACTCTATACCTGCAGGAACGGACGAAATATACAAAGACTTTGAGGAATTCTACTGAGTATAAAGAAAGGAATTGCTTTATACGTCAAGATTTGCATAACCGGTGCTGAAGGCACATCAAAACATCAGAAACCATGTGGGTTATCTTGAATCGATTAACCAGAAGTCGGTATTGTTAGAACCTAGTAGTCCATAGAAATCAATTATAGACTGAAATAGTATCTCTAAGGTTTTCGGTCAAAAACTGATGTTTTCGATCGAAATTCTTTAATAGTATAAATATGTTGTCTTTTGTATTTTCAAGACGAGATTTTCACATTTTGTATTGTCTGATTTAGAAGTATCCAAGTGAAATCAGAGCTTGTAGTTGTTGATTCAAAGTGTAATTACCAAAGATAATCAATGGAAATCGATAGTTTGATTGTGCATTTTCATGATTGTGGCGTTTCTCATTCTAGTTCGTGTTTGATTCGATTTTATTGGTGTTGATTGATTTCTGGATTGTTTCCGCCTTTCCAGAAGCTGTTTAAAGATTAGAGCCTTGAGTATCAAATGATCAGAGGGGATCACAAGGGGTATCAGAGCTGTTGGTTAAAGCTATTGGTATTCAAGAAGTTTTTCATCAAAATTCGATCAAATCAGAGTGTTTTTGTGTGCCATTGTTGTACTTTCAGAGCTAAAAGTGATGGAGATGAAGTCTACACTTGGTTTGGAGGCTTGATTTTGGATTCGGATTGTTGCAGATAGTTTTTTGTCAATTGAAGTCTTCTTGGGAAGAATTGCTCGAAAAGTCTGTTTTGAAGGAGTCGAAATCTACTTGTCGATCGAAAAGTTGTTTGGCCATCATTTTTCGACCGAAAAGTGTTCAAAATCTTCAGAAGTGTCCGGAATCTCTTGTGTTCGAAAGCTTGACTTTTCGACCGAAAAGTCTTGTATGAAATAGTTTTTGACCGGAAAAATCCTGAGTTGGAAGTTTTCAGTTTTTGACTAAGTATTCAAAGTACAAGTTTAAGATGGCTGGTAAGGTTTACGATACTGAGAGAGTTGTGGGAAAGTCGCCACCGATGTTGAAGTCAATCTCAGAGTTCTGAAACTGGAAAATTATGATGAAAGCATATTTCAAGTTCACTTAGCATACTCTATGGGAGTTAATTGCAAAAGGTCCTCATATACCAAAAACTGCGAATGCTGATGTGTTAGTTCCTATTGCAGATCCTGATTTGTATTCCGAGGAAGACAAGAAGCTGATTGAGAGAGATAACATAGCTTTGGGATCAATCATCTTAGCTCTTCCTACTGAATTGTATCTAAATTTTGAGCAACATGAGACTGCTCAGGGATTGTGGAATGCATTATGTCTAAGGTTTGAAGGAAATGCAGCACTGCAAGAAAGCCGAACTGATCTTCTGTTGAAGCAGTATAATATGTTTAGTTACAAAAAGAATGAAACCCTGAGTGAACAGGTCACAAGGTTTACTACTATGATTAACAGACTAAGAAAGATGGGTGTCAAGTTTGAGGAGTATGATTTGGGAAAGAAGCTGCTGGATTCATTACTAGACTGCTGGAGCATACCATGTATGTTGATCAAAAATACTACTCCAGATTTGAAGAACAAGTCACTTGATGATATTATCTTCTTGCTTGAGTCATATGAGCTGGATGCAAAGAAACGAGAGTTGAATAATCCAGACAAGCCAAATGGTTCGGGTTCAGCTAATGTAGTTCTGTTTTCTGGAACAAGTGATGGAAGCAGTGGTTCTAAGTCTGAAAAGGGTAAGGGGTGTTGTGAGCATTCTTCTGGAGAAAAGGGAAAAGCAACTAGTCATATTCCTGAGGATCAGATTGCATTATTTGGGGCATTTATGAGTAGCTACGATGCATTTGTTACTGGAAAGTTACAACCAGATGTTCTGGATGCTGAAGATCTAGTGTAGATTAATCCTGATGATTTGGAATATATGGGTCTACAATGGCAAATGGCTATGATTGCAGTAAGGGCTAAGAAGTATCTTCAGAAGGATGGAAATGATAAGCTGCAGTTCGGAAAGAAAGTCGGTTTTGACAAGGCAAAGCTGAGATGTTATAACTGTCAGCAACTTGGACACTTTGCTAGGGAGTGTTAAAAGGAGAAAAAGAAGAAAGCTGATGGTAATGGAGTGAAGCTAATCGAATTGATCGATGAGGATGAAAAGTCAAAGAAAGCTCCAACAACCTTGATGTCGAAACATCTCAACAATTGTGAATGGGAGTCTGAGATTGGAGATGCTCTAGAAGATTTCGATGAAGCCTTGATGGCAGAAATTGGAGTATCCGAAAAGGAAGAACCAAGTGATTGTGCTTTGAAATTTGGTGATAATGACAAAGCAGAAGCTTCTACCTCTGAGGAAAAGTCATCTGACAGTGAGGTAACTTCTGATGATGATTCATTCATATGTTCTTCTGACTATATTGAGAAAATGCAGAATTATCAGTCAGCAAACAAATTCTTGATTGCTGAAAATGATATATTGAAAAGGGTAAATAAGGAATTAAAACAGAATGAGGTCACTTACACCAGAAAAATTAATGCTTTGTTAAAATATAACATGAACTTTAAATAATACTTAAACAAAAAGGATGTGTTAATCAAGGATCTAACAGACAAACTCATTGCTGCCCAATCCGATCTTATCAAAGAAAGGGTTTTGATTTCTAAATGGGGTATGCAAAGAAAAATTTTAGAAAACTGTGTTGATAAGCAAAGAAGTTGTTTTATTAAAGATGGTGTTGGTTACAAAGCGGTACCTCATCCTGATCATTTCGAACCATTTCCTGAACCTCATGTTTCAAATGTGTAGAAATAAAGACTAATGGCTACAAAATTCTCTAAGTACAAACTGCAGCGGATAAGCTTATCTGCAGCGGATACTTGTTCTTCTGCTGAAGAAAAAATCTGCTGCGGATAGCCTTATCTGCTGAAGACCAGAGTTGCTGCGGATAGGCTTCTTAGCAGCATCAACACTTGATGTTTCTGATAGGCAAATCATCAGCAGCTTTGGATGGTTGCATCTTGTTGCTGATCTCTCACTTTGCTGCTGATAGCCATTCCACATTGAAGATCAAACGTTGCAGCTGACTGGCTTCGATAAAGCAACCATTACCACTGACAACTTTCTGCTGCAACACTGACACACTCCACATAGAAAGAATGTCATTGGTGCAGACAATAAAGAACCACAACGCTCTTCTCCAAGCATGCAAGCAATGATGCCTAAGAAGACGTTTGAGTAAAGTTAACTAGTATAGTTGTTATTGTCGTTACATGTAGAATAGCTTCAATACAAGATCAACGACTTGTGTTAGATCTGATCCTTAGAATCAAGGGTTTGTCTTGATTCTAAGTTACTATATAAGTAGCACTTCTAGTCATTACAAGAGTGCTTTTTGCTTAAGAGTTTTCTCTGTAATCTTGTAAACCTTGAAGCTTAATACAAATTGCTTTTATCAGTATTCTTATTGTTTACTTGTTTACATTGCTTAGTTGTGATTGTTTCCATCAATCTCAACTAAAATAGAACCATCTTGTATTCACCGATCCTACAAAATGATTTACTTAGAGATGATAACTCTAATTTTCATGACTTATATGTTAGTGCAGCAAATAACACAGGTCATCTAGATGAGAAAGTTTCAGTTGATGATATGAGGAGTTTTAATGAATTCAATAAAGTTTGTGTGAGAGAAACAATAAGAGATTGTAGACAATTTGTAGTTGATACATGTATTGCAAACAAGTTTGTTAAGTCACATTCTAACAATGGTTTTGATGTAAACAGTTTTTCAGATTCTGATAGTTCATATGTTTCTGCTTGTTCTACTAACTCTGTGTGTGACGTTTCTGATTGTATGTCTGAGGTTTCTTCTGATTCTACTTTCTTTGATAAAGTGGTGCATACAGCGAGAGAGTATATTCCAATTCACAAAATGTCATGTCTAGCCAAAGATGTCGTGTTGGATGAATTTGGAAATCCATTAATAGAAGATTATGATCTTTCTCATGAGAGGCCAAAGAAAAATGAATTCATATTTTTTGAAAATCACATCCTGACAAGTGAAGGAGAGAATGTGCTGTCTGTACAAATTAAAATCAGTACACCAACAAAGAGTCAAAACATTAGTGGAAGGTCAAATCAAATGAATGCCAAAGGCAAATCAAATGATGTCAAAGACCAGTTCATTGATGTCAAAGATAAACCCGTTCAAAGTAAAGGGAAGTCAGTAATAAGTCAAAGTTCAATAGAGTGTGAGAAAGGAAAATCCATGTTTGAAGTAGGCGAATGTTCAAAGTCAAAGTCAAAGTTTAAAAGTCAAAATTGTTTCACTTGTGGTCAAGTTAGACATTTTGCTAAAAATTGCAAACACAAGTCAAGTGAGTAAAAGGTCAAAGGGTACAATAAGAGAACAAAAAACAATATCAACAAGTGGTTCAAGAAAGCATTTGTGAATGACAGTGTGGTTGAGTCCGGAGTGAATCATTGTTACAGTCACGATTACTTGCTTTCTAGAGATCATAGTGAACTTTATTCAAATGATTGTCATGATTATATGCTACCTAATTTTGTGGACAAAAATGTCCAAAACAGTCCAATATATGTGAAAAAATCAACCAAACCAAGCTATTTTGCTAAAGAAAAATTTAATAAGAAATATGGGAAAAATGTTGGTTGTTTTGGAAAGTTAAAATTGAACAAACTTCACATATATCTAGAAAAAAGAATGTTGAGAATTTGAAGGAACAAGTCGTTGCGACTAAGACTGTAAAAAGTCAAAGTCAAAGTCAGCCCGGGTCAAAGATGATCTGGGTACCTGTTTCTCATTAAGTTGTCTTGAAATGTGCAGAGTAAAAACGGGAGGACTATTAATAATGCTTGGCATGTTGATAGCGGCTGCTCAAGGCATATGAAGGGACAAAGAGAGATATTGAATGATTTTCGATCCTTTGAAGGTGGTTTTGTTGCTTTTGCTGGAGATAAAAAAGGTGGTAAGATAACTGGTCAAGGAACAATTTCAAATGACTTAATAACTCTTGAGAAAGTCAATTATGTATCACAGTTGGAGTTTAATCTGCTAAGTGTTTCGCAAGTATGCGATAAAGATATACCGGTCCATTTTACAATAAAGGAGTGCCTATTCTTAAAGCCAGGACTGGTTATCCCTGAAGAAATGATATTGATGCGAGCTCCAAGAAAGTTCAACACTTACGTGGTGGATATGAACGACCATTCTACACCAGTGAGCGTTTCTTGTTTGTTATCAAAGGCTACTGGCTTAGAGTCTTATCTATGGCATCGTCGAATGGGCCACGTAAAATTGAAAACTATGAACAACTTGGTTCATAAAGACTTAGTGCGTGGATTACCTAGAAAGGAATTCATTATTCAAGAAAGTTGCATGTCATGTGCAAAGGGAAAACAGCACAAGAAGTCTCATCCAAAGAAGACTGTGACAACATTTACTCGACCTTTATTTCTTATTCATATGGATTTATTTGCTCCAGTTCGAGTAAAGAGTATTGTGAAGAAATCTTACTGTCTTGTTATCACATATGATTTTTCAAGATTTTCCTGGGTGTTCTTCCTTGCAACAAAGGATGAAACACCTGAAACAATCATCGAATTTATAAAGCGTATTGAAAACATCTGTGATAACAAAGTGCCAATTATTCGCTGTGATAATGGAACAGAGTTTACGAATAAACTGATAAATTTGTTTTGTGCAGAAAAAGACATAACTCATCAATTTAGTGCAGGAAGAACTCCGCAACAAAATGGAGTGGCTGAAAGAAAGAACAGAACTTTAATTGAAGCTACTCGTACAATGCTTGTGGATTCAAAATTGCCCATTATATTCTAGGCTGAAGCTGTAAACACGGCGTGTTATGTGTTGAACAGAGTTCTCATGGTGAAGCAACATACAAAGACTTCTTATGAGTTGTTTTTCAAAAGAAAGCCGTATATCAAGTTTTTTAGAGCATTTGGATATTCGTGCACACTTCTAAATACACAAGATTCTTTGCCAAAGTTTGCTGCAGTTGGAGATGAATGTTATTTCTTGGGATACTCGTCTTATCAAAAGGCATTCAGAGTTTATAATAAAAGAACAAAGATTGTTCAGGAGTCGTATTATGTGGATTGGCAAGAGTCATCTATTTCTCCTGAGCAAAATGGGCCAGAATGGTTCTTTGATGCGGATATAGTTTTTAAAACTTTTGATCAACAATCTTTATCTGATTCTGATGGTGCAAGTTCTTCAAATACAGTTGATGAGTCAGTAACAAGGATTGATCAAACTGTTAACAATTTATTGGTTGGTCTACAAAAAAGTAATGATTCAAAGTGAAAACTTTGAGGATGTTACTAAATCTACACAAACACAAGAAGAGCAACTTGAAATTTCAACTACAAATGATGAAACTGAAGTACAGGTTCCTGTTACTAATGATGAACCATTTGTTTCTGAAGATCAGCTAGAAGTTTCAAATGTTCAAGCTGAGAATGATTGTCAATCAAACTCTTCAAGTGTTTCAAGTGACCAATCACCAGAGTTAAATGCCACTAGTATGCCAGAATCAGTTCAGATTGAAGAAATTCCAATTCACAAAATTCATTCAGCTCATCTTTTTGAGAATATTATTGGATCTATTGAAGAAGGTGTGAAAAAAAGAAGCCAATCTGGAAACATTAATTTGTGCTTCTTGTCACAAGAAGAACCAAAGAATGTAACAATCGCACCTCAAGATTCAAATTGGATTGAAGCGATGCAAGAAGAGTTACTTCAATTTAAGAAGCTGAATGTGTGGCATCTTGTTGATCTTCCTGAAGGCAAGTACCCAATCGGTACAAAGTGGGTTTTTCGCAACAAAAAGGATGATCGTGGCATTGTTGTTCGGAACAAGGCTCGACTTGTTGTACAAGGATTCTATAAAGAAGAAGGGTTGGATTACGAGGATGTTTTTGATCCTGTTGCCCGAATTGAAGCTATTCGTATCTTTCTAGCCTATGCTTCTTTTATGAAGTTTAAGGTTTATCAAATGGATGCGAAGACTGAATTTCTTTATAGGGTTGTAAAAGAAAAAGTTTATGTTAATCAACCACCCGGTTTTGAAGATCCTGATCATCCATTCCAGGTGTACAAGCTCGATAAAGCATTGTATGGGTTACATCAAGCACCTCGTGCTTGGTATGAGACCTTATCGACACATCTCACATCTAATGGCTTTGTTCGTGGTACAATTGACAAAACTTTGTTTCTAAAGAATGTTGATTCTGATTTGCTGATTGTTCAAGTCTACGTTGATGACATCATCTATGGTTCTACAAACGAATCTCTTTATAAAGATTTTGAAGCTGTTATGAAACTAAAATTCGAAGTGAGTTTAATGGGTCAAATGCAGTTCTTTCTGGGATTACAGGTGGAACAATCTGATGCTGGAATTCTTATTCATCAAGCGAAGTATGTTAAAGATATTTTAACAAAATTCAACATGAATGATTGCAAGGCAGCATCCACTCCCATTGCTCCCCATGAACCTCTCACTGTGGATTTATCTGGAGTTGCAATTAATCAAAAAGCATATCGTTCAATGATTTGCTCCTTGATGTATCTGACTGCAAGTAGACCTGATATTATGTTCGCAGTTTGCTCATGTGCTAGATATCAGGCAGCCCCAAAAGAGTCCCATGAATTGGGTGTTAAAAGAATTTTTCGGTATCTTAAGGGTCGAGTTAATCTCGGTTTATGGTATCCTTCTGATTTTGAATTTAATTTTTATGCTTATACTGATAGCGATTATGGTGGATGTAATTTGGACAGGAAATCTACATCAGGAGGTTGTCAATTTTTGGGGGAGAGACTTGTTTCATGGCAGTGTAAGAAACAAACAAATGTGTCCACTTCAACTGCTGAGGCAGAATACACAGCCGCGTCGAGCTGTTGTTCACAGGTCATCTGGATACAACATCAACTGATGGACTTTGGAATTAATCTCTCGGAAACCCCAATTTACTGTGATAATAAGGCAGTGCTAGGCATCGTGAAAAATCCAATTCAGCACTCGAAAACAAAGCATATCGCCATCAGGTTACATTTTATTCGCGATTGTTTTGATAATGGTGTAATTAAGGTTACATTTTATTCACGATTGTTTACAAAAGCATTTTCAATAGACCGGTTTAACTCTCTGGTACAAATGTTGGGGATGATATCTTTTTGAGTAAATGTTTTATTAAAAATAATAATAATAATAATAATAATAATAATAATAATAAGTATTGTTTGTGTGTTGAGTGAAAGACCATTAAATGTTCCTCAAAAAGATTTTTCTTTTAGTATTAAAATTGTGTTGAATTGTGTGTTTGTTCTAAATGTGCTTTTTATGTGTTTGTTTAGATTCAATTAATTGCACCACAATTTTAGGGGGAGAATAAAAGAAAATAAAATAAATTATCATCTGTGAAGTGTGTGTTTTATCTGTGTGCATAAGAGAAAAAGAGATGTTGAAATTCATATTGTGCTGTAAAATGAACTATGTGTGACTGATTGACATGCAAATAGGAAATGATAGTATATTTGTGTACTGAGCTTACACATGGATTGGATATGATGGTGACACCGGTTACAATTATTGATATGTTGGTAGGCTCTGCATGTATAAATTAGGCGATATTTGTGTGATTAACTAAATTGCAATCTTTGTGTTTTACCCACATCGAATATCGGTACTTTTAATATTCGAATGCAAAGTGAATCTAGTTATACCATGAGACCAGGATCTTGATGAGTTCTTAGCACAATTTGTTTGCTCTATTTACTATATACGTCAAATATATGATTTAGAGTTAAACACCTTCATACAGCTGATGGTTCTGGTGAAAATCTCGGATGGAAACCAGGAAGTCAGTCTATTTCGCCCTTTGAATCATTCGTAATTTCAATTGACATATCCAATATCTTACGAATATCTGCATACCCGAATCATTCATGATTCTTCACATCTCATATGAATCAATATGATTTCGTACTATCTCAGAAACCAAGACAATGAATCAAAATGATTCTGAATCAAAATGATTCTGAATCAATATGATTCCAATCAAATCCACTTGGATTATTCTTCCTGTGCTAAGAACGCTACCTTCATGCTGGAGATTGGATCATGATCTGGTGAAATTTTGTGTTAATTCTAAGTTCATTCCATCTCGATTGTGAGGTACACAATGTATTGATTAATATAACCTTAAATGTCACACAATATTTGCTGAAACGTGATGCATGAGTTTATGTGGATAACGATACTGACAATCAATGTTGAACCGTTTAGATACTGATTTGATATGCAGTGTGATTAAGACAGTGTGCATTTATGATCCTATGTCATTTTAGTTCACCAAAAGTCAGTAAAGAAAATAAACTAAAGGTTACAGTGATATCAAGTGTTTGTGAAAATGTCTGTGAATAAAATAGTTGTTATGATCTGGATTTTACGTTTAAAGTTTTTTGTTTTTGTTTTGTTTGTTTTGTGTGTGTGAGAAAAATAAAGTTCTGGAATAGGTCTTAATGATGTTATCATAGACAAGAAAAAGAAAATCAAAATTATTGTTGCTCAACGTTTTTAAAGTTCAAAGTTTTCGGTCGAAATCTCTGACCAAATAAGATTGTCCGAAAAGTGTTTTCGATCGAAATCTCTAAAGCGAAAGTTTTCGGTCAAAATCTCAATTTCTATATATTCTGGAATTTTTGATCAAAAACCTTTTCCCACCTTGTTTCTCTCTGTCGTAATTGTTGATTTTACAAGTTCAAAGATTCTGAGCGAAAAATCGTTGTTTGTGACGTCATCGTGATTCTTATAGCTTTTTGATCATAGAGGTATGTTTTCAAAACTTGTAGAGGTGCAAAGGGTAGATCCAAAGCCTTAGATTAATTTTGAATATTTGAATTTTTGAATCGCCCAAAATGAGTTTTCGATCGAAAAAGATAATGTTCGGGAGTTTTCGGTCGAAATGTTCACATTGTTTGATCTGAGTTTTCGATTGAAATGTTTGTTTCTTATCAAAAGGGTTTTCGATCGAAAAGTTTTTTGTGGTGTTTGGTATACAAGTTTTTTGTCAAAAAGTTAAACAAAGTTTTCAATCGAAAATGTGAATGTTAAGGGGTTTTCGACTGAAATGTCAGGAGTTGTGACTTTTTTAGAAAATTTTCATAAGTTTCTAACTTTGATATGACTGTATCTTTCAGGTATGAATCGTTTGACACAATATCTGTGCTTGTTTGACCACAACTATAAAGAAATCAAGAGGTTATGAAGAGATTGTTCATTTTCTAATTAACTTAAGGATTCACACATCAATATCAACTCAAGTTAGGGTTTTTGAAAATCAAGTCAGAGAATTTTGGGATAATACGGAATACAAACATGTGAACAAGGAAATTTGGATTGAAAGCAAGGTTAGAGGAAAAACTATAAAGATCACTGAGCAAGTAATCAGAGAAGTTCTTAACTTCAGGGATTCACCAGAATTTCCAATCAAGATCAATCATGCTGCAGTTTCTGGAATAATCATGTCTATGGGATATGAAGGGAACTTTATTAGAAGACAGGTCACAAAGACAATGTTCGGAAAACAATGGAGATATCTTGTACATGTATTGATTCATTGCATGAGTTCAAGAACAACATCGTTTGATCAAACTGGTGAAGTGTTTAGTAGGGCATTGGTATGTTTGGCTACTCACAGAAGATTTAACTTTTCAAGAATGATCTTTGAAGTGATGATTAGTAATTTTGTGGGACCAAGGCAGAATTATAAGTTTTTGATGTACCCAAGATTCATTCAAATGTTTATCAACACGTTGCTGCCAGATCTACCTAATGATGGGATTGAACTTCCACTTGAGCCAATGCAAGAAGTCATTTTCAGAAGTATGAACAACATAAGAAAGACAAGCAGATTTAATGGAACAGTAACACCTTTGTTTCCAAATATGTTGGGGGAAAATCCTAATCCGGAATTCAACATAGATGATGAGATAGATGATTTGATGACAAGTGAAATTGAAGATGGTGTTGATATTGATAGTGATGGTGATGATGATGATCAGGGTAATGATGGTGGTGATGGCAATGTTGTAACAAAAGTACAACCACAAGTACAAGTGCAAGAAGCAGAAAAGCAGACTGATACTAATGTTGGTGATTATGAAGCTACTGATGTGAATGTTAGAGATAATATAACTTCAGAAGGTAATGTTGAAATTACTGAACCAGTTTTGAGCCATACTGAAGAGTTTGTAGCTGAAAATGACGAGGTGTTAAGTGTAAATATTGAAGTGATTGAAGTATCTGATATTCAAGAAACTGCAACAACACCTTCAAAGAAGACAAAAGAGCCTGAAATGACTAAAATCGTACCTTCTAGACTTCCTCCGTCTAAGGGTATCGTGTTTACTGATCCAGAGTTGAAGAAGCAAAAGACAATAACTACAACAAAGCATGACAAAGGTAAGGGCAAAGCTAAGGAAATTCCTGAAAAGCATAAGTCTAAAAAGTCAAAAGATTATAGTCTTGTACACGAAGAGTTTCTTAATTATGCTACAAGAGAAACCGCAGATGTGGTGAGTCAGCTGAAGACTCAAATTTCAAACTTGCAAAGCAGGGAAGCTGCTAATTCTAGAGAAATCAGGGAGATGAGGATTGAAAGTAATAGGCAGCAAGGTATTATTACTCAACAACAACAACAAATTGATCAACTTCAGAGGATGGTGCAAGATTTGATAGCATATGTTGGTGCTCCAACAAACGAACAGAACGTAAATCAAGAAGTAAATGTTGAAAATCAAGATAGTCCAGCTGCTACTGAACCTATTCCTTCTCCAATATTTTATGCTGATGTGTATGACGACAATACCATACTAGATATTGATATGTTGCTGAATAATGAATGTGAAGGAATGGAGGTGACTGATGAGATCGATAAAGAGACTGAGAAAGAAGAAGAAGATGATGAAGAGTTGGTGATAACAGGTGAAAAGAAAGATGATGATAAATCTTCTGATGATGATAGTGACAGTGGTGGAGCTGGAAGTGTTGGTGGTATTGAAAAGACATCTGAAGAGACTGAAAAAGAATCTGAGTCCAACACAAAATATAAAAAGTATGAATATGAACAGAAACAGACTTACATAGAAGAGGATGGGTCAGTGATTGGAAAGATGGACAACTTGGTAGATGAAGACAAGTCTTTTCAAGTACCTGATGAAGTGGAAGAGTCATATGTTCATCATAAAACCACAGGTGTTGATAAGAGTACATGGTGAAAAGTAACGGAAAAACCAACTCTTGTTGAACGAATTACTCAGAAGATAAGAAATCCAGAGCAAGCTTTAACTGGAGAGATTTTAGGTTGGATGTATAATGACGAGAAGAAGATGTATGTTATAAAGAGAGGTGAAGGGAATATACAATACTTTGACCGAAGCTCCAAGTTACAGACTTTACCGTACTGGGATATTCGGGAGCTGAGTCATATGAAGTTGATCAATCCATCAAATAATACTTTTGTTAGAAACTTTGAAGAATTTCTAAAGAAAGAATGTACGAAAGACAAATTTGAAAGCTTCAAACCACAGGTGCCTGAATGTAAGAAGTTAAAGAGGAAAGATAAAGATGGAAGAAGAATATTCTGGTATATTGTCAAGCCAGCTGATACAGTTTCTACTGTTTACATTCCCGCACGAAAGGAAGCATTTATCAAGAGCTTCAAAATATAGGAGTATGACAGTAGAACTCATGAAGCTGTGATCACACAACATAGCTCACCAGAGGTCAGAGTCTTTGATCCGGTGGATTTGTTCAGTTTCTCTGATGAAGATCTAAAGACTCTGTATCACAATCCGATTCAATGTGATATGAGCTTGAAGATAAAGGCTGAAGCGAATTTGTATATGAGAGTTGTAGCTCGATGTTTATCCCGGCGATATGAAGCAAATGTAATCAAGAAAAGACTTGCAGAACTAGATTCCAAGAAAGTGAAAGCCAAAGCCAAAGCCAAGCCTGATAAAGACAACAGGTGAAGAATTGATGTTCTGTGGACTAGGGGGAGATTGTTAGAACCTAGTATTCCATAGAAATCAATTATAGACTGAAATAGTATCTCTAAGGTTTTCGGTCGAAAACTGATGTTTTCGATCAAAAAGTGAAAAGTGTTTTCGACCGAAAACACTTTTCGATCAGAAGTTTTCGATCAAAATTCTTTAATAGTATAAATATGTTGTCTTTTGTATTTTCAAGAAGAGATTTTCACATTTTGTATTGTCTGATTTAGAAGTATCCAAGTGAAATCAGAGCTTGTAGTTGTTGATTCAAAGTGTAATTACCAAAGATAATCAATGGAAATCGATAGTTTGATTGTGCATTTTCATGATTGTGGCGTTTCTCATTCTAGTTCGTGTTTGATTCGATTTTATTGGTGTTGATTGATTTCTGGATTGTTTCCGCCTTTCCAGAAGCTGTTTGAAGATTAGAGCCTTGAGTATCAAAGGATCAGAGGGGATCACAGGTATACTATTGTCTTACATGGAAGATTTCAAAGCTAGAAGAGTCGACTAGACTGTATGTCAAAGGATTAGCCAGACCTAAAGTACATGTTCATTATCTTTGATAAAGATAGACGTCTTACTTCCAAGAGATGGGAGAAAGCCATAAGAACACGCTTTTGAGTGAACATCTCTAAATATTCTCTGACAAATGGTCAAAGAGAAAGAACGATTCAAACCATTGAGGATACGCATAGGACTTATGGAGTTGATTCTAATAGGAGCTAGAATGCTCGGCTACCATGAAATTAAATCTCATGCATTAACGAGTTGCACATTATACAAAGTTTATATTGACAAAAACGTCAATCCTCGTATAATGGACAAAACTAGAAATAGCCAACTTAACATTTCGGAAACCATTTAAGGGTTGATCAGTGAAACTCCTGGAGTAGAAGGCACGGTTGAGCAATCAAAGTAGTTAGGGAGATCATGATGACTACTATAATAAAACCTCTGTAACTTCAAGTTGATGACAGGGTTCTGTCATAAGATATCATCAAAAAAAGTATAGTTCTTTTTGGCGAGAACGAGAAACCGCCCTAGGATACGTTGGAAAAATTAAGATTCTGGATAGAATCGGTTCTGTAGCGTATAGACTCATGCTGCCAGGAAACTCAGCGACTTGCGTGACATATTTTTCAAGGAACGATTGTCTAAGGACTCGTTACTTATACTACCAAAGGAAATTCACTTTGATGACAAGTTTCACATTGACAATGAAGTCAATAATAGTTCTTGAGACAAGACATTAAGGGAATTAATGTGTAATAGAAATGTGAATTTCAAAGAACGTAAACCCTTGGAATTCAAAGTTGGAAACAACGTACTGTTAAAAGTCTCGCCTTGGAAATGAGTCGTCAGAATTGGGAAACGAGGTAAGCTCAATCCCCGATACATCGGACCTTTTGAAATCTTAGCAAGAATAGGTCATGTGGCTTACCGACTTAAGCTACCCAGAGAACTCAGTGGTGTACACGACACATTCATGTGAAGTGCTTATCAGATGAAACCCTTGTTATACCACTTGAGGAGATTCAATCGACGACAAACTCCACGTTGTGGAACAACCAATAGAAATCATGGATCAGGAAGTTAAGAAACTGAAACAGAGTCGCATACCCATAGTGAAGGTAAGATGGAACTCTAAACGAGGACCATAATTCACTTGGGAACGTGAAGGCCAAATGAGACTTAAGTATCCACAGTTGTTCAACGACACGTCAGTTACAGACAACACCAACTGAATTTAGGGACGAAATTCTTCTAACTAGGGGAGAATGTGACAACTGGTAACTTTCTGAGTAATTACCTAACAATATTACGCGAGACATTGCATATTAGACTTAATTTTATTTAATTAGGTCTTACCAGGTCTTGCAAAGTCCACTCAGCACACAACTTATGTAGGAAATTTTAGAAATTTTCGAGACACAACGATACTCGTACGAGTTGGTGGTAAACTTTAATAAAACAAACCCCTTGAAACGTTCTCTTTGTTTTAATACTAGAGAATACCCAACTATATGGAAATTTATTTCAAACATTTACGTGTACTTGTACTAAGTCAAAGATTAATAAACTTATACACTTTTTTTGTTGTGTACCCGACCCGTACCCTACCGACACGTAACGACTATTAAAAATTTGGTTACACTTAGTGGGTATTCTACCGGGTAAGACACCTAACACTAAACACCACCCTACTACACTACCCCTACCCTACCCTACCCCCTACCCCTCGTTTTCTTCTTCACGGCCGAAAACACCAAACATGGTGTTTCCCCTTTGTCCCCCTTACACCAATATGTTTGCCCAACATGCAACATTTGAGACAAACTTGTCTCCTTCCAAAACATATGACTAGAGGGTATTAACCAACATGAGAGACTATATATATGCATGTATAGATGCTCCACAAACCCACACCAACACTTTCTCTTTTGCTCTCTTCTTTCTCGGCAATAACCAAGCACCACCACCTCCTCCTTCGCTTTCCTGCCTTCAACGACAACAACAATATCACACCACCCCACCATCCACCATCGCACACCACACCTACCTCCTCCCTCGGTCACGACAACATCCAAACGCCACCACCTTTTCCTACTTTGCAGTTCACGGTTCAAGCTCCAAACACCACGTTATGGACTCCGGGTCTCGATTATATGGAGTTTGTAAGCAATCTCGGGAGCTAATCAAGTGTTACGAGTTTTCATCCATCGATATCGGGTCTCATATTGACTCCGCTACCTTCTCTCTCGACTTTTTACGTGAGCATACTTGACCTATTTTTATTATAGTTATCATAATTGGTGATATATTTATGATACGGTTATACCCGGTTCGTATTTTAAATTATAAATAAAAGATGGGTTTTTAACATAAAAAATGACGGTTAGAAACGTAGGATATAAAACCCTAAATACTATTATGGTTATAATGTTTAATCATTATTTTCATAAATATATTAGTATAACTATTATTTTTAATTATTGATAACAAAAATATTAATTATAATTTTATTATAATTATTATTAAATGTAAAAAATTTTTTTGTCATGCAATACTAGTTAACATGCAAAAATAATTTTTATAAATTATTTTTATACATATGATGGTTTGTGAAAAGTAATAATCAAATACATGTATATTATATGTATATTGTTGAGACAAAAAGAAACAATTTTGGGTAATAAAATAATATGATTATTATTTTATGACACTTTATTTTTAATAAATATATATTAAATATATATATCATGAGGGACGACTTAAATCGAATACGAGAATTAGGTAGATAAAAGTCTACACTAAAATATTTATTAAAGGAATTTTAATAAATATAACTATTGTAACAACAAGTTGTATCAACGACGGTCGAGTCGGACCCTTGCAGATTATTGCAAGGCAAGGGTCAAGACTTCGAGATATTGGTCATGTGACCAACCCACACCTTGACAACTACACAGATCTCATAGTGTCTTAAATATTCTAGGACACAAGTAGGCTGGGTTATTAGACGGACTTGCCCACATTTTGACAACTATTCACCACTAGACGCATCAGGTGAGTCTTCGCGGCCCCACTTTTACTTCTTTTAAATTGATTTTTAAACATACGGGGGAG
Organism: Smallanthus sonchifolius; assembly: GCA_023525975.1. Taxonomy (NCBI): domain Eukaryota; kingdom Viridiplantae; phylum Streptophyta; class Magnoliopsida; order Asterales; family Asteraceae; genus Smallanthus; species Smallanthus sonchifolius. The sequence goes on along the minus strand of CM042032.1, from coordinate 36,998,130 downwards.
AAAACTTTCTCAACTTGAAACTGGACACAAGTATCTACATTGTTACATGAGTCAACTCGTTTAACGCGTCAAAGTCCCCTCTTATTCTGTAACCGTTAGTTATGATATAAAAATGGAAATCATGAATAGATCTATTTGGGTTGACACCCCCACCCGTGGTTAGTCGCTCTAACCTTGATTGGAGGTCAAAGCAGGTGCATAATTTTCATCAACTATTACAATGTTTGGCGTTAAGAACATTGGGTTAGGGGCACAACATCAACGTCGAGTTTCGGTTACGAGAGCTCATGGTAATAATAAAAGACTTACACTATTGTTTTGACTAATAATAGTGGTACAACATTGTTCGGGTGAACAATACAAAACTGGTACATCATTGTTAGGGTGAACAATATGTAACTAGAAATCTTGTGGTCTAATATCAAACATTTCAACTAAACCTGTGAACTCACCAACTTTATGTTGACTTTTTAAGCTTGTTTTCTCAGGTAACTAGAAACATGAGACAGGGGGCATACATGCACGTAGATCATCTTTTGGATTTTTCATGTTATAACCTAGGAGCATTTAGGTCATAGCTGACAAACTTTTTATTTAAAAAGTCGTACACTTGGTTAAGTGCGGTACTTTTCATGTAATGTCTTAAAACAATTTGTGAATTTCTGTAATGACTTAAACCTTTGATTATGAATTCATTATAAGTCGTTTGTTGTAATCAAAGGCTATGAACACCATGGATCCCCACGTCCCGTGTTTCTACCCTAGGCGGGGTGTGACAGTAATCAAGAAGAAACCATGTGTGGTAAGCAAGGAGGAAAACCTGTGTGGTATAACCAAACTTGTTAGGGCAAGGATAAAGCAAGTTCAAAAGCAGAAAGGCAAGAAAGAGGAAAGAAAGCATGAGAGGCAAGGAAGATAAGAAAGAAGGAAGTACGTCAGCATCAACACGTGATCAATGGAATGTATCCCTTCAATGCCCAAACCTGACTGAAACTAACTACACTATGTGGGCGGTGTTGATGGAAACAATGTTGAAAGCCTATGGCCTTTGGGAGACAATTGGTGGTAAGGATGAAGCAGATGAAAAGAAGATCAATACAACAAAAGAAATGATCCTTCAAACATTGCTAGAAGACGTCCTATTGCAAGTTGCATAATATCCAAGTGCAAAGGAAGTGTGGAAATCGATTAAAGTTTGATACCTTGGAGCATACCTCGTTCAGAATGCATGTCTACAAACTTTGAGAAGCGAATTAGAGGCCTTGAGGATGAAAGAAAGTGAAACAGTAAGTGACTTATCAGGAAATTTGGGTAGTATAAGGGCTAAGTTTAAAACCCTCGGTGAAACTCTTAAGGACAAAACAATTGTTAAAAAGCTACATAACTCCATTCCAAAGAAGTTTCTACCAATGATGGAAACTCTCAAGCAGTATTCAGAAATTGATAAAATGTCTTTTGAAGAAGCAGTAGGAAGGATAATAGCCTTTGAAGAACGCCTCAAAAGACAAGACGAACCGGAGGATAATCAATGAAAGCTCCTGATGGAAAATGCAAGTAACTCTAAAAGTTGGCATCACGATAAAGGACGTGGTACATAAAGCCATGGTAAAGGTCATGGAAGAAGTTCTGTCAGAGGAGGAAGAGGACGTGGAACAAGTACTGATCGAGGAAACAAAGACAAGAGCAATGTTAGGTGTTAGGAATGTGGTAACTACGACCACTACGCAAAAGAATGCACCAAATGTAAGGATAAGGAAAAATGAGAAGATCAAGAGGTTCATCTTGTGTGTGATGAAGAACCAACGTTGTTGTAAAGACAAGTCAAGCAAGGAGAAGACCTTCTATAAACTATATTTAGTTTACGGGAGAGTATTGAAAGTATAAACTAAATATAAAGTTTAGGGGTCTTTGTGTATTTACTAGAAAGTTATGTTTAGAGTCAATATGTATTTATTCGAAGTACAAGGGCTAGTATGTAAATAAGTAAAAGTCATAAACGCTTAAAGAGGAGGGGACGCGATGGTCTATAAATTAGGGTTATATACCCGCTCTCATAACCGTATGAATGGTAATTGTATGTGTCTATAATGAACGAATTTCTCTTGAAAATAAATAGCAAGTTTATCGATCTTTGTGTTTTCATCCAATTCTATACTCTTGATTACCAACAATGATCACACCTATTAGATCTCTCCCAAAAAGGAATCTATTCATTCTCTCCTAAATGGTTGGACGATAGGTATGATGATTTACTTCACATGAAAAGAATAGAACTTTGGTTTCATTCGGCACCTTTATGGAAAATGGATAAGTTGCTAGATTTATGATGTTATCCAACTTACAAAAAATGATACCCATCTTTAAAAAACAAGATACCCATAGCATCGTTGTCAAACCCTTGCCCAGGCAGGGGTTAAACGGGACTAATTGATACAGAAAACACATAGCGAAAACTTAAACCAAAGTCTTTTATTAACAAAGCATTCTAATTACAATACGAAGTACTTAAAAATTTAAAGACGATATCATCATGACCAGACACTACATAACAAGACTTATTGGTTTACACAAGCCTTCAAAATCATCCGTCAAGTCCTCTTGTCTTATAAATCAACCTCGTTCAAAATTATATTAAAACATCATCTTGAAACATTATCAATGATATAAAAATAACCATGCAAATTCTGACCAATAACATGAAGCTTAAACATCGTGGCCCTTACACATATACAGCCGACAACTTTTCATCAACTGCCAAAATCAAACACCATATTAAGGGGATTAGTCTCATCGTAATAAGCGCAATTCACATGTATATATACATTATTCATCATGGAATTACTAAACACGTGATTATATCTAACATCTTGATCCATGCTTGTTTCAAGATATCATCGATGTATACAAATTATTACCATTTAAATACAAACATCCTAGTTTTGAAATTATTTAGAGGAACTCAGCTTTGAGTAAAGTGTATAAACATGGGCATGTGCATCCTATCTCAAAACTCTCTCTTAAAATACATGCATCCCACTTAACCTTCTTTCTTAGCTTTTGCTCTCGCGTGTCTAAAATATTAATGGAATGTTGAATGAACTAAAGTGTATCGTTTATGAAATATCATAAAAAAGGAGAAAAAGGTATAAATAACGATACAAAATAACTAATAATAATTATGAATAATTTTAGAATAATAAATAAAGTATATATATTTAAACATAAATGTATGAATTTATTATAGAACAATAAATCTATACTACTATATAATATAGATTGGATGGACGTTATTGTAATTTACATTGTTTTTTAAGACGCCTAATACCATTTTTTTTGCATACGGTACAAGTTACCAATGCATTAAATGTGTGAAGTTATCTTTTAACCCCTCTCTATAATTAGAGGAAATCATTAATTACTCTCATCAATTAGAGGCACTCATCAATTACTCTCTACAATTGAAATGGGCGTTCTTTTTCCTCAGCACAATTGAAGGCGATCATCAATTTCTGCTCTCCAGTACGCTTCAATTTCTACTCTCATCAATTTCTCCTTCAATGGGCTTTCTGAATCGCTCTGTTTGTTTCCAACCCCCTGACTCCTGAGTATTTATTGTTTAAGATTCCGCCAAGACTCTCAATCTACGCCTGAGCATTCCGTCAACTCCTGGAGGACCCTCCAATTCCCGGAGCATTCAATGACTAGAGCCCCTTCGTGTTCGTAACGACCAATCGCATCTCCGTCTTCTTCATCTACATCTTCATCTTATGATTCTCCAAATCATTCGCCCTTGGATAAACGAAAGCGGAGACACGATTGGACATCTTCATCTTCTACTTCAAGACGTGATTGGACATCCGATTAGGGTTTCTTTGCAACAATGGCGGAGAACGTAATGGTGATTTTCTGTTTGTTTCTCATCATGAGAGTACAGTTCATACAATTGGTAGGGTTCTTTGACATCTTGCTTTGATTTTTATCATATGTTGGTCAATTTTAGTGTTAGGGTTTTAATTTCACTGCCAATTTTGTTAATTAATCGATTTTAGGGCTTATGTAATCTGTAATTGTAACTTAAATTACCATAAATTAGAGCTGTATGGTTGTAGTTAAATGTGGTAGTGATCATAGATTATCCAAGAAATACCAGAGAAAATTCCCTTTTATACTATTTAAGTTAAAGATTAATATTCTGGTCATTCAAATTTGATTATGACAATTGGAATGCAATTGATATGGAGAATTCCGTAATGAATTTTAGGAATACAAAAAATGATTTTGGTTACTAATCAAAAGCAATGATGTCTGTAAAAAACAATTTTGATATTAGTAAATTGTTAAGAGTTTATAGAATCCTTTCTAAGTATGTCTTTTTTATTCTGATGCAACCTGCAGGTATGGAAGGATTGCAATTGAAATGGAGATGAATGAGATTGAAATTTTCTGAATTGAGTAAAAGATAGGGTTAGAAGTTAGAACACAGAGATATTTAGAAAGAGGGTAAGTTGTTATTAATTTCTACACACTTGAATTAGTTACAAATCTTGGTATTTATAGAATGGATTTGCTAACTACTTTGATGCCATTTTCTAACTCATTCCAGCTCAGCTCTAATTCAGCTTCTTTAAATCATTCCTAATCCTACAATTCTTGGATGAAGAAAAAGTCAAGGGAACTGTCCACAAGTGAGTGTATTTTCTTTATAATTTACTGTTTTTCGAGGTAGCATGTGTCTTTAATACCCATGGATTGCTTGCATATTTTTTCAGCCAGTGGATCTTGCTTCATTGATGTCGATTCATAAAAGCTTCCCTAGAGAACAACAATCAAATAACATGCAACTTGAAAATCCAGATTACCAATTGATATGTATGTGGCACTTACATCCTTATGTGAACTACATTTAAGTAGGTTGGAACAGGAATCTGCTTTTTTCTTCAATATGAAATATTTTGAGGAACAAGTCCAAGCTGGTGAATGGGATGAAGTTGAGCAGTATCTATGTGGGTGTAGGTCCACATGAGTCATCTCAGATCGATCTCGTGACAAGACATCTCGATAACACGGAATGCGGAATCCTACCGTGTTAACGTTTGTATACGAATTGACAATAGAAACAACATGTAAAATAACTATCTTTGTATATTACCAAACACAGAGTTTACAAGATTTACTGATTACAATCGATTCAGTCCTTCTTAACAGAATCTGTAAACACCTATTTATAGATACAAGTTCTGAAGTAGGCGAACTTAACAAGTTCGCCTCAAATAGACTAGGCGAACTTAACAAGTTCACCTCACATTGTTAAGTTCGCCTCTAATAGGCTAGGCGAACTAGACAAGTTCTCCTCTAGCAGAACTTGTTCTATCACTTAGACAAAATCTATACAATTACATAAAAACATAAATACAATAAGACCTAAACTATTACAAAGCTTTTGTCATACATTCTATGTCCTAACAGACTCCCCCTTAACAATAGCTTGATCTTCTGTCTCTAGTCTTTATGACCAGCTCTTCCAGTTATCTGGTAATCTACTTCCTGCGTGCCCTCTATATCTCTGACAGATCTCCAACACTCTTTTATACTGCAATCCTTGTTCTCTCCATTCATTAGTAAACATAATCTCATTCTTTCTTAAGGTCCTCTGATCTTTCTTTGAGAAGTTAATAAGATTCATTGCTTCATAGAAACTAACAATGACCTTATTATATTTATCATCAATTCTAGCTTCACCAGTATTCACATCTACGTACCAGCATTTCATATTCCCAGAAAATCTTGTGGTATTTTCTTCAATGGTATCTTCTGTACAGCACATACTGACTTGAACTTATACTTCCAGGTCACAATCTCAGTCTTTTGATCTACAATCTTCACTCTTTTTCCTTTCCGTGGCTTTAATCTTTCATACTTCCCTAATCCACCTTCTCTTTTAATCAAGTTAGCAATCACATCAGCTAATCCACACTTTGATCTATTAATAAGTGGTTTCGTAGTTAGACCATTCATTTTACACCTTGGCAAGGTATTGAAATACTTGATCCTAGGCTTTAAGTATTGAACATCATTAGATCTCTTAAGAGCAAACAACTTCGTGTCATCATCATAAAACCAACTGATGATTCTTCCAATACACCTCTCTTTATTCACATATCTTTCTTTCTGAGTAGTTTATATAGGTGACTTGGGTAGGACTTTCATCCAACTGTTAACTACTTCTCTCCACTGTTCTCTAGTCATTCCCGTCTTTCTATACATCACAGGTTCTTCATTCGGCTTAGGAGACACAAGATGAGTAGTATCAACATCAAAATCTATCTTGGATTGAGCAGTATCATCAGGTGTAGTGATATCTTCAACAGAGTCCATAGAATCTGTTACTCCTTCATAAGAAAAATCAGGAATAACATCATTTTGGATGAAGTTATACGGTACATTCAGACCATCACTGCCTTCATATGTAACTTTATCTTTACTCTTTTCTATCTCAATCTTTACAATCTCTCCTTCTTCAACTTCATTATCCAACACATCCTCTTCAATATCATCAAATAATTCATCAATATCATCCAGACATTCTAACTTCTCAGCTTCTTCTTCTTCAGAATCAGCAAAGAATTCCAATAATAAAATATCTTCATTCACTCCAGAATCATTCTTGGTTTCTTCAAAATTACCTGATGTAGACTCCCCATGAACTCTTGATATTGGATTCACGTCAGCGTATTGACGATCACCCTAAATATTACCACTAGGATCATTGTCATCATCATCCTTTCGTTGAATTGACTCAGCATGACAAGTATCATGTATCCTTAACTCCCTCTGAGCGTCAAGACGCTCAACAAGTTTGGACACTAATAACTGCATGTCAACAATCTGTGTAGCTTGAGCTTGAAGGACCAACTTTCTCTGAGTATCAGTAGACACAAGAGTATCTACCTGAGTCTGCAATGCAAGCACCTGTGATTCAAGGAAGGTAATCCTTTCAGAATCAAAAGGCTTCGAAGGACCAGCGTCATATGAGTGTTGAAAATGTGGAGAAATCACCGGAGATGGATGTTTAGATGTAGGAGGTGTAACCAGTAAAAATGCAACACAAGTAGCGTCCTCAACACCTTGAGATGAATGAGCAGCAGTAATAGAAGCAGACATAAGCTTCTAAGCTTTTGGAACCGGATGTGCATCACTATTAGAATCCAAGCTCTCATCGATTAATGTTCTCTTTCCAGGTACTGATCCAGAAGGAGGATTCCGAACAGACTTACACCTCGGCTTTCTGGCTTTAGATTTAATACATTTCCCTGCATTTGCCAATGGTAAAGTAGTCAATCTCTCATAATGATCTGAGTTAAAATCTCTAGACGAATCAGAATCAGTAGCTTCAGAATCAGGTAAAATAGTATCACGGGAACTCGTATCGCCCACATTCCCTTCAGCTTCATGAATGGGTGAGTTCACAGCTTCATTATCAAAATCTTCCATATTCATACCCAAATCTTGGTCATTTCCTTGAGCAACGTCTTCCTGAACTGGTTCATTAACAGGAATATGAATCTGTACTTGAGGAATAGGAACTTGATGTTGTGGAATAGGAACTTGTTGATGTGGAATATGAACTTGTTGATGTGCTTGTACCTGAGCTTGAACGTGTTGTGGTTGTTGTGCTTGATTCTGGACTTGTCCTTGAACTAACTCCTTAGGATGAAACCAATTATCATTAGGAGGCTCAATATAATCAGGATTGATTAAATGACCAAACAAAGGAGTCGGAACTGGAATCAAAGCCACATTTTGTTGTTTAACCTTAGTACAATCAGTAAAGATTCTTTTGGACATAGGAGTCAAGGTCAAACGTATTGGATGTTGTGGTAAATCTAGAATTAAATGGTTCAGAATCATTTGCAAGAACCTAGGGTACATAAGAAACCCTTGACCTTCTGGAGGATTGATTTGCATGACCAACTCACGGTATATATATAAAGCAAAGTTAAACCGTTTGTTCAGGGTCAATGCAACCATTGCAACTTGTAACGCACTCTTCAAACCATCAGTACCAGCCTTTCTTGGAGACAAACATTGGATGATTGCGTCCATAAAATACCTCCATTCTCCAACTAAACCACCTTTTCGTGCTTGAGTATCATTTGGTCTGCCTCTGTAACCCATCCTCTGAAAACACCCCATAATCAGTGTTCCAGGATAAGACATAAGATCTTCATTAGCACCTCCCAATGCCAAAGCAGCACGAATAGTTTCCACTGAAATAGCTATCTCTGTATTATTCACCGTAGCACGAAGGACATGAGGTTCAACATCTGTGTCTTGATGTATTGTATCCCAGAATTCTTGTATATACGGTAGCCTTATGTATGGATCTGCGGATAAGGCCACATGTAAACGTGAACGATTCAAGAAGTTAATAATTCCTTGGAAATTAACAGCTTCAGACATATTTGGGTCTAACAACACCACTTGATTATGTTTGTACTCAACACGATGAGCCATCTGTAAATGTATTGGACAGAGAACACACATTAGTCATATAACAAATAAAAGAAAAAAATCAAACTAAAAAAAATTTCACAAAAAAAATTACAAGTCCAAACACTGCTTAGCCCTTTTGCGAACTTAATAAGTTCGCTTAGTGTTGCAAGAGGCGAACATAATAAGTTCGCCTAAACAAGTTCGCTTGAACAAGTTCGCCTGAACCAGTTTGACGATACAAATTCATCATCAGATTCCCAAAATGTCCAAAACATCAAAAAATTTCAAATCAAACACATCATAGTCATCTAAGCTCAACCACGAAACATTATTAAGCTTCAATTTCAAATTTTAAACATGGAAACACACTCTAACAGTACACTCGCAAACGGACTGTCAAAATACGAAGAACACAGGTTCAAAACATCAATTTCCCATCGATATATCGGATAAAAAACCATGAAATTACCTTAGAAAGACTCGCAATGCAAATACGATCTAGAAATATACACGAAAATTTCAAATCGAAAACCCTAGTTCAAAATTTCACAAGTTCGCTCAATAAGTTCGCTCCCATAGTGAAAATTGTAATAAGGATAAGTTCGCCTGAACAAAGTATTTATTCACACAATTAAGTTCGCTTCATTAGGCGAACTTGTTAAGTTCGCTTAACAAGCATAGGCGAACATAATAAGTTCGCTTAATCAGAAACAAGCGAACATATTAAGTTCGCTTCAAACCTTTGCCTTGAACAATTTCGTCACTTTCAACACGTCACATTCTTGTGAACTTCCATCAGTAGCATGGGTCTGATCTAATCCCGAGTCATTTTAGTAAAAAACAAATTCATGGAAGATAGAAACAAAATATTTTTGGATTTTATCTGTACAAACGGAATCACATATTTTTGATTTTTATCTGAGCAAACTAAAACACATATTTTTGATTGAACATCATGAGCAAGAAGATCATATCAGTATATGAGCAATTCATCACACAATCTATTATCAACTATGGGTAACCTATGATATGAAACAATCAAACTCATTCTTTTGTAACTCGAATCTTTTTCATTTTATGTAATTTTTGCAATCAATTTGAATAATACTTGAAATGATACGCTATAAATTTCAAAGTAAACAAGATCAGGTCATGAAATGCTCAATTTTTCATTCCGAATTTGTAATACAAAGCATGAATTCTTAAGTTGTCAATATTATATAATTTGAAACTATAAGCATTTTTCTTCCAAATTCATGTGAGTTAATACCATTTAGATGAAAAACATCGTGTACCCTACATATATGCCAACAGAAATTTAAATTTGCACTATCTTCAAGACATACACAGTTTATTGCAAGATTAGATCAATCTCCAAGATGAAATTATCTCTATAAGCACAAGTATAGAATAGCAGATCCCAAAGGATATAAGAATCAGGATGATTCAGAATCAAAAGATTCTAATGAATTGGCTTTATAATGAGAATCAATAGATTCAGGTAGGATGATCCAACTATTATTGGGATAAATTTTATTGAAATCAGAATAGATGATGTATCTAACTGATCCAAGGGTTAGTATATGTTCCAACAGATGTTGTTAGAAAACATATCCTAGTTCAGCAACACATTGCATGTTTTTCGGGGCATGGGCAGTGAAGTGAACTGAAAGAGATTGTGCTAAAGACATAATTCTTAAAACCATATATTCAGGTAGGATGATGTATCTAACTGATCCAAGGGTTAGTCTCATGAAATTCTTAAAACCATATATTCTTTATCTGATAATGATCTTTTACACACACACCCAGGCATATAATGGATTCAAATCACATATGTAATCATATCATATTTAATTTTCACACTACTCTTTGTTAAAAAACGCTTCTAGTCTATTGACAATTCAAGTTTCAAACTCATATTCAAATTAAAACATATTATCAAGATTAGAGCATTCAAAACACTATCATTTCTCATTTATGCAGACTTTGAAATTTAGATCAAATCAATTTACTTTAAACTATCATATATCAAAGGTCTACTATGGTCATGTGTAATGAACTATTCACTGATGTAGTATCATTTCTTCTCTAACTTCAAATGATGTCAATTTTATATTTTTCATTTTGTTTTGAATTTTTATAAATAACAATTTTTGACTGAAATTTAAAATGCAGAAACGTAATAAAGCAATAAAAGAAATTTAAAAAATAAAATCTCCCATGAAAAATTATTTTTGAAAACCTTTTATTCGGGATTGATCATACCGATCATTTTGATCAGAAATTCAAACCTGGTACGATCAAATGTCTTGGTAAAAAGATCAGCAAAATTATCATATGTATGTACCTTCACCAGCTCAATCAACTTTTTATCTGCACAATCACGAATAAAATGATATCTAATTTCAATGTGCTTTGTTTTACTGTGGTTAACAAGATTATTTGTGATAGACATTGTAACATTATTATCAATAAACATGGGGGTTCCTGTAAAATTCGAACCGTAGTCTCTTAGTTGCTGTTGGATCCACAAGATCTGTGAACAACAACTTACAGCAGCAATGTATTCTGCTTCACATGTTGAAATGGAGACTGTAGTTTGCTTTTTGCATTGCGAGGAAATTAGACGATTACCCAAGAACTGGCAACCACCTGTAGTAGATTTCATGTCCAAACAACAACCACCAAAATCAGAATCAGTGTATGCATTGAATTCAAAGTTAGAACCATGTGGAAACCATAGTCCCAATCTTTGTTTTCCTTTCAGATAATGAAAGATTCTCTTTACTGCAATCAAATGAGACTCTTTTGGTTTTGCTTGGAATCTGGAACAAATACACACAACGAACATTATGTCTTGCCTTGAAATGGTTAAGTACATGAGAGATCCAATCATTGCACGGTAGAGTCGGCAATCAACTTCTTTTCCATCCGGGCCAGAATTAAATTTATGATTGACCGGAATCGGAGTATCATATGGGGTATAGTCCTCCATCTTGAACCAGCTTAAGATGTCCTTTACATACTTGGACTGATGAATAAAGAAACCATCTTCCTTCTGATTAACTTGAAGACCTAGGAAAAATGATAACTCTCCCATAGCTGACATCTCAAACGTCGATTTCATAACACTCTCAAACTCTTTGCACAACCCTTCATTTGTAGAGCCAAAAATAATATCATCTACATATATCTGTACCAGTAGATATTCTCCCCCTGCTTTCTTAATGAATAAAGTCGAGTCAATTTGGCCACAAACAAAATCATTATCCATAAGATGTGTAGACAACGTTTCATACCACGCTCGAGGAGCTTGATGAAGACCATAGAGAACTTTATCAATCTTGAAAACTTTAGACGGATTAAGTGGATCTTCAAACCCCGACGACTGACACACATAAACCTCCTCCTTGACTTTACCATATAATAAAGCACTTTTTACAACTAATTGAAACACCTTAAACCCTTTGTATGAAGCAAAAGCAAGAAACAACCGTATAGCTTCAAGCCTAGCAACATGAGCATAAACCTCGGTGTAGTCAATTCCCTCTTGTTGATTGAAACCTTGTACAACTAATCTTGCCTTATTTCTCACCACAACACCTCGATCGTCTTTCTTGCATTTAAACACCCACTTTGTACCAATTGGATACACACCCTTTGGAAGATCTACAAGATTCCAAACTTTGAGTTTGTCAAACTAAGCAAGTTCTTCCTACATGGCCTCTATCCAATTGTTATCACGTAACGCCATTTCGACATTCTTTGGTTCGACCTGAGAAATAAAACAGAAATGTGAGCATACATCAAGAACACCAGTATCCTTAATACCTATATACAAGCAAGTGTTGTCAATAATAGAACGCGTTTGCACTCCATCTCACAAATTTCCAATGATATTTGTAATCGGATGAGCTTTGAGTTCCTTGATTGATGCAACCTCAGGAACCGGCAACACATCAACTTGAGTTGTATCAGATTGATAAGACATATCTTGATTAACTGGTATCTCCGAGTCCAGATTTGTAGGAATCTCCCCTGAGCCTGTGTCGAATTAGAAGGTTCATTAACTAACAAAGGACCAGCAGAAGAATCTTGGAAAATAATATTGTCGTCCTCACTATCAGACTCTTGTGTTCCCGAACAATAAGCAACATTAGGATCTGGAGCATATGTAGAGGGAATAGATGATTGTGGAACCGCAGTCGGTAGAAAACCACTATTCTGTGCATCCTGACATGAATCATATATTACAGCAGCTTCCTCAGGAGAAATATCAGAAGGTATTAAAAAGACTTGAATAAATTCTCATAATCAAAAGCCCAGTCTGGTCCAATCACCATTTGAGGTAAAGATCGATTAGAATAGTCAATATGAAACCATTCTTCAACCTGACGAGTCTCTTTGTTATAAACCCTCTTGGTAGTAGAATTTGCAACATACCCCAGAAAGATCCCTTCAATAGCCTTAGCACTGAACTTGGTTGGGACATCTCTAACTTTCAACAGGGTGCATGGATAACCAAAAGGTAGTAAATATGCCAAATTCGGCTTCCGATTATTAAGCAACTCATAGCATGTCTTGTTGTGTCGCTTAACGGTCAAGACTCTGTTCAAAACGTGACATGCAGTATTCACAGCCTCAGCCCAAAAAGTAACTAGAAGCTTAGAATCTGCAAGCATTCGTTTCAACCAAAATTATGTTCTTTCTTTCAGCAACTCCATTTTGTTGAGGTACATATGGCGCACTAATTTCATGATGAATTCCCTTTTGAAGACAAAATAAACCCATCTTGCTATTTTTAAACTCGCTTCCATTGTCACTCCTAATTCTTCTGACTTTCAGTTTGCACAAATTCTCTAAACCCAGGATTAAGAATTGTACCAACTCTGTGGTTTCGGCTTTAGAAGTAAGGAACTTAACCCATGAAAATCTAGAGAAATCATATGTTACTACCAGACAGTAAGATTTACTGCTAATGCTCCTGATACTAATCGGTCCGAACAAATCCATATGCAGTAGCTCCAAAGGAGTCACAATTGAATTCTTTATCTTAGATTTGTGGGACTTCTTATGTTGTTTCCCCTTCTTGCAAGGAATACAGTCATCGGGAACAGAAAATTTCATTTTTGAAACACCAATAACCAGATCATTCTTCACGAGATAATTCATTTTCCGATAATTGATGTGAGCAAGTTTCCTGTGCCATAAAATAGAATCCAACTCAGACGCCTTAGAGAGTAAACATGTAGGAATTGAATCCATTGTAGTAGCAACACTCATGTCTAGGACATATGTGTCATTTCTCCTCGGAGCTTTCATTAGAATCCATTCGTCGGGAATAACAAAGCCCGGTTTCAAGATATAACACTCAGAATCATTGAAATGAAATGAAAATTTCTTGTCACACACTTGAGATACACTCAAAAGATTGTGTTCAAGTTGCTCCACATAGTTCACTTTCTCAAATTTGACTTTATCATTCTTCAAAGTACCCTGACCAGTTATGTACCCGCCTTTATTTCCAGCAAAAGCGACATAACCACCATCAATATTAATAACATCTTCCAACAAACGAATATTCCCTGTTATATGTCGAGAACAACCACTATCAACATACCACGTATTGTTGATAGTCCTCCTTGGTTGTCCCTACATAAACAAAGAAAATCAGTTAGAAATAGGAAATCAAGCCATTGTGGTCTTGGGTCGTCCAAATGGATCAAAATAAACAACTTCAAGCAATTCACAATCAACATTGTCATCAACCTTTGGAACATAAGATTCACAATTAGACCTTCTCAATGAATACATAGTATGATTAATTGGAAAAACATTATTAGATTTATGATTATCAGATTCAGATATTTCCAAAAATTTCATTCATTTTCTGTTACGTCTTCTTCGTTGTGGTCTAGAAAGTTTGACCTCAGGTTAAGAATCTTTTGAAATTCCAACATGTGGAATTTCAAACTTATTTTGAAAAACAACTAGTTTAGAAATATGCTTATCATGTTGCTTAAATCCCGAAGATTTAGCAAATGATTGACAAGGCACATTCTTTACAACACTAGACGTAGGATTTCCCATATTTGGTCTTTTCAAAATCGTCACCACTCGTTGTTGTGAGGAAACACTCTTTAATTTGCCTTGATTCTTATAAGGACAGTGAATCAGAATATGACCAGCCTCATTACAATGAAAGCAAACCCTTCTATCTTGATGATTTTTGATATAAGGAGTTTTTCTTGAATTTTATGACCCGTCCGATGAACAAGCTTAAGAAGATTTTACTGAACAGTTGACCGGTTTCTTTTGAACAAAAACTTGTTTAGTCACCGTTGATGAATTCTTCTTCTGTGACCAGCAGCAACAAAACCACTTGATTGTAACATTTTGGAAAGTTTAGGTTGATCAACTTTCACTTCACTAGGTTCTGTTAAAATGCATCTATCACGAGTAACATTTTTCACTACCTTTGGTTCATCAAGTTTCCCTTCCTTAGGAATGCCTTCAACCTTTTTATCATCAAAAACTTCATCCTCAGAATCATAATCATAATCATAGATCATATCTTCACCAGTTACTGGATTTAATTTCAACACCGTCTATGGATCAATTTCCTCTTCATGAATAATTTCTGGTTCAACCACATAATTTGCATTGAATGGTGGAGGAACAAATCCAATTCCAACAACCCTCTTTGTAGGATCAGCATTAGCATTAAAGTAATCTAATACCACAAATGAATTTTCAAAATTTTCCAGCTTTCTATGTATTTTGTTCACTTCAGATTCTTTATCAGAAATTACTTTGTTTTTCTGAGCGACAATTTCATTTCGCTTCTCAATCTCAGCATAAGCCATATCCATATGATATGCTTGTTCCTTATATTTCAATCCCAAAGAGTTCAAATCTCTTTTCAAAGACTCAATTCTATGTATACACAATTTATCATTATCTTTCAAGCTCTCAACATTATGTACTTGATCAAGCTCTTCAACAGCACTTGGCAAACTCTCACCATCACTTGAGCTATCATCATCAGTTGACTCTTCAGATTTTACAGAATGAATCTCAGCTACAAAAGCTTGACTTACTGTACCAACCAAATCTTCAAGATGAATACCCTAGTCATAATTTTCATCATTTTGAGCAACCAAAGCAGATGATTCAGATGCATGATTAGAATTTCCAGAGCCAGATGAGCCATGTGACTGATTACGATTGTTTTGAAAGTTATTAGGCTTCTTCTGAGAATCAAATTCAACTTTTGGTTTCACGCATTCTTTGGCAAAATGACCATACTCCTGACAATTATAGCAACAAACTTTGGTTTTGTCAAATCCCATACGTGAACGACTGTTAGAACCGATATACTTCCTTCCAGTCTTCTTCAAAAAATCCTTTGCTTGTCGCATCATCATAGCCATGTTCCATTGAATGTTCATCTCTTCCAGATCAACAGGATCAATTTGTCTGAAATCCTCTTCAATAACATCTGGATCATGAATCTTTCCTCCAATAAAATTTTCATAAGAAGCCATAAAGGAAGAAAACATCGCTAAATAATCATCAGCAACTCTGTGTTTCATATTATGTGTTCCAGATGATGAAGAAGCTGTATTTGCAGAGAAACCAGAATGACTTGGAACACCCCCAGAACAATGATCATTAGAAACATCTTGAGTATCACTAGAAAAGAACGCAACCCCTTCACCAGTTTTACCAGAAGTCTTAGCAAAATACATTGAAGGATCTTGATATGCTCCATATTGGTTTCCTTCTTTTTCATATTCAAATCATGTGATTGAATTTTCCCAAGAACCTCTTCAAGCGACATAGTTTTATACTTGACATTCTCTTTTATCAAAACTGAATACACATCAAATTTAGATGGTAATGCCTCCAAAAACTTATCATTTATCTCTTCAGTCTCATAAACTACTGAAGCACTTGACAATTCACTCAACAAATGATAGAATCTTGTTGCAAGATCATCTAAAGATTCATTTTGAAAGTGCTTGAATACTATGAAATACTTCTTTAGTAATTCTTTTATGCTTTTCTTAACATCCAAACTGCCTTCACACCACTTTTGTAACGCTTCCCACAATTGTTGAGAAGTCCTGAATTGTTTAAAACTATGATACATTTCTTTAGGAAGAGACATTGAGATACTAGCCATAGCCTTCTTTTCCCAATCAAACAGTAATTTTTCTTCTGTGGTTAAAGCAGATACCGATTTAGGAACATCATCCTTTCCCATCCAAGTATATGTCGGATGTGTATAGCTTTCCAAGATTGGAATCCATAAACTTGTATCAGTAAAAGACACGAACTGATCAAACCGATCTTTCCAGTTAGAATAATCTGCAAGACTTAACAATTTTGGTGGTTTCTGAGATGTACCAATCTCGTTATCGTAATTTAACATGTTAGTCACTTGCACCATATTTGCCATTTTCAGAAAAATTTCCAAGTATTGAAAAAGTACTCCCCTCAGGCGAAGATAATAAGTTCGCTTAAAATTCAAACAAGCGAATTTGATATCAAGCGAACTTGATAAATTCGCTTAAACAAGAAAATCCGTTAAGTTCGCCTCCTGAATAAGTTTGCTTAAATTGAGAGAAGCGAACTTGATAAGTTCTCTTGCTAAGTTCGCCAGCAACAAATCTCAGCAAGTTTGCATGCTTCAGCTGTAACAAACTCAGCAAGAAATTCAACCCAAACACGAACAAACATCACCTAAAATCATCATTTCTCACAGATTAGATGGAATTTGAAGAAATTGGAACGTAGGATTTAGTATTTTATGAATTAGAACACTTCTATCGGATTAATTTCACCAAAAACCACTTCAAATCCATGAATTCAGTAGCAAAATCAACTTCAAAAACTTGAAAACTCCATGGATACAAAAACTGGAAAAAATGATCAATTTCTTGTCAAATTGTACACAAAATCGTCTCTAATCATCAAGAATCAAACACAAATCACGAGCAAAAGCTCTGATACCACTTGTAGGTCCACATGACTCATCTCAGATCGATCTCGTGACAGGATGTCTCGATAACACGGAGTGCGAAATCCTACCGTGTTAACGTTTGTATACGAATTGACAATAGAAACATCATGTAAATAAACTTTCTCTTTGTATATTACCAAACACAGAGTTTACAAGATTCACTGATTACAATCGATTCAGTCCTTCTTAACATAATCTGTAAACACTTATTTATAGACACAAGCTCTGCAGTATGCGAACTTAACAAGTTCGCCTCAAATAGACTAGGCGAACTTAACAAGTTCGCCTCACATGAGACTAGGCGAACTTAACAAGTTCGCCTCTAATAGGCTAGGCGAACTAGACAAGTTCGCCTCTAGCAGAACTTGTTCTATCACTTAGACAAAATCTATACAATTACATAAAAACATAAAGATAATAAGACCTAAACTATTACAAAGCTTTTGTCATACATTCTATGTCCTAACAGTGGGTTCACAAAGGTTGAAGAAGTAAGTCTCATGAATCTATGTTTTTTATTCCTAATTTATTTATATATATATATATGTTTTAGAATAATATAGAGAAATGTTTTATCATATTTTTTTGGCTTATGGTCGAGTTGAGAATGTGTTTCTCATATTTCCATGCGAGTTGAAATGAAGGAGCTATTTTTAATGGTACAAAATTAAGGGTGAGCTCACTCATAGACTTTGAACCTCACCTATATAAGATCTATTAGTTGAATTTTCTAAAAATATACATGGCTCAAAGATTTATATAAAGTATAAAGTGAATTGTTTTTTACTGATTTTTTTAGTACTTTTCTCCAACTTTTACTGCATTTTTTCTACATTTTTTTCCTGCATTTTTTTCTGCATTTTGTTGAATTTCTTCTACATTTTTTTCTGAATATTTTCCTGGCATCTTCTGTGAATTAGTGTGTGTGTGTGCTCGCGCGTGTATATATTTTTTGTTTTTTACTGCTATTGAGTTTTGGTTGAATTTTCACATAACTTCCTTTCAAACTCGCTTGATTAGGCAACCTAAAGGCCTAAAAGGGTGAAAAGGTTTATGGTTCTGCATGATCCTGAAAATAATGAATGTGGTTGGCTTTTGAACCTCTAAATGAGGGATTGACTTAGCTCTGCAGTAGATAGAAGTTGATATGAATTAGATATATAAATCCTTAAATGATTTTTCCTTGTTTAAGAAGTCGTATGCATTTTTGTGTTTGATAGTTTGTAAAGAGTTTGGAGCACTATGTGGATTCGCTTTAGTAGTGATGATCACCATTGTTATGGGAAGTTGTTATATGCCCATGATATATGAAAAATGTTTTTGAAACAATGTACTTTCTTGACGCTATATTAGTTTATTATCATTGAAAGTATGCCCAGTGCGGGTGTTTCCATACATCTTCTATGGTTTGTATTATTTTTTGTAATTATATAAAGAGCATTCCTGATTCGTGTTCAATTGACTGTGATTCTGCTTTTTTAGATGGGAAGTTCTGTGATACATATCACTTGAATGCCTCTGGTTGGAGATGTTGTGAATCTTAAAGGTTAAAAATATTTGAAGGCTAATTAGGTTAATTTATATAGTTATGTATTAGAAATCCTTTATAATAATGGCCTAATGGGCAGTTTTGATTTACATTAAATAAATTCATTGTGGATGCATCGTGTCATTCCATATGTTCATATTGTTGGACGCCAGAGGCATTAAGTGTCTTAACTTTGCAAAAACGGAATACATCCTGCTATGCACTATTACATATTATCTTCACTTGTTGATTTTGGTTATTTAACACAAACTTACACATCATTTAAAAAGGATGTCTGGCCTTGCACAAATTCATCTCTTATTTTCGTTATATTGTTTTAGACACCAAATCCTACTTGGCCATCTGCTTCTCACTTCCTCACTGGACCTACTGAAAGAACTAGAGATGCTTCTTCCAATAATTGGAGATACATTGATCGATCAGGTCCTGTGCCATGGCGGCAAGCACCCAGTATGTTCAATTTTTCTAAAGGTCAACATGAGTTACAGTTGACTTCCTATTTTCTGGGTCAAATTACAACAGATGATCCTTGTGAAAGATTTGTGAATGGCAGCTGTCGGGTCAATGCACCAGAAATGATTGGTGATAGAGTCCAAGCCACTAGTAAGATTTTAAAATGAAATCTAGAACTTTCTTTAATTTTTACCAAAATAAGTGCACTTAACCCACCCTTTTGTTCAGCAATTCAGTATGATAGGAAACATAATTTGTTTAAAGATGATTCTTACCAATCTTTCTTCCAAACAAATGCCATTTTTCCAAAAATTAATAGTTTTTTTTCCAGTATGATGGGACGTAAGGAGGCAAGTATGACTTTTATGGTTATGAAGAATTTTACATTCTTCATGAATTGCTATATTGAACTTTACTTACAAAACCGGTCAACTTGTTTCACTGTCAGAAAGATGATTTACTTGCAAGTAGCAGTCTTTTTCCAGTTTTTTTGCCACCGGCCATTAACGGTGATAAGACAGGCCTAATGACATTGGTATGTTGTAGATTGAAGGAGCATATCTTGAAGATGGTAAAAATGACTCCACTTCTCCCAATCTGTTTGGTTTTTTAAATATTCTTATTTCTCACAAATTGGATTTATGTTGGCTAATGACAATGGTATGTTGTAGATTGAAGGAGCATATCTTGAATATGGTAAAAATGTCAACAATTGATGCTTTTTCTCTTTCACCATGTAACAATAGCTTTAGGGTGTTCAAAAAACTAAAACCCAAAATTCAAGATTTTAGTGTTAGTTTGTTAATCAAATTATTAAAGAAGAAAAACAGCCGAATATATCATGTATGAGAGCTTTGAACCCTAAAACAAATCCTACACGAATACTGCCAAATAATGTATAATGTTACCAACCTGCAACACAAAGTGTGTTTTGTTTTGTATTTGCTTTGATTCTGCTTTTGGATCAGTTTGACTAAAACTTAAGAAGCTGCTTGTTTGTATGACATGTATAATGTTTAAGTAGTTTACTTCAGTAATTTCAAACCATTTTCATATAAAATGTGGTAATTTGGCTTAAGATATATAATTTATCAAAAAAGAAAACAGGTCAAATGGGTTGATAAGTCATTCAATGTTTATTTAAACGCAGAAAAAACTCCTTTATTAAAAAAGTTCTATTATTTTGTAATGATAATAGTTTTTGTTTTCGCATTTACCTCATTCAAGTTGTTTATAACATAAAAAATGGGTAAGAAACCGCGTGTAGGTCAATTAACCCGACACAACTTGTTTCAATCTACATGGGGTTCGTTGTCATGAATTAGGGTAGCAACCATTACTTTTATTTGGTATTGGGACCTACTATGCTTAGAATCTTATCGTGATTTCTTTATCCAGTTTTATATTTTAATTTAGTACTGGTTTCATGTTTTCTTTAATAATAAATTATCGAGTTTAGAATATAATATAAAGTTAGATGACACAGGTAAATGAGCCATTATGTGTATTTTAATTGTATGGCAATCACTAATTCATTTTGGTAACGGTCATCAAAAGTGATACCATAATATTTTTTTTATGTTCACATGCCCTAATATGATCAGAGGCCGAAGGAATTTACAATGCACTAGAGAAATTGGGGATTGACTCGACTTCTGTTGGGTCTCGGCTAGAGCTTGAAGGAGTAGATTCTTTTAAGAAAAAGCTTTGATATCCTGCTTGATAGCTTGTAGGAGATGGCTACATCTATGAAACTCTTGTCAAGTCTGGTGATTGATGTAGTTATGGATGGGTCCTGTACATTTGTCATTGAAGTTCAGGTGCTTTTTATTGGATTTCTTGTGTTATGTTTTAAACAGTGACTATTATTTAATTATATGAGAACTTGAAAACACAAATAAAAGAAATAAAAAAATATTTGACTAATAAACCCAAGAGTAACGTGGTCTGATTTCACAACCGCTGTGAAGCACGGGCTTACCCACTAGTATATATATATATATATATGTGTGTGTGTGTGTGTGAGAGAGAGAGAGAGTAGTTAAGCAAGACAAAGAAAAGAAAAAAGAATAAAAAGAGGAAAAATACAAGGTATTTCCCTACTTGCACAATTTGCACCAATATGGAAGCATCTTTCAAGATTCTCACCGTTCATTCCAAACAACTTTGTACAAATTGTCTTCACCCCTTAGGCTATATATAGGGATGAAAAGAGAACAAACTTCGTGTAACATCCTAAAAAAATGAAGAAAAAAATAATAAACGGAATTCAGAAAATAAATAAATAATGAAGTCGGGGATTGAGCGGGTTTTTAACGCGAAACACGAAAGAGAAAGGAGGAGGCCTTAACCTTAGCCACCACCTTCACCACCTTCATTCTACCTTCTACAACTTCCCCATCATAGAGAGAGCTCTCAAGAAATCCACCATTCTTGTTCCAATCTACTCCATCCTTCTTCTCAATCAGTAGCAAGCAAGAAAACACGAAGAATCGCTGGCTTTGAGGTATGGATCGAACCTCAAAAATCTGTTTTTGTTCAAAATGGATTTTGGGGTAAAACTAGGGTTTTCATCTCAAAGGTGGGATTTTTACGTGTAAATCGACGAACAAAATCCAGATTTAGCTTCATGAAACGTAAACAAAGAGTTTGGAAGTAAAAAGTTTGACTCTTGAATCAAAAAAAAAGATTTTGGTCAAGAATGTTTGAATCGTTCGAAATATGGATGAATGGACCAAAATATGTTTTCAACCAAAAGGGATTTCGGTTGAAAATGGAACACTGCATTCCGAACGAAAAACTACTTCAGACGAAAAATTTTCGAACGAAATAGTTTTCGGATGAAAGACATTTCAGACGAGAAAGATTTTGGTCAAAAAGGGATTTCGACCGAAAGGGATTTCGACCGAAAGGGATTTCGATCGAAAGAGATTTCGGCTAAAAAATGTTTTCGACCAAGGTTGTTTTCGGGCAAAGTGTTTTAGATTTAATCGTGTAGTTGACACATCTCATTAATGACCGTTCTAACAGATTTCTAGCATCCCGTCTATCACAATCAGGTAAGGAGTTAATTAGTAAGATAAGAACGAGTGAGTTTCTATTGCCTATTTTCCCTTTTAAGTTTTAGGCTGAAGTGCATGCTTCTGAATGAAAAGAAAGAATAATGTTTTTATCAAACGTGTATGACGATTATGTGTTATTAAATTAGGTTATAAAGCATGCAATTGTTTATAAATGTGTTAAAGTATTTTTCTTTGTGGTAGAATGTAAATTAGGTGTGAATGACTAAATGTGCATGTTACCAAGGGGCGAAAGAAAGAAAAGAAAAGTCTTGTGCAAGCCACAGTTGAGACTTGTCTTCGGACAGGAAAAGAGTAGAACTTTGGTTTCATTCGGCACCTTTATGGAAAATGGATAAGTTTCTAGATTTAAGATGTTATCCAACTTACAAAACTAATACCCATCTTTAAAAAACAAGATACCCATAGCATCGTTGTCAAACCCCTGCCCAGGCAGGGGTTAAACGTGACTAATTGATATAGAAAACACATAGCAAAAACTTAAACCAAAGTCTTTTATTAACAAAGCATTCTAATTACAATACGAAGTACTTAAAAATTTAAAGACGATATCTTCATGACCAGACACTACATAACAAGACTTATTGGTTTACACAAGCCTTCAAAATCATCCGTCAAGTCCTCTTGTCTTATAAATCAACCCCGTTCAAAACTATATTAAAACATCATCTTGAAACATTATCAATGATAGAAAAATAACCATGCAAATTCGGACCAATAGCATGAAGCTTAAACATCGTGGCCCTTACACATATACAGCCGACAACTTTTCATCAACTGCCAAAATCAAACACCATATTAAGGGGATTAGTCTCATCGTAATAAGCACAATTCACATGTATATATACATTATTCGTCATGGAATTACTAAACACAAGATTATTTCTGACATCTTGATCCATGCCAGTTTCAAGATATCATCGATGTATAAAAATTATTACCATTTAAATACGCACATCCCAGTTTTGAAATTGTTTGGAGAAACTCAGCTTTGGGTAAAGTGTATAAACACGGGCACATGCATCCTATCTCAAAAATCTCTCTTTAAATACACGCATCCCACTTAACCTTCTTTCTTAACTTTTGCTCTCGCGTGTCTAAAATATTAATGGAATGTTGAGTGAACTAAAGTGTATCGTTTATGAAATATCCTAAAAAAGGAGAAAAAAAGTATAAATAAGGAAGCAAAATAACTAATAATAATTATGAATAAATTTAGAATAATAAATAAAGTACATATATTTAAACATAAATGTATGAATTTATTATAGAACAATAAATATATATATATATATATATATATGTGTGTGTGTGTGTGTGTGAGAATAGTCAGACAAGAAAAAGAAAAGAAAAAGAATAAAAAGGAGAAAAATATAAGGTATTGCCCTACTTGCACAATTTGCACCAATATGGAAGCATCTTTCAAGATTTCCACCGTTCATTCCAAACAACTTGGTACAAATTTTCTTCACCCCTTAGGTTATAAATAGAGATGAAAAGAGAACAAACATCGTGTAACATCCTAAAAAAAATGAAGAAAAAAATAATAAACGGAATTCGGAAAATAAATAAATAATGAAGTCGCGGATTGAGCGGGTTTTTAACGCAATACACGAAAGAGGAAAGGGGGAGGCCTTAACCTTAGCCACCACCTTCACCACCTTCATTCTACCTTCTTCAACTTCCCCATCATAGAGAGAGCTCTCAAGAAATCCACCATTATTGCTACAATCTGCTCCATCCTTCTTCTCTATCAGTAGCAAGCAAGAAAACCCGAAGAATCGCTGGCTTTGAGGTATGCATCGAACCTCAAATCTCTGTTTTTGTTCAAAATGGATTTTGGGGTAAAACTAGGATTTTCATCTCAAAGGTGGGATTTTTACGTGTAAATCGACAAACAAAGTCCAGATTTAGCTTCATGGAACGTAAACAAAGAGTTTGGAGGTAAAAAGTTAGAATCTTGAATCAAAAACTAAGATTTTGGTCAAGAATGTTTGAATCGTTCGAAATATGGGTGAATGGACCAAAATGTGTTTTCAATCGAAAGGGATTTCGGTCAAATATGGAACACTGCATTCCAAACGAAAAACTACTTGGACGAAAAGATTTTCAGACGAAATAGTTTTCAGATGAAAGACATTTCAGACGAGAAAGCTTTTGGTCAAAAAGGGATTTCGATCGAAAAATGTTTTCGACCAAGGAAGTTTTCGGGCAAAGTGTTTTAGATTTAACCGTGTAGTTGACACATCTCATTAACGACCGTTCTAACCGATTTCTAGCATCCCGTCTAGCACAATCAGGTAAGGAGTTAATTAGTAAGATAAGAACGGTTGAGTTTCTATTACCCATTTTCCCTTTTAAGTTTTGGGCTGAAGTGCATGCTTATGAATGAAAAGAAAGAATAATGTTTTTATCAAACGTTTATGAAGATTATGTGTTATTAACTTAGGTTATAATGCATGCAATTGTTTATAAATGTGTTAAAGTATTTTTCTTTGTGGTAGAATGTAAATTAGGTGTGAATGACTAAATGTGCATGTTACCCCGGGGCGAAAGAAAGAAAATAAAAGTCGTGTGCAAGCAACAGCTGAGACTTGTCTTCGGACAAGCAAACAAAGGAGTCTTGTCTTTGTGATATGCAACAAGAGGAGTCTTGTACACAAGCAACAGAGGAGTCTTGCATGCGTGCAAGCACAACGTACCAAGCCTCGGGGACTTGGGACGGTAAAGACGCAATGATATCATTTGAGTGCTTGTTCACTCAATGATAAGAAAAAATGAAAGAATGAATGAAAAGGCTAGCATGAATGTTATTTGAATGTGAACGTGTTTAAAAAAGCTAGCACGAATGTTTCTAAATGAATTGAAGAATGAATGGATTCCTATTTCGGGAATTAGAATGTTTGAATGAAAGAAAACATTTTGAAAGACAAGCTTTTACTATTTTTATATTTAAGCTATTTTGAATGAAAATGATGCAACATTTAATTACTAACGTAAAATAGAACTCACTCAGTATATCTGACTTTTAGCATGCATCTCAGGTAAAAGATGAAAAGTTATTACTGGAGCCGCGGGGGCTTTGAACGGCATGGAATGAAGGCCTGTTATCTGCGAAGACTGACATTCCCAATTTATGATCTATGAACAATTTGAATGTTTTAATTTGTATGGATTTTTATATCTTAAGACTTCCGCTGTAACGCTTTGAATGATTTGAAGTTTAAGAACTATGTTTTTAATGTTTGTGTCAACTATTAGACTACCTGGTTCGGGGCATTTCAAGTTGGTATCAAAGCCATAGTTTGAGAGATTCGGACATTTGTGATAATGTCTGAACTAAAACTAAGAATGAGACAAAGAATGGAATGTCTGTCAGAGCAGCCCGACCATGGATCAATGAAAGAAAGAAGACAGATAATGTCTTAAACTAGAATGTAAACAGTAATGGCTTAGATGAGATGACAAATGCCTTAGAATAAAGAATATATAGATAGTGCCTTAGAATAGATAAATAGTGCCTTATAATAGAACCTGTACTTGGATACGAATGCACTCTTAACTAGAAATGTTCAGAACCCGAGTAGTAAATTAAATTAGTAATTTCATACCGGTCTCTATAATTAGTAATTTACATTACTCGAAATGTTCTAAATAATTACCTACCATGATGACACGAGTTTCCTTGTTCACATTTAGACACAATCAGTGGCTATAGGTAAGAGAGGAGGACAAACTCGCCATCGTGGCCGACCACCGTTGTACTGATGGGTAGAAGAAAGCGAACACACTCATAACCGAACCGAGTTTGTACATGTTGGGGATGATGGCAGAGAGAATAGTGTGACCAACCCCGATGTCAATCATAATGAGGGATTAACTCTGGAGCATATTATCAGAGCCGCTATCGGCGGGAGGTCTATTCGGTCTTGAAGGACGTCTTACCGGCAGCCCTGGCCGAGGCCATGAGAGACTTTGGAAAAGAGAAGAAGAGGGAAGAGAAAAACTGAAAAGAAGAAAAGGATGAGGATAATGAGGACACTAATGTTGATGATTTTAATTTGATGAGCCCGCTCGGGAGTGCAACTACAAGTCCTTCAGGGCTGTGACCCGCCGAAGTTGACGGGAAGAAAGATGTTGTGGCAACCTTCGAGTGGATTGAAAGAATGAACGGGTGATAAACATCAACGAGTGCCGAGGGGATCAGCCAGTCAAATTTGCTACCCACTCTTTCACCAACGAGGCACTGAGCTGGTGGAGGAACATTGAAAATGTAACATCCTAAAATAATAAAACGAATAAATGATACTGAGATCGGGGTTAAGTCGTAGGTTCAAATGAAAAGTAAAAGGGAAGGGGATGGGCTTGGCTCCAATGGGCTGAGAGGAGCCCGTGAATATAAAGACCTCAACAGCCTCCACCTCATTCCCTATTCTCAGCATTGCGCCACTTTTAGAGAAAGAGTGATATCGAATCTAGAGAGAGCTGTGATTGATCACGTCTATGTGTCATGCTATATCATAATGACTTATCGTTGATCATATGTGTCTTAATAGGTATATTAGGTTGTAGTTATCATGAGTCATTTTTTGTCTTAATGGAGCATAACGACTATGTATTCCAAATTCATGTCTTTATTAGCTCGTATTATATCTTAATGGATTAGATTGGGTTGTAATGAGACATATAAGATCATAATGGTAGACCTGATCAACAATGAATAGTGATATTCATTAACTATAAGTGGCGCCATCATTAGGCCTAGTTGACCACCGTTGACGATAATCGATCAAAATTGGCCCTCTCTAGTTATCAAATATCAATGTTGACCATCATTAACGTTAAGTGTCCATCATTATGCCTAGTTGACCACCATTGATCAAAATTACCCTAACTAGCTATCAACTATCAATATTGACCCTCGTTACTCGTTTACCTCCATTCACCAATACTGACAAGCATTTACCCTAGTTGAGCATCCATAGCCCTTGTTATTCTAATTGAGCATCCATAGCCTTTGTTATTCTAATTACCATCATTAACCCTCATTGATCAAAGGCTGTCAACATTAACCCTAATTCACAATCATCGACCTAGTCCGGCGTAACTATTGAAGATTAAAGTCTGTAGATGCAAGTACGTATAAAGATAAAAGTTGTTTTTTTTTTGTAATTTACTCTAAATTATTTTTTAAATATTTAGTTTTTCAGATTTGCTACATATTTTGCTTTTTTTTAATATTATTTAATTGAGTTTGCTATGGATTTAGCTACGAATTTCATTAAATTGTTTTTTAAATATATATTTTCTCGATTTTGTTATGGATGTTTCTACGGATTTTACTAAATAAATTTTATTTATTTTTTAAAATATATATTTTATCGATTTTGCTATGGATTTTGCTACAAATTTTACTAAAGTATTTTTCAAATATTAATTTTATCTATATTGCTACGGATTTTGCTACGAATTTCATTTGCGACGGAAGATTCGTAGCTAAACCGTAGGAAAATAGGTCCGTAGCTAATCTCTAGCTAATTCGTAGCAAAATTTGCTACCGATTTTTGTCGTAGCAAAAATCCATAGCAAATACCTGTTTTTGTAGTAAGATGACTTTTAGTATGCACTTCTGATAATAAAAAGAAAGGACGGGCGAAGGCATGAAGGCTACCCTGATTCAAGACTGACATCACGTTTAATTTCTTATGTGTTAAAACAATGTTTATGATAAATGTTAAGACTTCTGATGCTTATGTAACCGAATTATGTACGCTTCCGCTTGTTGAATGTTTATAATTAAAATGTTAGTGTTTGATGACTATGTTTATGAGTAAATCCAACAAGTGAGGTCTCACGGGAAAGAGGCCTTACAAGTTGGTATCAGAGCAATAGTTTGAGAGATTCAGACATCCCTAAATGTCTTGTAACATCTCGAAATAATAAAACGAATAAATGATAACAAGATCGGGGTTAAGTCGGAGGTTCAAATGAAAAGTAAAAGGGAAGGGGATGGGCTTAGGCTCAGCTCCAATGGGCAGAGAGGAGCCCGTGAATATAAAGACCTCAGCAGCGTCCACCTACTTTCCTATTCTCAGCATTGCACCACTTTTAGAGAGAGAGTGTGAGATCGAATCTAGAGAGAGAAAGCTCGGGGATCAGTCCAAGAAGCTCGGGAATCGTAACTCAGTAGCCCAACATAAGAAAGCAACTGAAACCAGACGTCAAGAGGTAAACCTCTAGCTCAGATCTGAGTTTTTGTACATTTTTGGGTTTCGGGTAAAAACGGTTAAAGGATGAGCTTTTACATATGAAACTTGAAACAAACCATATATTTGGGTTCATGGATGAAAACAAAACGTTTTGGATGTAAAAAGTTGGAAGCTTGATCAACTTGAAATCGAAGACCAGATCTAGGGTTTCTGGTTAGGGAAGATGATTGCGCAGGCGAACTTAGCACCATTCCAACGAACTTATCAAGTTCGTTATTGCATGTTCTCCCGGACAAAGTTAGCGAACTTACTGTATGTTCGCCTAAACCAAAGTAAGCGAACTTACTGTATATTCGCCTAGTCCAAAGAAACGAACTTATCATGTTCGCTTAAGCCAAAAGTGGCGAACTTACTTAAGTTCGCCAAACCCTAAGTGTAGAAACGTTTAGTATCGTTTAGGATCATTATCTTATCTTGTATGACTTGATTATACAGATTGTCTGTGACCTTAGTGACGCTCACATACCAGCTAGTATACTTCAGGAACCCGCTCATCAGGTGAGTTCTATGTGCCCCCTATGTGTTACGTGCAAACGATTTTAAATGTTTTGAGGTTGAAGTGTATACATGATATGAATGAATGTTTTGAATGTTATATATATAGCCATACGTGTTATATGACAAATGCATGATGAATATAAGAATGACAAGTGTGTTGAATATAAGAATGACAAGTATGTTGAATATAAGAATGACAAGTATGTTTACGAACAATGAAATGAAAGTATGACATAAAGTATAAGAATGAAATCTTGCTTTATATACACACAAACACACACACACACACACACACACACACACATATATATATATATATATATATATATTGCTTGCTATGTATGAATAAACGTTATGTACGGAAATGATGGTAACAGCTACTTCGGCAGATGGACGACCACTCGACTATTATGCAGCAAGAAATGAAAGTCTAGAAAGGTAGACTAAACTAAGTCTACTATGGGAGAGTCGGTCCCTCAATCGATGCACGGCTGTATATATATAGTTTGAGTGGGAAATGGATGCCTTAGGGCAGACGGGCGAATATGACGGTCTACTACGGTAGAATGGTTTAGACGGACGATCGAAGGAATCCGGACGGTCAAAGGAATTCGGACGGTCGAAGGAATCCGAACGGTATAGCATGACGTACGGTCGAAGGAAACCGTACGATCATGGAGGACGGACTGCGATTTTGTGACTTATGCGAACTATGACGGGTTGATCACCCTTAAGTTTATGTTCAATGAAAGCTAAGATGTGTACGTATATTTATATGTACTTACGATGAATGAAAAATGAAGGCAGATCAAATGTTAACGTGTATTTAAATATGTATATGTATAGATATACTTATAAAGGAACAATGTTTATACCTAATTGCCTTAAACTAGAACTCACCAGCGTCAGCAGACTTTTAGTATGCACTTCAAGCAATAAGAATAAAGGACCGGTGAAGGCATGAAGGCTACCTTGATTCAAGACTGACATCCCGTTTAATTTCTTATGTGTGAAAACAATGTTTATGATAAATGTTAAGACTTCCGCTGCTTATGTAACCGAATTTTGTACGCTTCTGCTATGTTAAATGTTTATAATTAAAATGTTAGTGTTTCATGACTATGTTTATAAGTAAATCCAACAAGTGAGGTCTCATGGGAAAGAGGCCTTACGGAGAAGCTGAACCCCCACTGCTCTTAAAAAATGACTTGGAGCGATTTGAAGAAATTGATGACCCGTAAGTTCTGCCCACATAACGAGATCGACCGAGTTGAAAGTGAATTCATAGGGCTTAAGGCTGGAAACATGACCCACTGCCAGTACACCACCAAATACAATGAGCTGGCCCAATTGTTGCCTCATCTTGTCAACTCGGACGAGCAGCTGATAAGTACTACATCGAAGGACTACCCCAAAGAGTCCGATTGCTTGTGAAAGCCAACACTCTGAGGAGCTTTGAGTCGGTCGTGGAACTGGACGAAATCGTGTACGACGACTTTGACCATGAGGAACCGCAGCCGGTTGAAGTTAAAAAGAAAGTGACTTACGCTGTTAAAAAATTGGCGATCGAATGGTTAGGGCTGGTAAAGAAGAAGCAGAAAGTAGATGAGATGGTAACTTGTGACAAATGTGGAAAGAATCATCTAGGGGAATATCGATTTGGGTTGAACATTTGCTACCGGTGCGGTAAAACTGGACACTACTCGCTCGAATGCACGGGTATGGGGAAGTGCCATAACTGTGGAATACTAGGCCATTTGGCCAAGGACAGTAGACGGCCCAAGGTAGCTGATATCAGCAAGGGGAGGGAGGCAGATAATCCCAGAGCAAGAACCAGGGCCTATGCCCTAACTCAGGAGGAGGCGAGAGAGGACCTGATGTTGTGTTATGTATGTTCACAATCAATAACACCTATGCATCAGTATTATTTGATTCTGGTGCTATAAAAAGTTTTATAGCCTCTGCATTTTGCAATAAACAGAAATGTATATTTTCGAAGATAGAAAGGTGTTGGGTATAGAAATGAGACTGATGCTGTCAATAGAAACTACAGTATCGAAACTAGTAGTTTCGGTTGAACTTTTGTTCAATCGAAACTAGTACTTTCGGTTGAACATTTGTTCAGTTGAAACTACCTAGTTTCGATGCCTGTTTTTCAGGCATGTTTGGCAGGTGGCTTGGAAAACAAGGCACATGAAGCCTTCTATATATAGTAGAATACCCATTAGGAGTGAGTGTGTCTGTAGAGGGAATCACCACCCCAGGGGGAGCTCACCCTTGGGTGAGACTAATTGTTAGTGTATGATCGAGCGTTTATTTTCATTTCAATCAAAGAATCATACGTTTTATGCTTTCAATTATCTGTTCTTTTCATTTTCATATGTTTCTGTTCGTGTATGTGATTCCCGCACCCGTCTCTACCATTTCTGATTCGAGAGTGATACCGGATTCAGAGATTCCGCCTCTCGATCCGGACTGTTTGAAGAATTTCTCCGCAGATCTGTGTCTACAGGTCTGCTCAGGACCTACAAGTGGTATCAGAGCCATGATGGCTCTTATTGCTCTCAAATCTGCTCAAAATCAAGAAAAACCCACCATGTTAAACTTGAAGAAATCGATGTGTAGCAGGTTCGTGACTGCTGTTCTACATTTCCACTTTCAAAATCTGAAGATGTAAGGCTTTTGAAGCATTTTTCAGACGTGGATTGGGGGTATCGAAGTAGCTGAAGGTTGAAGATGGTCAATCGAAACTATGTGGCGGCTGAACATTTTCTATCGAAACTACTGGTGTTGCCCTAAATCAGAAGTAGAAGACATCGAAACTAGGCTGTCGAAACTAGGCTATCGAAACTAGAGGGTATCGAAACTACTAGTTTCGATTGAAGAATCTCTCTATCGAAACTTCTTGTTTCGATACTGCCTCTATCGAAACTAGCCTTGTTTCGACTGAAGTGGAGCCTATCGAAACTACAGGCAGAACTGTCCAAGTACTCTCCAGGATATTAAAAAAAAGTATTTTGGAGAATTTCTTGGATAAATTTTTTAACAGGATATTGCATAGAAGGAGGGGAGTTTTGGAAGAAAACTTGGAGACAACCTTTTTCGGGTTTTTGAAAATTTCGTTTCTTCGGCAATATACACGATGTTCTGCCTGATTCAGCCGTAATTCCTTTGATCAAAGTTCAAGTTTGGGCAGCGGGTAACAAAGTCAAGCATACTTGTGACAAACCGGATCATTAGTTATTGATTACATGGTGATTCGATCCCTTATCTTTTGCCTAGAAATAGGAGGGTCTACACTTCAGGGGGAGAATTACCACGAAAGACTTCAAATTATCAGCAGAGTTATGAAGATGCAAGACAAAGTGAGCCTTTGCTTGAAATTGACCTTTTTTTAGGGGGAGAGAAGGCAAAAGTTGATCAAGTGTTCGAGAATGTCAAGAATCCTTGTAGAAAGATGGTTATTTACTACTAAATACTTGGGATTCAAACCTTTATCATTTGCCTACAAGATAGGAGGGTCTATACTTGAGGGGGAGAATCACAACGAAAGGCATTGGATCATCAGTCATTCTATGAAGACGAAAGACAGAGTCGGACAAGATTTGATAGCATCAGTCTAGGGGGAGATTGTTGGGTATAGAAATGAGACTGATGCTGTCAATAGAAACTACAGTATCGAAACTAGTAGCTTCGATGCCTGTTTTTCAGGCCTGTTTGGCAGGTGGCTTGGAAAACAAGGCACATGAAGCCTCCTATATATAGTAGAATACCCATTAGGAGTGAGTGTGTCTGTAGAGGGAATCACCACCCCAGGGGGAGCTCAACCTGGGGTGAGACTAATTGTTAGTGTATGATCGAGCGTTTATTTTCATTTCAATCAAAGAATCATATGTTTTATGCTTTCAATTATCTGTTCTTTTCATTTTCATATGTTTCTGTTCGTGTATATGATTCCCGCACCCGTCTCTACCATTTCTGATTCGAGAGTGATACCGGATCCAGAGATTCCGCCTCTCGATCCAGACTGTTTGAAGAATTTCTCCGCAGATCTGTGTCTACAGGTCTGCTCAGGACCTACAAAAGGGCCTTTAGCATAGAAACTGTCATGGGTAGAAACACCAAAGTAATAGAGGTTATAGAAAACTGCATTATAAGCATACACGGTCATAGATTGCATGCTAGGTTATTTGTTATAGCCATAGGGGTTTTCGACATGGTGTTGGGAATGGATTGGCTTGCCGCCAATGAAGCCCAATTTATGTGTAAACAAACGAAGATTCACCTCAAAGTTCCTAATCGCAACGAAGTCACGATTTATAGAGACAAGGATATCTCGATGCCGAACGTCACCTCAATGATCAAGGCTGAAATTTTTATGAGGCGCGGATGCGAGGCTTACCTGGCTTATGTTATAGAGAATGGAAAGAAAGTTACAGAAATGAAAGACGTGCCCGTGGTATGCAACTTTTCAGAGGTATTCGTTGAGGACTTACCTAATCGGGAGAGAGAGATTCAAATTGATTTACTACCAGGAGCTCCGCCCGTTTCCAAAGCTCCTTACCGACTAGCTCCATTAGAAATGAAAGAACTGCAGGCTCAGTTTGAAGTGCTTCTGGATAAAGGTTTCATTCAACCGAGCATATCAGGTGTGGGTGCTCAGGTATTGTTTGTGAAGAAGAAAAATGGCTAAATGCGAATGTGTATAGATTACAGTGAGCTGAACAAGAGAACGATAAAGAAAAAGTACCCACTACCAAGAATAGATGATCTGTTTGACCAATTACAAGGCGTAAGTTAGTTCTCCAAGAACGATCTTAGGTCGGGATACCATCAAGGCGAAAACGCGAGGCGCGACGTTCACTGGTTTCCAAAGCATATGATTACCGCAAACACATACATGATAAATGGATACATAAACAAGATTAAGATTATACATTACAAAAATTAATAATCTGAGTTTACAAAAAGTTAAGATTTCACAAATATGACTCAATTCAATGAGTTATACGAGGGAAATCCTCCTTGAGTAGTATCCATCGTGCATGCATGTAATCTACATTGCTAACCTTGCAGTCATCATTCAATTTCCTGAAAAACATACTTGAAAACGTCAACACGAGGTTGGTGAGTTCACAGGTTTAATCAAATAGTTCTTGGTAAAACTCAGTTGTTCATAAATCGTTTCAGTTGTATGTGATAAACAGAATAAGAATTGTTGACCCATTTGTAAACTAGCTAGGAATACAAATAATATGTTCATACATGAGGCGTAACCAAACCATGACAATTGTACATGCCCCTAATTTCGTTATCCGGTTCTATGCGGCCATAAATCCTCCAGATTGTGGTTAGCGCGACTAACCATGACCGGGAGACGTCACTCTCCATAGTACTATTCATAGGACCCTAGGCTACAGTTAATGGTTACTACGTTGTTCCAGGAGACTTTAGCGGCCTCAAATCGTTGTTCTCATCTCATGTAAACATAAAAGTCGTGCCTTATTCTCTTGTTATCCCATAAAATAGTTGTAAGTATGTTTCTCCCCCAAATATTGAAAACAGTAAAAAGGGGCCGTGAAACTCACCTTGAGTTTGTGTACTCGTATGATACTTGTTGTAGTCAACCTTGACTATTCGTACCCTAGATACCAAGGGTAAATTGTTGTTAAGACCAACGTCTTAATTGTAAATTGTTCACCGACCTTGTAAATCTGATTGTGTTTGTTTAAATATCGTTTTAGTTTTCCAACACATGTTTTGTTATAAAATAGTTTTGAGTTACTGCCCAACTGGGACTGTTGTACAGGTGTCGAAACTTCTTAGTTTCGATTGAGCATATGTGTGTCGAAACTACTTAGTTTCGATGGAGCATACGTGTGTCGAAACTACTTAGTTTCGATGGAGTGGTCAGGAGTCGAAACAACCTAGTTTCGATTGAGAAAAGGTATCGAAACTCCTAGTTTCGATGGATCAACAGGTATCGAAACTCCTAGTTTCGATTGAGTTAACTGGTATCGAAACTCCTAGTTTCGATTACTGGACTTCTGTTTGACAGAATCATTCCTGCATATTTTTATGTTTTAAACTTGAATTCGACACACTCTTCTTGTTAACTTTCTTGCGTTTAAATAAGATGTAAGTTTAGCTACGGTTTTAAAGAAAATAATGTGAAAATGTCGAGTTTTTACCTTAAAACCGAGATGAAGATGATGAAATAAAACAGAGATGATCTCGACTATTTTGCAGAAACACTTGAGATTCTTCTTAAAATACTGGATTGTGGTAGGATTTCGCCTTAAAACTCGGCTTCGGTTTGAAGAGAAATGGAGAATTTGCCGTATGAAATGAGTGTGATGAATGGGAATTGTGACAAAAATGATTGAAGCGAGTATGGTTATATGTGAGTTTTCTCAGTGTAGTATGGGCCGAGTAAGGGAGTGGTTTCCTCTGGCTTTTTCGGCCAAAAGTCAAGGAGTGGTTTGGGGTTAATATAAATCAAACAATTTGTTTTTACCATTAATTTATTAATGGTATTAACATCCATTAGAGTTTTAAAGGGGTAAATAAATCCGGTTTAGATCCTCCACGGTATTATAAATTTATTCTGAAAATAATTTATTGTTCTACGTAAAATTTGTGGAAATGAAATATATATGTATATATATTTCTCTGGTTATTTAAATTAACCACTAGTGTTCGAATTTGTCGGTTTATATAACACGTGAACCGGTAACTCCTAGAATTACCAAAATGTGAAATGAGTCAATGTTCGGTTTTTGTTAGACCTTAATGTCCTTGTTTGTGAAATTAATTAAATCACAAAAATAATTGAAATGTAAACTTGTTTAATACATGTACGGATATTGACCTGAAATGTCGGGTGTCACAAGAGTGATAGCGTATGCGTCGCGACAACTGAAGACTCACGAAGTCAACTACCCGACTCACGACCTCGAGCTCACAGCAGTTGTCTTCACACTAAAGATCTGGAGGCATTACCTCTACGAGGTCAAATGTACCATTTACTCTTATCATAAGAGTCTGAAGTACTATGATTGTGAAATCTTGTACCACCCGGGAAAGGCGAACGTAGTAGCCGACGCCCTAAGCCGAAAGGAGACACCCACTCCTATTAGGGTGAACCATGGTTGCAGAAGTCGCTACTGTAGGTCCCCTCTGGGTCAATACGTAACTGTCTAGACAAGCGACTCGATATACACACAGAGTGCGGAATCCAACGAGTGCATGTTTGTGTATAGATGACAAGAACAATAACAATCAACACAGGATGTAAATAAACTTCACTTCTATTGCTCTCAAAACTCTGAGTGTTTACAGGACTGAATGAAAAAAGCTTACAAACTAGATCATGCAAACACTATATATAGGCACACAAACTGTAAGTTCGCCAGAAACTTGTCCTAGGCGAACTTGTTAAGTTCGCCTAATACAAAACTTAACCAACTATTACAACTTCAAACATAAAAGACAATACATGAAACATAAAGACAATACAGAGACCTATTCTATTACAAAGCTCATTGTCACCAAAAACATGTCTCTACAGACTCCCCCTTGATAATAGCTTGCTCCTTGATCTTCAGTGTCTTTGGTCTTCATGAATTCTTCTGACTATTTAGCACTTAACTCCAATCATTTACTCCCTTCTCTATGCAAACATACAAAACTCTCTTATACTGCATGGCTTGTTCTCTCCATTCCTTGGTATACATGATTTCTTTTCTTGTGAGTGAAAGTTGACCCTTTGTAGAAAAGTTGACAAGATTCATAGTGTCATAGAAACGAGCTAAGATCTGTTCATCTTTGTCTTCAACTACCGCTTCACCAGTATCCACATCTATATACCACCACTTCAAGTTTCCCATACAGTCTTGATCAAATTTTTTTCATAGGATCTTCTAAAGTGCCCTGACTGGTTTATACTTATATCTTTTGACATGTTTCTTAGTCACTGGATCTATTTCACCACTATTCACTCTTTTTCCCTTTTGTGGTTTAAGCTTCTCATACTTTCCAGTTGACCCTTCTTTTATTATTAACCTAGCAATCACATCAGCAACTCTGTCTCTTGATCTGTTGATTAATGGCTTAGAAGCAAGACCATTAACTTCACATCTCGAAAGAGAATTAAAGTTTTTCAGACTAGGTTTAAGGTATTGAACTCCGTCAGATCTCTTTATTGCAAATAACTTGAAATCTTCATCATAAAACCAACTTAATATTCTACCAACACAGTGCATATCATTGACATAATGCTCTTTATGCACTGGTTTTGGTGGAGTGACTGGTAATTCTTTCCTCCAGTTTCTTACCATCTCAAGCCATTGCTCCTTGGTCATACCAGTAACTTTATACATGACTGGTTCTTCTTCTTGTTGTCTTTGACCCTCAGGAGTAGCAGTAACAGGGGACACAAGGTTTGTTTACTTCAGTATCATTATCCAATGAGTCATTTATTCCCTATGAACTTTCCTTAGGAATCTCATGATCATGAATAAAGTCTAATGTTATATTCAACCCATTACGCCCTTCATATGTTATAGAGTTTGTATTCTTTTCAACTTCTCGTTCAACAAATTCTCCTTCTTCTATATCAGACTCAACATCTTCGTCGACATCATCATCACACAACTCATCTAAACCAAGTAAACATTCAATTTTATCAGCCTCTTCATTGTCAGAATTATCAAAGAATGATGAATTCTCCAATAAATCTACAGCTTCAGCATTTGTTGTATCTTTGTCACTTGATTTGTCACCTTCAATGTTAAATGTAAACTCCCCCTGAACAGTTGAAGTCGGGATCACATTGGATTGATGCTCGCCCTTATCTCCTGTATTAGGATCTTCATCTTCATCATTATTTATGTATATAGCCTCAGTATGACATGCATCAGCACTGACATTCTCCCCTGAGTGTCAATACGCTCAACTAACGGTGCTATTAAGATTTGCATCTCAGCCAACTGACGGTTCTGAGATTCAATCTCCATTTGTCTTTGAAAAATCAGCAGCTTGTAACACATCAACTTGCCCTTGCAAGCCAACAACTTGTGCTTCAAGACATGCTACTCTTGATTCAAGTGCTGCAGTATGTTTATCTTTGTCGGATGAAGAAGATAGACCTGCTTGATCAGTCTGTGTAGGATCTGATGGAGTAGGCTGTGGAGTATTTGTTGTGGATGGAGCTGGAGTAACTAACAAAAAATCCACAAAAGCAATGTCATCATCTATTTGTGTAGCTGACTTTGCAACTTTCTTTCAAATCTCGATCTTTCTTTCAAATCTCGATCTTTCTTTCTTTCCATCTTGAACCTGTAACAGATACAATCCCGAATATTATAAAATAAAGAAATTTTCATGGAAGCAAGAAAGAAAAATATTTTTGGACTTTCAATAAGACGAACTCTAAAATAACGAACATATTTTTGTAATTTTTTATTTTTAAGCTAAAACACATGAAAAATCTTTTTGGATTTTTCAAACATGAGATAAAGTAGTAAAACAAAATAAAATCTTTTTGGTTTTTATCTATACAAACTGAATCACGTATTTTTATTTTTTATCTGTACACAAAGTAATACAAGTACTGAAACACATTTTTTTGGTCAAACATCACTAGTAAAAAGATCATATCAGTATCTATGATGAATCAAACACACATATCAGATATAAAATCCCTAGCAGATCTAAGGGTGACTTATGGCTTTCTGTGCAAGTACAGTTCACAACTCTCAGAATTATCAAACATTTCTTTTCAAATGATTATGAAATGATAAGCGATAAACTTCAAAGTAAACAGGATCAGAACATGACTTTCTAACTTATTCAGCATGAATTTGCAATACACAATGTGTCAATTTAAGTTGTCAATATTATAGAATTTGAAACTACAAGCGTTTTTCTGTCACGTTCTTGTGAGTTAAGTGATATGACATAAATTATATATGTTTTGCATTAATAATTATCCCGAAATCATCACAATTAGAGATAATATGATAATAATTGATGTCAAATCCATCCATTTGTGTTCTAATAGGATAATTGACCCGGATATGCAAAAACATGATGAAAACACTCAAAATCAAGGTAAAATCAGCATTCGGGGGCCAATTGAACGAAACCGGACGTAGAAGGTCAAACCTGGAGGTCAAAAAGTCAACAGGGACCAAGATGTGGCAATGCACAGTCGTACATTGCCATGCACGGTCGTGCAATCCTCATCTTGGCTCCCTGTACTCCCAAGAGCTGCCAGATTCTGCACGTGAAAGAAAATGGTACTTTGCACGCCCGTGCAATCCAATACACGGTCGTGCATTGCCAAAATCTTAGCCTAAAAATAGCAAGCTCATTCTAGTGTTTTAGATGTCCATTACCAAGGGTTGGGAAGGCCCTAGAGCTCTGCTAGAGCCGAACTCCCTCGGTTTTGGTCCGTTTTAGCTTTTCCTTTGTTTATTTTATGTTTTTAGTCTTGTAATACGAAACGATTCTTCTTGTTCAAGCAAGCAAGAGACAACCTATACCCACTCTCCCTTGGTGTTGAAACACTTCCACACATTGTCTAAAGGTTCGTGGAGTCACTTGTATGGTCATTCATGGCTAGTTCTCTTGTGTTGCTCGAGTTGTTTGAACTTTAATTAATTAATGAAGTATTTTTAGTATGTTATGTTTTTAAAATATTTACTATGATTTATCTTAAAAATACAAGAATAAGTGATCTTTAAACCAATATAATAATCTTAAATCTTGTGAGTTACTTAAGCAAGACTTCTTATTTGGGAAGCTTATTCGATATTTGTACGGTCTATTTACAAATCTTGGTGCTATCACGGCCAGTTAGTATAGATTTAATATTATGGGTTGATTGGAGGTTTGTGTATTCAGCAAGTCGTTTGATCCCTAACCAGATCGGGCGGTTTGTGTCGGTATTTATTTACTTCTCTCGTGTCGGCTTGCAGAGGACTTCTAGCGGGAGCCATGGGGTTTGATCTTGAGAATGAAGGTCTTATTTATTTAAAATATATTATAAGTAAAGACAACTATTTTCCAACTTATTATCCTATTAATTAAAAGTTTATTTTAATTTTATTTTAAAAGTACTATTTGTAAATAAAAAAAGTCAAACTTGGTCAACAGGGGCATTGCATGGCTGTGCATTGGGGTACGTGCACCCAGATGTTAAAACAGATCAGTAGCTTCATTTTTCCAAAACCTCTAAACCCGAAAACGCTCGGAACTCTCCGAAATCACCTAAAAACGCTCGATTTCTCACGGTTTCTCTTGATTCTTGCTTCCAATCTCTTCCCTGAGGTATGTAAACTTGTCCATTTTCAATTTTAGTGTGATTTATGCTTCAAATGTGGTTAATATTGTTCAAATGAAGCTAGGGTTTCGTTTTGAACTTTGGTTTGAATATGCTTGAATATGAACTCAATTCTTGATCTAGATGCATATTTGACTAGGTAGGATCATAATGTAACTCATTTTAGCCTTGTTTGGGTAGGATTTGTTTGATTTATGGGTTTATTAATTTTGACTTAGAGTTCTTGAACTTGGAATTACAAATTGAAGCATGAATCTTGTTTGAATGTGTTTATGTTTTAACATAGTTGGTGGAAAATTGTTGATTAGTTGAATTAGTTCAAGAATTTTGACGGGTTTGACCATCTCTATTAGTAGTCATATTGAACCGTTTGAATTTGCGCCTTGTTTGATTGATTGCAATTGACAATTTTAGGACTCGGGAAGCATAACCATGCAAGAAATTGTGCTCCCCTTGTGTGGTTCAAAAATTATATACATATATATTTTTATAAGAACATGATTCTTATCAATTTTTTAGCACCAATATGCATCGTACTTTACATCCCATTAAATTTTTGGCACTGTTAAAATATATATGTTTTGTCACTCTTGATTTTATGTATTAACTCCTATAAATGATGATTGTGTAGGTCATGGCCGAGTCTTCCCAACAAGCGGGACGAAAAAGGAGGAATACTCGATCAGGTTCTAGGTCGGGTTCATCCTCATCCACTCATATGGGTGGCTCACCACAGACTCCACCATCACCTCCTCCACCTTTTCACCCACATCCTTTGCCTGAGGAACCACAAGACTTGCACCAATGGCTTATTTTTGACCCCGATGATGCTATTGAGGTCCATGCTTACCAAACTCTGTCAGCATTACTAAGATAAACCTTCGAGGCACACAAAACCATCTACTACCCAACTCTAGAGGACATAAATCTCTTGGAGAATGCATTTCCTTTTATCACAAAGCCATGGCAAAAATTCTTCGCCATCAGAGAGACCACCTATTATGAGCTTACTCTCGAGTTTTTAGCATCTTTTTAGTTCAATACACCGGTGGTGTGTATGGAAATGTACGATTGTGTACGTTTCAGGATGGCTAGACATTGGTATGAGATGTCCTTGGCACAGTTTGGGGTAAAAATGGGGTTATACAAGAAACAGGGAGATCACTGAGCCGATCTTTACTTACAGAAAAGGGGAGTTTACAGAGGGAGAGGCATCAACATTTTGGCATAGGATCGGTGTGACACTTCTGATTTTTACTAACTTGTTTTTATTTCATTCTAAACCTCTGAATCCTAACTTTAATCTAACTTGAATTAACCACACGCTAATCTAAAGTAAAATCCGCTTGCTCATGTCGGCTATGCCGATTGCATCCTGTGATTCTCCAAAACATTTCTGTGAATATCATGGCTAGACCGGTGACATGGGACGTTTTGGCTAACCTAATCTGATTATATTATGTATTATAATGATATAATAATATTCTTCTAATTTGTATTTACGCGTTCGGTAACCATAAAACCCTAAACGGTCAACTTAAGTGCAACCGTTGATTTTGGACAGAAACTATGCTGATTTTAACTGAGCATAACTTGATCATAATTAAACGAATTTGAGCAAAATCAAATTCCACGACATAGATCGTCGAATTTTATTTCCAACCATAATTGGCTCATTTTCTAATACAAAAGTATGACTCCGTAGTAGCCAAAACGGGACAGAAACCTTTTTCAGTACCTTCTGTCTTGTTGGACTGTTTTGGCTATGATCCGAGTCTCAAATGGAAAAACTTTCTAAACGTAACTTGTTCGGAACGACTTAAAATAATCACCTAAAAAATTTCATAATTTTTGGATATCGTTTGATATTTTTAACATGCACGTTTCTGTTCAGCTACTTTGTTGTCCAAATCTGAAAAACGACTACAACTCTATTTTTACAACAAATTCTTAACCTTATTCGTTAATATTTTTATGGACAACTTTTGGTTGGACATCTTATTCGTTATAAGTGAAACTTGCGAGTTGTACCACTTATTCGTTATTCATCATTTTAGGTTGGATTTTCTAATCATGTGTTTGTTTTATTTATGTGCTATATGATGATCTTGAATTATAAATTGTTACTTTTGCCAAACTTATGCTTTTGTTAAACCTGTGAATTCTCTCCAACTATTTTAGTTGACACTTGTTTTTCGTACATGTTTCAGATGATTAAGCTCGTGATAGATCAAGTCAAGATCACATAGGATTTGCCTAGATATCAATTGAAGAAACTTTATTTTAAGTTGTTTTGTCTTTTGAACATGTTATTTTGTTTGAATTGAGACTTATTTAATTGGGTTTTTTTAATATTATGAAACTTTAATAGTAAATGTCTTTATTTCCTTGTGTTCTCTTATTCAATTTCGTTGCACTCCCGTGTTTTCGCCGCTGGTGGGGGTGTGACAATCGGATCCGGACCTTTTGACCCGCACAGTTAAAAGAGCACGAAGATTAGACACCCCTCCACCGTTACCTGCACCGATGCATTGTCCTTTCCATCGGGGGAAGAAAGGATAGCACAGGGGTTGTGAACGTTAGAGACCTCCTTCACTTACACTGCTTGATTGATGGGATTCCGTGCAACTTGGCATACATCTTGGCCAAGTTCTTTACTAGAGCTACTGGCTACTGTTCCAACAGCCATATCTTTGGTGGACCATATATTACTCACCTTGCCTCGTACCTAGGTGTCTTGTCCCCTGTGCACCTCGGTATACTTACAGAGATGGACACACCCATTTTACCTGTTGACACCCAAGTATTGATCAACATGCATATGATGAAGAGGTTCAATGGGGTGTACCGATTAGTAGGCCATCGGGGAAATATTTGGACTGGTGTAGTTGAAGAATCAGAGGACGATGGAGCACCTATGGGACAACTGGGGCATCAAGGCCCAGGTATGTACCACACCACTGCTGACCCCATGATGTTAGATTTAATGATCCATATGGGTTAGCTGGGTCAGATGATGGATGGCATGCGGCAGGACTTCTACGATCACACTCATGATCCGTATGCCCATCAGCAATATCAGCAGCAGCCTCCCGGCCCGCACCAGCAGTGGCAGCGTCCTCCTT
This sequence comes from Smallanthus sonchifolius, assembly GCA_023525975.1. Taxonomy (NCBI): domain Eukaryota; kingdom Viridiplantae; phylum Streptophyta; class Magnoliopsida; order Asterales; family Asteraceae; genus Smallanthus; species Smallanthus sonchifolius. Next base: position 36,954,285 of record CM042032.1, on the reverse strand, counting down.
TTCAATAGTAGCTCTATACACTCTTCATCTTTGGTACCTGTGGTTCTTTTCTAACGTAGTTTGTGGTTCTTGACTTTTGACGTTGGTTTGTTCGACTAGACACGATACCATTTTTACCGGTTACAGGAGTAACCGTTGACATGGTGGCACTGCCACCAACCTTATTTGGCCACATTGTTTAGCGAATATTAGTTTATTTTTTTCTTTTTGTACTTACTTTATGTGTTAAGCATTGCATAGCATTACAGGTGATACATATTTTGGTTCATGCCTGAAATACAATCTAGGCATTGATGAGAATCGATTACACGCCCGACAATTACGTCTCATCATGGGAGTATTAGTTTTACCACACTCTTATTATTCATGACATATATCATATTGCATGCATTCATATTGTCAGAAACTAAGTGTGGGGTGGAACCCCATTGATATTTTGACTGCTTGATCTTGTCTTAAATATTACAATTGCATGATTAACAAATACCCAATTCATGAAATCAAAATTTATGTATAGAAGTAATAAAAACATTTTCTAAAATAATCTTAAAGCAAAAGTCTTAAAAATCATTTGGCATAAAAGAGCTTATAAAAACAGCAATTTGAAATGCCATTGAATTGAATCAAGGAAACAAATAGAGAAGATTAGGAAGCACAACAGAAAGAAAGAAATAAGTTTATGCACATTTTTACTTTATTACCCTTTACCTTCCGTTTCCATGTGAGAAATTTGAACCTATCCGAGCATTATCACGAATACATCAAGTTTTTGACACCATTTCACATGATCATTTCATTTGATAGAGTGAATGCTAATTATTGCTTTGCATGCTAGAACTTGTGTAAAATATACATTTCAAGATCATGGACTAAAAGAATGCATAAAAATGATTGATGCATTAGGATTAACCCATTTTCTTTAGCCTTTTCTTTTCCTTTACCTACCCTAAACATTTTCCTCTAGTTAGCCCCTTTGAGCCTAAACCTTTTCGTTTCTAAACCCACAACTCAAAACCATTAAACCCGAAAAAATAGCCTTTTTATCTTTTAACCCTTTTCGTTGAAATCAACTTGGCTATGAATGAAGAAATGATTATCCACCAAAGGTTTATAGATCCATCTTATGTTCGAAGAAAGAAACTCATTTAATATGAAAGAAGAATTATTGTGAAAAGAAAAAGGGCAACCAAAAAGAAATTAGTAAATCGCCCAAACTAGTGAAGAAATCTCATCAAAAGAGAATCAACCTTACTCGAAAAATTGGAGTATGCAAAGCTGATCAAAGTGAATGTATTAGGAAGAAACAGCCGAACGATTCATGAAGAATTTATAGCAATGGATATTTCAACGATAAGAAGAAGTTGACATTCTTGAAATAAGGGATTTGGTCTTGATAATCTGACCTTAAAAGAGTCCTTAGATTAGTCACAGTGTCTAATCTAAGTTGAATAGGAAATCATTCACCTTTTAATCATCAAGCCAAGTCAGATTTTCAACATTTAGCCACTATTCCCAAATACTTCCTACCCTAAGCCAAACATTACAACCCTTTACAAAGCCCTCTTGATTTATGCACATATTTTATGTTAATTGATGGAGATTTGATTTCTATACAAGCCTATGACTATGCAAGCATTAATTGTAGCATTGAGTGTTCTTCTTAACATACAATATCCATATATTTAACCGAGTCTTGAGTGAACAGTTGTGAGACTGTAATTTTGTGCATAATCATAGTTCCATCAAGTATGCTGGGCTTACTACCCTATTGTGGAGAAACACTCGAAAGGTATAACCACCAAATCATTGTTTTTAAGAGGGCCATTCAGCCATTTGGGACAACAGCTTTGGATTAACATTTAATCAATACTTTACTTCTGTGGGTATAATCATGCATGAGTTTGCTTGAGAACAAGCAAAGTTTAAGTGTGGGGTATTATGATATGACGTAAATTATACATGTTTTGCACGCATAATTATCCCCGAAATCATCACAATTAGAGATAATATGATAATAACTGATGCCTAATCCATCCATTTGTGTTCCGATAGGATAATTAACCCGGATATGCAAAAACATGAAGAAAACACTCAAAATCAAGGTAAAATAAGCATTCGGGGGCCAATTGAACGAAACCGGACGCAGAAGGTCAAACCTGGAGGTCAAAAAGTCAAAAGGGACCAAGATGTGGCAATGCACGGTCGTGCATTACCATGCACGGTCGTGCAATCCTCATCTTGGATCCATGTACTCCCAAAAGCTGCCAGATTACCGCACGTGAAAGAAAAGGGTACTTTACACGCCCGTGCAATCCAATGCATGGCCGTGCATTGCCAAAATCTTAGCCTATAAATAGCAAGCTCATTCTAGTGTTTTAGGTGTCCATTACCAAGGGTTGGGAAGGCTCTAGAGTTGGGCTAGAGCCGGAACTCCCTTGGTTTTGGTTCGTTTAGCTTTTCCTTTGTTTATTTTATGTTTTTAGTATGGTAATATGAAACGATTCTTCTTCTTCAAGCAAGCAAGAGACAACCTATACCCACTCTCCCTTGGTGTTGGAACACTTCTACACATTGTCTAAGGGTTAGTGGAGTCACTTGTATGGTCATTCATTGCTAGTTCTCTTGTGTTGCTCGAGTTGGTTAACTTTAATTAATTGATGAAGTATTTTTAGTATGTTATGTTTTTAAAGTCTTTACTATGATTTATCTTAAAAAGACAAGAATAAGTGATCTTTAAACCAATCTAATAATCTTAAATCTTGTGAGTTACTTAAGCAAGACTTCTTGTTTGGGAAGCTTATTCTATGTTTGTACGGTCTATATACAAATCTTGGTGCTATCACGGCCAGTTAGTATAGATTTAATATTATGGGTTGATTGGAGGTTTGGGTATTCAGCAAGTCGTTTGAGCCTTAAGCAGACCAGGCGGTTTGTGTCGGTATTTCTTTACTTCTCTTGTGTCGGCTTGCAAAGGACTTCTAGCGGGATCCATGGGGTTTGATCTTGAGAATGAAGGTCTTATTTATTTAAAATAATATTATAAGTAAAGACAACTATTTAAGAACATAATTTGTTAGGTCCGAGCATTCATAAAGTACCTTTAGAGGAAGTCATGCATTCCGACTTACCGGAAGAAGTTACAAGACCAGACGTACGTCAGTCACGGGGATAATATTAGTCCGAATAATGAATTGTGAGATACCGACGGACTTGAGACCCCGTTTAGGGTCCGCTATATTCATTATGGAACAGTTGGCCGACCGTATCCACTGTTCCATTACGAAATACTAACTCCCCTATCGAAAGGGTTAGTACTAGTAACTATGACCAACCTTACTTTAAATATAGCATTAATTAACAAGGGATAATAACTAGAGTAACACCTTAAATGGGATAATACTTCTAATTACATTTCTTATCTTTTTATTTTCCTTTTAAAACAAAACCCATTTTTCAACTTATTATCCTAGTCAGACAATAGCGAGGGTTGAGTACGAGATCCGTGTTCATGGTTCGATACTTGGTTCTTACCCATACTATACTACGCTGCGATAGGTAAACTTGCCTATTGTGTGTATGTTTAGTTGAAGTAATTATCATTTTAATTTATAAATTTAAAACCTGATTTTGTGTAGCTCTAAATATAATATATTTATTACTACTGAAAACACGCCATCATGTTTTTGGCGTTGTTGCCAGGGTTATATATATATATTTACATTTTTATCTACATATTAAACACACATCATTAAGGTACCATTCATATGAAAACAACGTGTACCCGACATATATGCCAACAGAAATATAAATTTGCACTATCTTCAAGACATATACGACTCGGAGCAAGATTAGATCAATCTCCAGGATTAAATTACATCAGTTAGCACAGAAAAACAAGCAGATCCCGAAGGATATATGGAATCGAATGATTCAGAATCGAATGATTCAGAATCGAATGATTCAGATGGCTTCGCTTAAATATGAGGAATCATAAGATTCAGGTACGAGGTTCCAACTGTTATCTGGATGTCTTCAATGCATCATGATAATCAAGTGACTTGATCCATGAGCTAGCATATGCTTGACAGATGTTATCAAGACATATCTTAGTTCAATCATCACATTGCATGGTTTTAAGGGCATGGGCAGTGAAATGAACTGAAAAATTGTGCTAACGACATAATCCGATACTAGTGTCATGAAATTCTTAAAGCCATATATTCTATTTCTGATAATGATCTTTTAACTCACACACCCGGCATAATATGGGTTCAAATCACAGTTGTAACATAGATCATTATGTTTTCACACTACTAATGGTCCAAAAATGCTTCTAGCCTACTGACAATTCAAATTACATGCAGATATTCAAATTAAAAATTATAAAGATGCAATGTTAAATAGTCATGAAGCTATCATTTCCTGTTTATGTAGACTAAGAAGTTTAGATCAAATCATATAAACACAACTTTGAGCATAAATACAGAAACCAGGTAGTCATTATGTGGTCATGTGTGTATGATCACCTACTGATGTACTATCATTTCTTCTATAACTTCAAGTGATGTCGATTTTAAAATTTTTCAAATTTGTTTTGAATGGTTATAAATAACAATTTTTTGACAATAAAACTAAAAGCATGAAAGTAATAAAGCAGTAAATCTAAACTACTTAAAAGAAACAAAATAAAAAATAAAACTTCCATGAAAATAGTTTTTGAAAATGTTTTACTCGGGATTGATCATTCCGACCATTTTTACCAAAAACTCGAAGCAGGTCCGATCAAATGCCTTGGTGAAAAGGTCTGCAAAGTTATCATCCGTATGCACCTTCACAAGTTCAATCAACCTTTTATCTACACAATCACGAATAAAATGATATCTGATTTCAATGTGCTTAGTTTTATTGTGCTTGACAGGATTATTAGTTATGGACATGGTGGCATTGTTGTCTATAAACATGGGGTGCATGTAAAATTCAAACCGTAGTCTCGTAATTGTTGCTGGATCCACAAAATTTGTGAACAACAATCGGAAGCTGCAATGTACTCCGCTTCACATGTTGAAATTGAGACTTTGATCTGATTTTTGCACTGCCATGATACAAGCCGATTACTAAGTAACTGGCAACCTACTGTTGTAGACTTCCTGTCCAAGCAGCAATCTCCAAAATCCGAATATGTATATGCAACAAAATCAAAATTAGATCCATGAGGAAACCAATTCAAGACCTTTGGTTGTAGTCGGGCATTTCAAGACCTTTGGTTGTAGTATGGTATTTCAAGACCTTTGGTTGTAGTCGGGCATTTTTAAACACTTTGTATCGATTTTGGATTTTATGTATTTGTACTTCCATTAGAAGTATGTAGTATGGTTCAATATAATGCACAATTTTCCTTTTAGTTTCTCTTGTACTTGTGTTCAATGCGATATACCGGTTACATCTCGTACTTCCGCCTAGACGGGGTGTGACACAATATGCAATGAAACGTAAATGATGCAATCTTTTGTTAAACAAAAGTTTTGACAAAATAAAACCTTATTGAAATTAAAAACAATTGTTCTCACAGTTTTCTAGAGTGGCTCTGATACCATTATTTGGTTTCGTACAAGGGTTTCAAAACAATTTTGATATAAACGCAGCGGAACAAAACATGTACGAACCGGTCTAGGCCAAAAACCTAGACTGCCCACCAGGAGTCCAGATGTAACTATATCATAACAAAATCAACCATAGTTAGGTTTAGAGTTTCATGTTCCGAGGAGCAAACAACAAACCAAACTGTAACACCACGAAACAACGAACCCAGTCGCTTGATCTGGTAAAATGAGAACCCGGGACAACCAAACTCCTTTGGTTTCCTCCTAAAGACCCGTACGCAAACCTGGTTCCAAAACCGATTCACGTTTTCGGATGGTGGCAACAACACCGGCACAAGAATGACGACGACGGTGGAGTGGCATGACGGCGCAACGACGTTGTGGCGATGACTTCCAACTGGCGACGACGGCGCACAAAGGGGAGGGGGTTGCGACGGTTAGAGAGGGAAGGAGAGTGAGATTAGGATTTTTCTTTATGCCTCCTTTTGTGTGTCTTGTATTATAACTCCATATTTATAACTATTATAAATGTTGGGGAGAAAGTTAAGGTTTTTAATAATTAACTAATTATCTATTAATTAAATACTTTGATTAACTAAATTATATTATTAATCATATTAATAATATATCTAGTTAAAAAACAATTAATAATTATCAAACCATTTGACAATTATTAATCTTTAAATTAATTTTTAATTATCAACTCTTGACAATTAATTAATTTAATTCTTTTAATTATTTGTAATCCAATTACAAACAATTAAATGTCTCTGTCTCTCTTGTCAGCTATCGTGTTTATATTATTGAACTCTTTAAACAATCTCATCGTCCGTTGCTCATGGTGCAACTCTTTGGATTCTACCTTAGTAGCAGTACTGTCAGATATCGGTACTTGGACATACTGTTCCCAACAGGATGTATACATATATGCACATAACCAATCAATTTGAAACAAAAACCCTAATCGGAATTGAAGAAAACTAAAAAAATGGTATAATTGACTGACCTAATTGATGTTGTCAGAGATTGAGTAGAAATTGGAATCTTCAGATGATGGTAAAATCGAAATTGAAAATGAAACGATGATGATGCTTACAGAACAAATGAAGGAAGGAGATTCAGACACAGATCGCCAAGGTTTTGAATCAGTTTGGGATCGATCGTAGTAATAGAATGAAAAGTGTCAGATGTAAAGATGAAGATTGAGCAATTGAAGTGTGTAGAATTGTTACTTCTATTTCTCATTTTTTTTATCAAGTCCAGATACTGAATATCTATAAATGATTATGATGGCGAACGTTATTGGAGGGTGTAGAAAGTTCGTTTTTTTTCTGTTGGAAGTGGGTTTAAATCTTCATCTTCTAAAGGGGTGTGGCTGAAAACAGAGGATAAATGAAGAGTTGGTAAAATGTGCTGGATTTTTAGGGGGGAAAAGGTGTGAGAGTTTGGTTTTTAGGAACAAAAATACCCTTCTTCCTATATTTTGAAGAGTGTCACATGTCAAGCCTATAATCCTTTTAACCTAATTAGACAAGCCCACTTTTTTATTTGATTCTACCTCTGTGTGTGTATGTATATATATAAGATCCGGATCATAGCAGAACTTCAAAAAAATCTTTAGAACTGGGAGAACTCGTTTCATTCAATTTTTTTTGTATTTCTTTATTTATTTTATTTAAATTAAGGGCACTTATATCAAAATATGTAACCATTATAAATTAGAAAAATGAATTAAGTAGTTGCATATGTGTAGCTATATAATATTCGTAAATATTGTATAGAGTAAATTACGCTTTTGGTCCCGGTGGTTTGGCCTGTTTAATTCTCTAAAAGGAATCTTTTGATAGACCAAGCCCTGAGGTTACATTTCTCTAATTATTTTAGTCTCTTTCATTAACTCTGTTAATTTTTTATGTTAAATATATGAGCATTTCAATTATTTCATTTCTAATGGACTAGTTTAACCATTTTAGTCAAAAAAAATCTTTTTTTTAGTTTTATCATAAAAACGTTTTTAAATAAAAACTTTTTTTAACTTATTTAAAAACGTTTTTTTAACTTTTACAAAAACATTTTTTTTGTTTTTTTTTCCGAAACACTTCCTTTTTTAACTTTTCAAAAAACATTTTTTTAAGTTTTTTCAAAAAAAAACATTTTTTCGAACCTTTTTAAATACATTTTTTTTGTTTTTACCTTTCCAAATTTTTTTTTAGTTTTTCATAAAACCCTAAGTTTGCACAGAAATTTCATGGCAATGGTCCTCCCCAGCTCGCTTGGGTGTATCGTGTTTGAGATGATAAAAGGAAAACTACTTTGGTTTTCAAATCATTTATAGGCCTAGTTTCAAGTAGAATATGTCTCGATCGTTTATTCGGTTAAAGAGAACGTTCTAGAACTAAATTTCAAAAGGTTTAAAAAACACCTTCTCTAAAAAATATAAGAGAAACCTTTTTAAAATAAACTTAAAAAAAACACATTCTTAAATAAGTTAAAAAAACGTTTTTTATGAAAAAACTAAAAAAATGTTTTTAGAAAAGTTAAAAAATGTTTTTAAATAAGTTAAAAAAGTTGTTACGAAAAAACTAAAAAGTGTTTTTTTAGGACTGAAAGAGTTAAACTAGTCGCTTAAAAATGAAATGACTATAAAATGTCACTAGACTTAACAGAAAAAGTTAACAGAGTTAGTGACAAGGACTAAAATGGTTAGAGAAAATCAGAAATACAACCTTATGGCCTGATATATCAAAAGACTCATTTTTTAACTGAAAAGGTTAAACAGGCAAAACCACATGAACTAAAAACGTAATTTACTCTATTGTATATATGCTTAAGTAAACCATTTACATATATGTATATAAGCATAAACCCGTGGTTTAGATGAGTTCTTATTGTTCTAAAAAAATATTAATTATATCTATACTACCTAATAAACATATAAATTATAAAGACATTTGTCACATTTTTAGACCTTCTCATTCTAATTCTCATTTTCTCGCTTCTCTCTTCTATTAATAATTAACTCCATTATTTTAAGTAACTAAATTAATTATTTGTTTCAATTTTTATTTACAGATTTTTGAATTTAAATTAAAACTGTGTTTATCATCAATTATATTGTTCAATCATATTTTTATGAATTATACAAACTGAAAAACAATTTTATAGTTAGATATGATCTAAATAACAAATCTTTAATCATATATATACATATTTACATTCTTCCATTTTGATGAGTGTATATAGAGATGCACAAAAAAACCGGTTTGAAAACCCAAACCGGTTTCAAACCGATACCCGAACCGGTCGTGAACCGGTTTAGATCAAACCGGTTTCAAACAGCCGGTTTAAAACCGGTTTGAAATCTATACATTTAAACCGGTTTGAAACCGGTTTAACCCAAACCGAACCGTTTAAAAACCGCTTAAAAACTGGTTTCACACTGGTTTTAAACCGGTCAAACCCGGTCAACGGCCCATCTCAAACCGGTTTCAAACCGGTCCGGGTTAAAAAAAACCGGTTTTGACTTTTTGTTGACCAAACCGGTTCGGTTCGGTTTTGAACCGGTTCGGGTTAAAAAACCATTTTGTGCACCACTAAGTGTATATGTTAACATATTACGTTATATTTTATTCAACCCGTGTAATACACGGATTTTTAAAGACATAATTTTTTATTACTAAGTATATAGTATATAACATTACATTTATTCAACTCGTGTAATACACGGGATTCTAACCTAGTTATATTATAAATTAAAGTCGATTAAAAGTAAGTTAACCAGCACAAGTGGATAACTTGGTAAGCCAAACTAATGATCGCTTGCAAAAGATTTAAAGGTAATTTCATGATTTCTATTGTTGGAAACATTTGCTTCATAAGGTCCTTAGTATGCAGAAGAATTATGGTAATTTTTAATTTCAACTGTGTTAATTTAAATTCATTTTGATCTAAACTCATCTTAATAATTTTATAAGTCGATACATTCTTACCGAAACCCGTTCTAACCTGAATCCACTCTAACCCGATACCCTGAACTGACCCACCCGTTTTACCAGATACACTCGTAACAAAACCAACGGGTTAAATGGTTTCTAATTTAATCAATGGTAAAAACTATTTTACAGTTTTATTAGAGCACATAAAAAGTGGCATTGGCATGGGCAAAACGGATATGATAGTTAACTATCGGTGCATCAAACCGAGGGAGAGCGGGGAGGTGGTTTTTGTAGGCCACTTGCAAATGACGACGCCCCACGTGGCCCTGTTGCCGCCATTGCCCAATCGCCTCCAACCTCTACTAACGTGGCCTGTATCTCACAGGTACGTGGCGTGTCCTCATACCTCCACCGTCATGAGTCGTCATGGCAGGACATGTGCCATTTTCTGCTTCTACTTATGCCGACTTTCATGAATCCCTCTCTCTCCACTTCATCTCTCTCTAACAACTTGTTTCTTTTACCCGATTATGGATCTGACTTCGAATGAGTATGACCGGCTGGTGAAGATTGAATTGGAAGCGGCGGAGGCTTTGGCCGGATTAGCCCAATTTCCGGCTACCAAAGACGTTTCTGGTGGTAGTGAGTCGGTTGCAGAACGAGTTAAGGACGAGTCTAACGAAGGCAACTCGTCGTTTGACGATTTACCCAGTAATTCTTACGAGGTTTGTTGCTTGTATATTTTAATTAGTAGTTACAAGGCGAATCTTAGAACGAATATATTGTTATATAATTGATTGAATTGAATGAATCATTCAATAATCATCTTAGGGTTTGTCTAAAGATAGAATAATTAACATGTTGATTGTTAACCTGTTTTAAACTAAAAAATAAAAAATAGAAAATTTATTTTTAAGTCGACCCGTCAACCCGGATTTGACCCATTTGTAACTTGACTACATCATTCCAACCCGTTTGACTTCCCTTAGATAGAAGGGATATATGGATTGGTTTCGGGTTATACGGTTGTGTGTTCGGGTTAGGGTTGATATCTTTTAGGCAGATAAATAAACATATAGATAGTGAGCAGGTTTATCAATTCAACCCATCGACCTGACACGATTTCCTCCCCAATTCCATCTGCCCATTTGCGTTAATTGTCACATGCCATGGGTTGGGATATAATATGCTTAATGTTTTTAGCTTTTTGAGCTTGTGATTCTTAGTTTGTTGATTATTATTTCATCAGATTTGTTTGGTTTTCCTTGCTAACAAGCAGGTAGCAACTAATTTTATGGTGAAGAAGCCCGAGAAATCAGGCATCTTGACTGCAAAATCAGCAAAGGATAAACCGATCACTGAACTTAGACTGAACCCCGCTTATCCCACGAATTGTGCATCGAGTGGGAGGAAATCTAGACAAAACTTAACCGAGGTATGGAAGATACATGTCAAGTCTTTTTGCATTTGATTCCAAGTTTATGCTAATGTTAAAGCTTTCCTGACACAGGCTGAAATGGAAGCCCGTAAAACACGCAGGGTGCTAGCAAACCGAGAGTCAGCTAGACAAACAATCCGTAGGAGACAGGTATGATCTAATGCTACTTTTAAATTTTCAAATATCGAAACCTTCAAGAGCACAAAAAGATAGCTGTAGTGGACAACAATGCATAAATTCGCTCATTACCCGTAACCTGAAACTGAACCAAAACCAAACTGACACTTTTTAAAACGACCCGTTTTGACCCGTTACCTGACCTGCCCGTTTTACTGGGCTTAATTTGGTCAACATTGTTTTTTCAGCACATTGTTGCCAACTGCGTTCTTTTTTTAGTTTTTTGTATTATAGTACTCCTAATATTATGCATACTGAGGTTTTTTCTCTGTGTGTTAAATTGGGAAGGCCGTTTTTGAGGAGCTATCAAGAAAAGCGGTCGATCTATCTTGGGAGAACGAGAATTTGAAAAGGGTTCGGATTATCCCCCTGATTTATTTTTTCTAGAGAAAGTATTTTGCTCGTTTTCAAATGCACAATATCCGTTAGGGTGGCAAAATGGTCGCGCTTGGCGGGTTGGGTAATGAGTCAAAATGGGTCGTGACAGAACTTGTCATCTTCGGTACGGGTGGAAACAGATTTCAAATTCTTTAAGACAAGTGATGTGTTAAATATGACTACACCTTGTATTAATTTTTTCAATAATAATCTGATTTTTTAAACAAAATGATTTAGAGAGGTTGAAACCGCCCCCTCTAGGAACTGTGTTAAACTGAATATGGTATACTTTCTGTGACCAGGAGAAGGACACAGCTTCAAAACATTATGATTCGTTGAAGGCGAAGAACGAATGCTTAAAAGCACAGGTGAGAAAATAACTATTTTTGCAGATTAATTTATAGTTTAGAAGAACTCATTTAGTCTGATATTCTCCTACAGATGAAGATAATGAATAACGAAGCCAAGGAAACCCGAGAAGAGTCCATCACCACGAACGAACCGGCCATTTCCGCATCATCCACAAATTCTCCTTTTTTCAATTACGTCCAACCGTCCTTCCTGCCATTTGTATGGCCAAATTCCGTCCAACTACAGTGCGGCCCGCCAGCCGGAATAGTTTTACCGTCTCATATCCCAATCTCACCAGCCAACGCCAACAAGCCCGATTCATCATCTTGTGAAGAAGGGAGTTCCATGACAATGAACGGGCCGGGGACTCCACTATATTTACTTCCATACCCTTGGCTTTTTACTCTACCTCAAAGTAGTAGTAATGAAAACCGCCCTCATTCTTTCAATCTAAATGACAAACCGAAAGAGTCGTGTGAGTGCCAACAATTCTTCCCCGAAAAGGTGAAGTCAGAAACACCTCCAAACAACGGTTTCCCTCCAGATGGAGGTGGGCGACCGACAACAAACGCTGTGAGTTGCGAAGACCTACTTATTGAACATGATGATACTAATACAGTTGGTGATAACAAACAGGTTGTAGGAGAAATTCACCAAGTTCCAGTTGTGTGCTCAGGTAAAAGGTTATGCGACACGGCTGCAGCAGCTGAGGCCCGGAAGAGGAGAAAACAGCTCACGAGACTAAAGAACCACGTTCATTGCCGTCAACTACGGATGCATTAAAGAAACCTGAATGAAGATAAGCGCGTCGGTTTCTTGTCGTTAGGACTAATGTACATATATAGTATTGAAGAAAGTGAACTAGTGATAATAGAGTTGATCTTTAAGTTCTAGTTACCAAGAATGGTCACTGGTTGAGTTAATAAGCGGATATTGTCGGGTTCAGATTCAGTGTGGTGTCTGTAATCATATTTTTAAGAGACCGTGGTGTTGGTGTTGGTGTTGCTTGTGATTCTATACTAACCTGGATCTGTTACGTGTCACATTATACATATCAAAGACTAACAACTGTTGTTATTAAAGAATATGTAAACAAAATTTATGCATGATACCATAAAACAAAATCATACGATCGCAGAAGTCGTAAATAGTACTATTTCGATCTTAAACTTGCATTCTGATTCCTCTAGGATGTGTTTTCTTATTTGTTATGGAAAGAGAATAAAGTTGAGGATTAGCATAATTCTTAATGGATACAACGATGAGTAATAATACAAAGTCGAAACAACGAAAATGAGATTTAACACCAAAGGTATTTCATACCTAACTAGTAGGCGTTAATCTGCGTGCTGTGGCGGGTCACGTGTTAAGTCGTTTCGATTTTAAACATAAAATGTTGATAAAAAGAAAATCGATAAAAAATCACGTTGTATAAATGAAAAAAGGCGAATAAAAAAGTCGTTTAAAAAAAGATAAAACCGTGTGAAATGTTCAAAATAAAAACCATAAAAATAAAAACCGGTAAAAAAGTTATGAAGAAAAAGATAAATATAAAAACTACATGTATTTTATATCGGTTGAAAACATAAAAACAAATAGCAATGTGGGTTCCAATAACACCAATAGCAGCACCGGTGTTGTCTGTTATTTATCGGTTTGGTTCGTCAATGCGCCGAGACTAGGTATGGTTTACGCTAGAAAAAAAAAGTTTATTTGCGATGGTTTTGTCACATAAATGTTGTACGATGTAACCCAAAAAATAAAGTTGTGCTTTACATCAACCGAAAACCATAAAAACAAACATCAATATCGGTTCTGATAATACCAATACTGGCAATGATATTGTTCGCTCGTTATCGGCTCGGTTCATCACTGTACTGGAATGGTAACAGTACTCGATATAGTCCACGATACAAAATATATACTCACTTTTGAATACAACTCCGTTTTCAAAAAAATTCATATCGGAATGTCGAGAAAGAAAAACTAAAGACAGTTGCGTAATCCATTTTTTTTAAGTTAATGAATGGAAGTTGTTATAGAAAAACGAAATTAGTAGAAAATTAAATAGGTTAAAAGTGTATATTATATATAGTATAAGGAGTGAAAATAAAAATTAAATAATTTTTTTTTAGTGTTCATTAACGTTTTCATTTTAATCTATAGTATATTGGTAAAAGCGTCAAGTTTAGTCAAATGTTACTACATACTTGATACATATTGCAACAACTTATAGGAGGCTAAGAGAATGGATCTCAGATAACTTCCAAAGTATTTCTGACAAGTGTAGACCCAAGAATACGTTGAGTACTGCGAGAACCACATAATACATGTACATAGTGCTTTCAGTGTCATGTATAAAATAGTTACGTAACCTTCTTACTTTCTCATTCCCACTATTTTGATTATCTTCTATGTACGATGTACAAGTGGATTATGCGGTTTTCGTAATTATTAACATATTGTTAGTTCTGAAATGAATATGTTTATATTTGTATATAGGGAAAAATCACGAGAAAACCATATAGTTATGCGAAAATCGCGAAAACCAAGAGCCAATAAAATAAATTAAAGATTTTTTTTTATTTTTTAATTTATTTATAAGGGTATTAATATAATATTACATATTTTACCAAAAAAATCATTTTACATATTGTGTTTTACGTATACATAATTGCATTTTTTTGTTTTTTATTTACGTATATGTAATACTATGTGTTATATATACGTAACCCAATACTTAAAATGATTTTTTTGGTAAAAATATTTAATATTACATTGATACTTTCATAAATAAAATAAAATAAAAAAATAATTATTATTATATGATCGGTTAAAATTAGTTTTTTTAGTGGTTTTCTCAGTTTTAGCAAAACTGTGTGGTTTCTCATTAATCCTCCCCTATATATATATATATATGGGGGATCCCCTAAGAAAGAGATTTTGTCTAAGTAGGCTAAGAAGTAATCTTGGCCATTAAATTTGATTATCAAGGTTAAAAACAAAGTATAGGAAAAAAGAAGGGTGAAATGGTATTTAAGGAATAGTTACTTTTGTTGACTTTTTTCAAGTTCCCCCACTTTTTTTTAAACGTTCATAACTTTTTCATACGACATAATTTAAAAAAAAAGTTAAACCATAAAATCAAGCATTTTTTTCTCTTTAATTTGAGTATAATGTTGCTATATAAAAAACGGCGATTTGAAAAAAAAAATCAAAACCTGTGCTGTATTTTTCTGTGTTAAATTTGTGTACTGTATTTTTCTGTGCTGAATTTGAGTGCTGTATTTTTCTGTACTGAATTTGTGTGCTGTGTTTTTCTGTGCTGAATTTGTGTGCTATATTTTTCTGTGTTGAATTTGTTTGCTGTATTTTTGTAACATATATTTTTTTTACTATTTTTTTGTGTGTTGCAATTACTAAACACCTAAAATTAATCATATGACGTGTATGTTCTACTTGAATGGCAAAGCAATAAATCATCACAGTTACAATTGATAATCTACATCAGTAAGAAAAAAAAAGAATATAGCTTCAAGAATATAACAATTAAAAAAACTTATTATTGTAAAAGCAATATAGCTTTTCTTAAAAAGCAAATCAAGAAGGTGTAAATGAAAACTATATTTCATGACTTTCAAGACCATTCAACCCAACTTTACCCATTATCAATAAATTACAGCCCAAAATGACATATTTACATATAAATTGTTTTTAAGAAAAGAAATGCATCAAACATGAATAGGAAAAAGAGGACCTTATTAAATCTAGCTCTAAATTCTTCCATTTGTCAAATCCAACACGTTTCGAAAGAACAACAAAAATACAACACATTCCACTTTCTCCTTGATCAAATCCAGCACAACTAGTTCCGTAAACATTAGTTCGATTAATTAAACAAGTTTCAAATCTAGTACATTAGTTAAAACTTACAAAAGTTTTAAACAAAAGGTAGACATAATAAGGATAAAATCACACAACCAGAAAAGAAATCAAAAGGAAATAAACCGATTACCTCTTTACTCAAGAAGAACAAGATTCTAGCACGTTCAATAGAACAAAAAAATTCAGCACAATACATGTTATTTTTTTGTCAAATCCAGCACATTCAAAGAACAAAAATTCAGCACATTCCATTACTAATTCACATGTGTAATAAAATCCAACACATTCATAAGAACAAAAATTTAGAAAAAAAACAACACGCTCAAAAAAATTTAAAAAAAAGGAGCACGATCCAAAACAAAGTGATCTTATTGTTAACCATTTAGAATGCAAACTTGATTCCTTTTCATAATTCCTAAACCCATCAGTTCATGAAAATGGAAATGATTAAAATGATTAGAACTGCCTCACTATACATCAAACGACAAACCTATGAACTTTATAGAACCAAAAGTTTATGAACAAAGTTTGGTTTCATTTATGGTTGGATCTCTTAGGTGTGGAGTCTCATTTAGAGGCGGTCGGCCCTACTTAGGGTTAGCCGGTCCTAATGGGTCAATCTCTACGGTTTGGGCCTAACTTGGAGAACAAGTTAGGAACCCTAGTTTTAATCTATAAATACCCTATGTTGTAATTGTAATATGTGTGCCTTTGAGCTTAATGAAATAACCTAGTTGCAGCCCGTGGATGTAGGTCCCCACTGGGACCGAACCACGTAAAATTCTTATGTCGTTTATTTTCCGTTTTACAATCGTTTGTGCATTGTGTGTGTGTTGATTCCGCTGCGCCACGTTGTTCCTAACAAGTTGTATCAGAGCTTTTGGCTCGTTGTTACACACGGTATTGCACGGTAGAACGATTCGCAAAGGAAAACCCTAGCTGCTACAGTACCGCCGCCGCTACAGTACCACCACCGGCCGAGAACAATGGTTTCCGCCGTGAACAGTGTTTTCCGACATGAACAGTGTTTTCCGGGCGAGAACAGTGGTTTCCGCCGCTACAGTGTTTTCCGGCAGTGAACAGTGTTTTCAGAAAATTTTCATTTTTTCTACTGTTGTTCCAGGGTTGATTCGCAGCCTTGTTTCTTGTTTTTTGGGCCGCCGGAATTAGGGTTTTTTCAAACCTTAGGTTGCGCAAAAGGGGAAAGAAAACAGGGTTGTTTGGGAGGAAAACAGGGCTGTTTCGGGAGAAAACAAGGCTGTTCGGGACTGATTTGGAGTGCTTTTGCAATTAGAGTTTCTGTTGTGGATCTCTTGGAGTTGCTGGTTTCACTCGGGTTTGTAGGTGAAGCGTCGGGTCGGGTGTTTCGGGTTTGTATCGCAGGTTTAAATGGTTTTGTTTATAGTACCTGGTTAATCTCTTTGAAGCCGTCGATTAGGGTTTGGTTATAAAACTCTTGGATTTGTCGGGTAAAGGTTAGAGATTTGGTTAGTTTCTGTTGACTGTTTATTATCAACTGTTTGGGAACCGGGTTATGTGAAATTCAGTATTCGGGTTTAGACTTGTCTGCGAGGTTTATTGCAGGAGCAAATCGGTCATTTGACATGTTCGATAGAAGATCTCTCAAGTTTAAGCTCGTGCAAGTGTTGTGTTTGTTTCACTTTTTCGATTTGTTTCTTGTTTGCTATTGTTATAGCTGAAGACGGGATGGGTGTAATCGAAGGTTTGACGGTTTGGATTTCAGTTGGTTGGTTTTGTCAAAATAACGAGCATGGTACTGTGGGATAAAACCTGTGAAAACGGAACCAGCAGGTTTGGAATGCTTTGGGTTTTAAGTATTCCGGTTCTGGTGTGCTGGTGACGACATAAGTGAAAAAAGGGAAGTTAGGTGATATTGCTCGATTGAAAGATTTTTCGGTTAGGGTTAGATGATCGAGTGTACGATCACGGAATCCTTGGTACCGTTTGCTTTCATGAAAGCTCTGCTGCTGTTATAACCGTTTGCCGGTTAGCTGGTCTAGAACTGTGAAGCTGTTTCTTGTTTGGTAGTGATCAGTGGTATGACATTTGGCATGGGTTGGGATAACAGGGACAGTGGGAGCTGAGCATAGTTGACTTGGTGGAGCTGCATGGAGGTGTGGGACATTCTTTAGAGTCCATGTCAAATATGGTAAATTTTGCTTCTGAGAATGTGTCTGGGTTGATGCATTGGGACTCGGTGAAGGCAGTGAAGACTCTTGGGTTCGAGATTCTGGTATACTTCATTTCATGTTACCCACTGTAGTGAAGTATTGGTGAATCTAACTGAATACTTTAGGAAGGTACAGGTTTATGTATCGCCGGAAGAAGGGAACCAACTTCCGAGTAGTACAGTCTTGGCTCGCTACATCGGGTAGAGATAAGTGGATTCATTTTGCAAGAGTGAATCCTGGAGCCACGGGGATGTCAGCTGAGTGCATTCGGAGGTTTAAACCAGGTCAGGGGTTTTGAGAACAGTGGGAGCACGAGGCGTGTTCTGGGTACAGTTCAAAACACCGTTGGGTTTTGACGAACGGATTTCCGAATGGAAAATCTCTCCTCGGTTATTACAGGTTTTGGAGAGTGGTGTTTCCTATGGAAGTCTCTGGAGCCGGTAGTTTGAATCAGTGGGAGCCGGTTGAGATTGAGGATGAGTCAATGGCGGGTTTTGCCATGGCTGGGTCAGTGATGACTGTTGTGTTGAGCTCGGGGGAGCTTCAACCGGCTCTTCTGGTAATTAAGAAGAGGGCTGCTGCAACTAGGAGAATTAGATTGAAGTCTTAGCTTGTTTATGGGAACTGGAGGCTTGGAGGACTTCTGTTATTTGAAATCTTAGCTTATTCTTAGGAGCTGGAGGCTTAAGAACTTCTGATATTGAAGTTTTAGCTTGTTCTTGGAATTGGAGGCTTGGAGGATTTCTGTTTTGAAGATTACCGGAGTTACTGATTACAAGGTTTTGCTTGGATGGTTGATTGAGGATTGCTCGAGCCTCCAAGTGGGAGATTGTTAGGTGTGGATTCTCATTTAGAGGCGGTCGGCCCTATATAGGGTTAGCCGGCCCTAATGGGCCTATCTCTACGGTTTGGGCCTAACTTGGAGAACAAGTTAGGAACTCTAGTTTTAATCTATAAATACCCTATGTTGTAATTGTAATCTGTGTACCTTTGAGCTTGTAACATCCTAAAAATAATAAAACGAATAAATATAGCGAGACCGGTGATTTAGTTGGAATATTTAAACAAAAAGGGAGCAGGCCTGGGCCCGGCTTCAATGGGCCGAGGGAAGCCCATGCGCATAAGAGGCAAGGCAGCCCTCTTCCCTGCTCATTTCCCCAACTCACGCAGCTTTTAGAGAGAGAAAGGAGAGCTCGGGTCTAGAGAGAGAAAGTGACGGATCAACTCGGGAATTCAGGAGAACGTTGCTGCTGTTCTCGTGATCATATCCTCTGAATCAGAAATCCAATCCAGGTAATGATTCGATCACATTATGAGTTTTTGTTCGTTTTGGGAGTTTTCGGGTTTTGGCTAAAAGATAACGATTTTTGCGGATGAAACTTGAAAGTGAACTTAGGTATAGCATCTAGAATGAAAAACGAATGCTTTGATCAAAGAAAATCTAGATATCGACATGATCAGATTCGCATGCAGAACATTCGGATTTTTGGGGAAAGCGATAAGTGCAGACCCATCGAAACTACTTAGTTTCGCTATGTGCAGACCCATCGAAACTACTTAGTTTCGATATATGCAGACCCAATCGAAACTACCATAGTTTCGATATGAGTCCCCGATCCGAAGCTAAGATAATACATAAGTTACTTATCGAAACTACTTATCGAAACTACCTATCGAAACTACTTATCGAAACTACCTATCGAAACTACCTATCGAAACTACCAAGTTTCGACAGAAACAACCTATCGAAACTACCAAGTTTCGATATTAGCTAATCAATCGAAACTACTATGTTCAAGCATAGTAATGTCTAGTGTCATCTAGGAGCACCATCTTATGTGTATGACTTTATTATACAGATCGTGTGTGACATTAGTGAAGCTCAGTAGCCAGCTTAGTGTATTACAGAAACTACTCATCAGGTGAGTTCTATGTGCCCCCTTCTATGTTATGTGCAAATGTTTTTAAATGTTTTGGGGCTGAGATGTATACACTAAGTGAATAAAGGTTATGAATGTCAATGTGATCATATGTGTTATACAAGTATATATATATATATATACCTATACATGAAAGAGAAATTATGAATAAAGAATGAAAAGCATGATTGTAAAGAATGAATGAAAGTATAACACAATATGAAAGAATGAAATCCTGCTTTATATCCATGTATATATTACTTGCAAAGAATGAAATGAATGAATGGCATAACATGTGAGAATGAAATCCTGCTTTATATCCATGAATATATTGCTTGCCAAGTACAGAAAATGTTATGGACGCTTCGATGATAACGGCTACTTCGGTAGACGGACGACCATGTGATTATTTTACAACCGGGACAAGTGCGTTCCTTCATCAGCTAGGACGTACGAATGCCATTAATGGACGGTCGAAGCAATTGGCATATTATAGTAGAACGGTTGTATAAATAATAGTCGCATGGGAAACGGATACCTCCGGGTAGACGGGCGAATTACGGCCTACGACGGTAGGACGGTTGTAAGTCATGACGGACGGACAAAGATTTCCGGACGGTTGTAAGAATAAAATGACGGACGGCACTAGTTGCCGGACGGTTGTAAGTATAGGCGGGCCATGACGATGGACCGCGGCGATTGTCTTTGTGACATTCGTAAGCAAATGACGGGTTGATCACCCTTATATAGTATGACCCATGAAATTAAAGAAAGAAAGAAAAGAAAAGACAAGGGTGAATGCATATATATATATATATATATATATATATATATATATATATATATATATATATATGAAATCACAAAGATACAGAAAAGAAAGATGAAAGAAAGACAAAAGTTCTGAATACGTATTTATACGAATGACTATACAGTAATGCATACTTATAAAGTAAAGAAAAGAATGTTTATATCAAATCGCATTAAACTAGAACTCACCAGCGTTAGCTGACTTTTAGTATACATTTCAGGTAAAGGAAGATAAGGTCGTGCGATGGCGTGGAGGTTACCCGGCACGAGACTGACATCCCTCTTTTGCTTTTATATGTCTTCGAAACAATGTTATGTTTTTAATTGTTAAGACTTCCGCTGTTATGTAATGTAATTGGATGATGAATGTTTTAAATTTAAGTTTAGTATTTATGGCTATGTTTATGAGTAAATCCAACAAGTGAGGTCACCCGGGAAAGGGGCCATACAAGTTGGTATCAGAGCAATAGTTTGAGAGATTTAGACATCCCTAAATGTCTAGACTCAAACTGATTATGGGACCAACGCACGGATGTCAGTATGGGTAACCAACGCCAACGCTAGCACGGTAAGTAAGTCATAAAGTTAATGCTCTTGCATAGGAATAGATACCTTAACTTAGAACAAATAGATGTTAATGCCACGACTGATTTGAAGAGTTTCGAACCCGAAAAGCAATGTAAATTAGTAATCACAAACCGGTCACTGTAATTAAGAATTTACCTTGCTCGTACTGTTCCAAACTATGATCTGAAGAAATGACATTGATGTATTCCCTTTTTAACTATCAGGAAATTAAGAACTATGGCTGGTGGAGGAAGAACAGGACCTCGAGGCGGTCGCACTGGCCGACGAGGTAGACCTCCGTTGAAAAGATTTGAAGAAGAAGAGAGTGTGCACGCAGAGCACACCGAAAGTGTGCACGAAACAGAAGTGACCCCAATTAGGAACGACAGTCCAAGGCCTATACAGTTGGAACCTGAAGTCAGGGATGCTATTGCCCGTGAAGTTGTGCTCACTTTGAAGAAGGTATTGCCGGATCTACTATCCGAGGCAATAAAGAAAAGCAAAGAGGAGGATGAAGGAGACAATGAAGAGAAAGTATATGATAGTGATGGGGATGAAATAAAGATAGGATCGAGCAATCGTGGGTGCACTTACAAAGGTTTCAAGGACGGAGACCCACCCAAGTTCGATGGGAGCAAAGATTCAGTGGCAACGCTTGAATGGATTGAGAGGATGAGTGCTGTAATCAACATCAGCGAGTGTCACCAGACCAGGCTGTTAAATATGTTGCTCATTCTTTCACCAATGAGGCCCTAGGTTGGTGGAGGAATATCCAGAGGACAAAGTCCCCAAACGCTCTTGCAAGAATGACATGGGAAGAACTGAAAAAGCTGGTAATTCAAAAGTTCTGTCCCCAGAACGAAATTGATCGAGTGAAAAATGAATTCCTAAACCTTAAAGCTGGCAATAAGACACACCGCCAGTATACTTCTAGATTCAATGAGTTGGCACAGCTGGTACCCCACCTGGTGGAGACAGAAGAGCGAATGATCAAGTATTATGTGAAGGGCCTACCTCAAAGGGTCCGTGTCCACGTGAAAGCCAACCTACCCTCGACCTTCGAGTCGGTAGTGAATCTGAGCGGAATCGTCTACGACGATTATGCCAATGAGGACCCACCAACAGAAACCCAAAAGAGAAAGTGGGAGAACCCGTCTAGAGGCACCGGAAGAGGGAACGTAACAACTGAAAATAAGAAACCAAGGTCGGACAAATATGAAACCTGCAAGAAATGTGGAAGGCAACATTTTGGCGAGTGCCGGGTCGGCTCCACCACATGTTACAGGTGTGGGAAGGCGGGGCACTATTCTCGTGACTGCTTAAGAGACACTAAATGCCAAGTATGTGGACTGTTTGGTCACCTGACTAAGGATTGCAGAAAAACCAGACAATCTGGTTCGGGAAAAGAAAAGGAACAGGAACAGCCAAAGGCTAGGACTCGAGCCTATGCACTAACTGAAGAAGAAGCAAGAGGAAACCCTGATGTTGTGTCAGGTACGTTCCTAGTTAATGATGAACATGCGGCTATATTATTTGACTCGGGTGCTAGTAAAAGCTTTATATCAAATGCCTTTAGTCGAAAACTGAATTGCACTATCAACACAGTAGTAAAGGCCTTTAGTGTACAAACTGTCGTTGGTAAAAATTCGGCAGTATTCCAAGTAACAGAGGATTGCATAATAGAAATAGAGGGTCATAAATTTCCTTCTAGATTATTCCTTCTCACCTTAGGAGGATTCGATATAGTATTGGGTATGGATTGGCTAGCTGCCAACGAAGCTCAAATCATATGTAAACGTAAGAGGATACACCTCAAAGGTCCTAGCGGCAGTCCAATTACGGTTTATGGAGATTGGAATTGCACGATGCCGAACGTCATCTCGATGATTAAGGCCGAAAGTTACATGAGGCGCGGCTGCGAAGCTTATCTGGCGTATGTTATAGACGATAGAATGAAAACGAAAGAACTCAAGAATGTACCCGTGGTGTGCAATTTTCCGGAAGTATTCCCTGAGGATCTACCTGGGTTGCCACCCGATCGGGAAATAGAATTTCAGATTGATTTACTGCCAGGAGCTGAGCCCGTTGCCAAAGCCCCTACCGATTGGCTCCGTCAGAAATGAAAGAATTGATGTCTAAACTAGAGGAACTAACAGAAAAAGGATTTATTAGACCGAGCATCTCACCATGGGGCGCTCCGGTGCTATTTGTAAAGAAGAAGGACGGCAGCATGCGCATGTGCATTGACTACCGCGAACTGAACAAGAGAACAGTAAAGAACAAATACCCACTGCCCAGGATAGACGACCTTTTTGATCATCTACAAGGTGCGAGTTGGTTCTCAAAGATCGATCTTAGGTCGGGTTACCATCAGTTGAAAGTAAGAGAGGAAGACGTACCAAAGACCGCGTTTTGCACGCGTTATGGGCATTATGAGTTTCTCGTGATGTCCTTCGGATTAACTAACGCACCAGCAGCGTTCATAGATTTGATGAATAGAGTATGTCGACCCATGTTGGATCGATCTGTAAAAGTTTTTATAGACGACATACTGGTATATTCGAAAAACGAGGGTGATCACCACTGTCACCTAAGGGAGGTTCTGGAGGTGCTAAAGCAGGAAAAGTTGTACGCAAAATTCTCCAAATGCGCGTTTTGGCTTAGGGAAGTCCAATTCCTAGGTCATGTGATAAACCCAAACGGCATCATGGTAGATCCTGCAAAGATCGAGACAGTAAAGGAATGGAACATCCCAAGTCTTAACACTACCGGAGGGAAATGAAGACTTGGTAGTCTACTCTGACGCTTCAGGGCAGGGTTTAGGGTGCGTACTCATGCAACGAGGAAAGGTAATTGCTTATGCATCGCGGCAACTAAAGGTTCATGAGGTTAACTACCCAACGCACGATCTAGAGTTAGCAGCAGTGGTTTTCGCGTTGAAAATATGGAGGCACTATTTGTATGGAGTTAAATGCACCATTTACTCCGATCATAAAAGCCTGAAGTACTTTTTCGAGCAAAAGGAATTAAACATGAGGCAAAGGAGATGGTTAGAGCTACTGAAAGACTATGATTGTGAGATATTGTACCATCCAGGCAAGGCAAACGTAGTGGCTGACGCTTTAAGTAGAAAGGAAGAATCGGCACCTATCCGGATCAAAGCGTGTCAGTTGATTATAACGCCAGACTTAATGGGTGAAATATCAAGGGCACAAGATGAAGCATTGTTAGAAAGAAATGTGAAACAGGAAAGAATAGTTGGACAACAAGGGAACTTAGATGCGAATGCATACGGAGTACGAACTAGGTTTGGCCGGATGTGGATACCTAAGATTGGTGAGCTTAGAGCCAAAATACTCGATGAGGCCCATAAGTCTCGCTATTCTATCCATCCCAGGACAAACAAAATGTATCAAGACTTGAAGAAAGAATACTGGTGGCCTGGCATGAAGAATGATGTGGCAGAATACGTGAGCAAGTGCCTAACGTGTTCTCTAGTTAAGGCCGAGCACCAGAAACCATGCGGTAAAATGCAACCTTTACCAATACCGGAATGGAAGTGGGAAGAGATTACAATGGACTTCATTACCAAGCTTCCGCGAACAGCTAAAGGCAATGATACCATTTTGGTGATCGTCGACCGCTTGACAAAGAGTGCTCACTTCTTGCCAATACGAGAAACTTCTTCTTCTGAAAAGCTAGCAGAAATATTTATCAAAGAAATTGTGAGCAGACATGGTATGCCGCTGTCGATTGTGTCTGACAGGGATACTAGATTCACATCAAGGTTTTGGAAGAAGTTCAATGAAGCGATGGGCACTAGGTTGAACATCAGCACCGTTTACCACCCCCAAACCGATGGACAATCGGAAAGGACCATTCAGACCTTGGAGGACATGCTCCGGGCCTGTATCATTGACTTCGGTGGGAGTTGGGACAGCCATCTACCATTGGCAGAATTTTCATATAACAACAGCTATCACTCGACTATTGGCATGTCGCCATTTGAAATGTTGTATGGGAGGAGATGTAGGACCCCGGTTTGTTGGGGGAAATTGGACAGAAGGATTTTGCAAGTCTCGAAGTGGTCAAAACTACTTCTGAGAAATTTGATCAAATCAAGGCTCGTATGAAAGCCGCAAAAGACAGACATAAATCAGACGCGGATAAGAGGAGGAGGGATTTAGAGTTTCAAGTAGGGGACATGGTACTGTTGAAAGTATCACCGTGGAAAGGAATCATTCGGTTCAGAAAGCGTGGCAAACTAAGTCCAAGGTTTGTCGGACCTTTCAAGATTTTAGCAAGAGTGGGTCAAGTTGCTTACAGACTCGACCTACCCGTCGAGCTTAGTGGAATACACCCTACGTTCCACGTGTCGCACTTACGCAAGTGCTTAGCTGATGACACAGCTCACATACCTTACGACGAGATCGAAGTGGATAACAGTCTAAATTATGTAGAAGAACCAATAGCCATTCTTGACCGAGCTGAAAAACGACTACGTAATAAGTCGATACCGTTAGTCAAGATACAATGGAAGCACAGAAAAGGGTCAGAAGCTACGTGGGAAAAAGAAGACGAGATGAGGGGACTATACCCTCAATTGTTTAACGTATGAACAGTTTCGAGGACGAAACCTCTTTAAGGAGGGTAGACTTGTAACATCCTAAAAATAATAAAACGAATAAATATAGCGAGACCGGTGATTTAGTTGGAATATTTAAACAAAAAGGGAGCAGGCCTGGGCCCGGCTTCAATGGGCCGAGGGAAGCCCATGCGCATAAGAGGCAAGGCAGCCCTCTTCCCTGCTCATTTCCCCAACTCACGCAGCTTTTAGAGAGAGAAAGGAGAGCTCGGGTCTAGAGAGAGAAAGTGACGGATCAACTCGGGAATTCAGGAGAACGTTGCTGCTGTTCTCGTGATCATATCCTCTGAATCAGAAATCCAATCCAGGTAATGATTCGATCACATTATGAGTTTTTGTTCGTTTTGGGAGTTTTCGGGTTTTGGCTAAAATATAACGATTTTTGCGGATGAAACTTGAAAGTGAACTTAGGTATAGCATCTAGAATGAAAAACGAACGCTTTGATCAAAGAAAATCTAGATATCGACATGATCAGATTCGCATGCAGAACATTCGGATTTTTGGGGAAAGCGATAAATGCAGACCCATCGAAACTACTTAGTTTCGCTATGTGCAGACCCATCGAAACTACTTAGTTTCGATATATGCAGACCCAATCGAAACTACCATAGTTTCGATATGAGCCCCCGATCCGAAGCTAAGATAATACATAAGTTACTTATCGAAACTACTTATCGAAACTACCTATCGAAACTACTTATCGAAACTACCTATCGAAACTACCTATCGAAACTACCTATCGAAACTACCAAGTTTCGACAGAAACAACCTATCGAAACTACCAAGTTTCGATATTAGCTAATCAATCGAAACTATTATGTTCAAGCATAGTAATGTCTAGTGTCATCTAGGAGCACCATCTTATGTGTATGACTTTATTATACAGATCGTGTGTGACATTAGTGAAGCTTAGTAGCCAGCTTAGTGTATTACAGAAACTACTCATCAGGTGAGTTCTATGTGCCCCCTTCTATGTTATGTGCAAATGTTTTCAAATGTTTTGGGGCTGAGATGTATACACTAAGTGAATAAAGGTTATGAATGTCAATGTGATCATATGTGTTATACAAGTATATATATATATATATATATACACCTATACATGAAAGAGAAATTATGAATAAAGAATGAAAAGCATGATTGTAAAGAATGAATGAAAGTATAACACAATATGAAAGAATGAAATCCTGCTTTATATCCATGTATATATTGCTTGCAAAGAATGAAATGAATGAATGGCATAACATGTGAGAATGAAATCCTGCTTTATATCCATGTATATATTGCTTGCCAAGTACAGAAAATGTTATGGACGCTTCGATGATAACGGCTACTTCGGTAGACGGACGACCATGTGATTATTTTACAATCGGGACAAGTGCGTTCCTTCATCAGCTAGGACGTACGAATGCCATTAATGGACGGTCGAAGCAATTGGCATATTATAGTAGAACGGTTGTATAAATAATAGTCGCATGGGAAACGGATACCTCCGGGTAGACGGGCGAATTACGGCCTACGACGGTAAGACGGTTGTAAGTCATGACGGACGGACAAAGATTGTCGGACGGTTGTAAGAATAAAATGACGGACGGCACTAGTTGCCGGACGGTTGTAAGTATAGGCGGGCCATGACGATGGACCGCGGCGATTGTCTTTGTGACATTCGTAAGCAAATGACGGGTTGATCACCCTTATATAGTATGACCCATGAAATTAAAGAAAGAAAGAAAAGAAAAGACAAGGGTGAATGCATATATATATATATATATATATATATATATATATGAAATCACAAAGATACAGAAAAGAAAGATGAAAGAAAGACAAAAGTTCTGAATACGTATTTATACGAATGACTATACAGTAATGCATACTTATAAAGTAAAGAAAAGAATGTTTATATCAAATCGCATTAAACTAGAACTCACCAGCGTTAGCTGAATTTTAGTATACATTTCAGGTAAAGGAAGATAAGGTCGTGCGATGGCGTGGAGGTTACCCGGCACGAGACTGACATCCCTCTTTTGCTTTTATATGTCTTCGAAACAATGTTATGTTTTTAATTGTTAAGACTTCCGCTGTTATGTAATGTAATTGGATGATGAATGTTTTAAATTTAAGTTTAGTATTTATGGCTATGTTTATGAGTAAATCCAACAAGTGAGGTCACCCGGGAAAGGGGCCTTACAGAGCTTAATGAAATAACCTAGTTGCAGCCCGTGGATATAGGTCCCCCACTAGGACCGAACCACGTAAAATTCTTGTGTCGTTTATTTTCTGTTTTATAATCGTTTGTGCATTGTGTGTGTGTTGATTCCGCTGCGCCACGTTGTTCCTAACAGGATCTTTTACTACTTTGGTTTTATTTCATATAACATCATTTGGGTTGCCTGAATACTATCATATTCACTTACATAATCCAAGATTTCTAAAACTTTTATTTAGACATTAAGTCGAACAGTTGGAGGGCAAACCCAAAAGCAGTACCTTACATGGATTTAATGGGCCCGGGGCCTGAATCACACGCCTTTATTGCTCTCGTATCTTGTTTGTTGAGTGGTGAAGAGCTTGATTATGCTTTACATGTCTTTAATTACATGAAATCAGATGATGGAACAAGTGGACAGAGTTTGGAGACTTGAGATTCGTCGACGCAAGTGGCTAAAGCGACTATCGGAGAGGGATTCCATTCAACTAGCTGTTATTTCATTTTTGAAGCTCGAACATCTCGACCGGCTTTGCTTAAACCCTAATTGTTGTCTTCTGTGCAGTTGCCAAGGGGTTGGTTATCAGACGGCAAAGTTACAGTGATGTTGGAGATTAGAAACGCCAGAAATTGAACGAAAACTACGACGATCTTGGGATTCTTTAATTTTAAGACGAGGAACTAGATGACGACGAAGACGATGATGAGAAGCAGGAAAAAATCATTGCTGCCATGAATGAAGCTAGATTGGTGTGACCTTGTTTGGATCAGTGGTGGTTGTTAGGTTCTTACATGGTTTCAATCCAATGATTTCTTTGAACTTTAGGGATATGGATGTAAGGTTCGTATTGTATTTTGATTAGAAGAAAAGGAATGAGAGAACAGAGAAGAGGAGTAGGATATTAATTTGACCAAAATGTCCTTTAATCCTAATTTTGAAAAGTGGCACATGTCAACCCCATATTCCTTCTTAGCCTACTTAGGGAAAATCCACTTCTTATTTGATCCTTCCTATATATATATATATATATATATATATATATATATATATATATATATATATATATATATATATAGGGTTAGATTATGGTAAAAAGGGTTTTAAAGGGAGGGTATAATGGTCATTGTGTAATATGTCAGGTCATTGTGTAATATCAGGTCTGGTCATTGTGTTATGTGTATTAATCATTGTGTTTTACGTTTTAGATAATTTCGTGTTATTTTTGTCCCTGTTTTTTATGTATTATATATAAAATAGTGATAAAAAAATGTTTGACACAATGACCTGACATTAGACACAATGACCAGACCTGACATTACACAATGACCTGACATATTTGAGCGAATTACACAACAATGAGCAAATTACACAATAAGCTGGAAAACGTAAAACACAATGATGAATACATATAGCATAATAATAATAAAATATTTGATAAAATGAGCAAATTACACAATGAGTTGGAAAACGTAAAACACAATGATGAAAAATATTTGACAAAATGAGCATATTACACAATGAGCAAATTACACAATAATGTCGTTTTTGTATATAACGACACTATACTCGTTTTAAAGATAAAAAATGCTCGTTTTTTGTCATTATGTTTTACGTTTTAGATAATTTCTTGTTATTTTTTACATTACACAATAACTAGAACTGACATTATTGTGTAATTTGCTCATTGTGTAAGACGCTCATTTTGTCAAATATTTTTCATCAGTGTGTTATATGTATTCATCATTGTGTTTTACGTTTTTCAACTCATTTTGCAATTTTCTCATTTTATCAAATATTTTTTTATTATTGTGTTATATGTATTTATCATTGTGTTTTAAGTTTTCTAGCTCATTGTATAATTTGCTCATTATTGTGTAATTTGCTCAAATATGTCAAGTCATTGTGTAATGTCAGGTCTGGTATTACACAATGACCAGATCTGACATTACACAATGACCTGATATTACACAATGACCTGACAAATTACACAATAAGCTGGAAACCGTAATTTTTTTCGTTTTTGTATATAACGACACTATACTCGTTTAACGCTCGTTTTTATGGTGTAATTTTTTAAAAAATAATGTCGTATGTAAAAGTTATGAACGTTTAAAAAATGGGGGGGAACTTGATAAATAGTAAACAAAAATGACCAAGACTAAAATACCCTTACAACAAATTTTTCTTCTACAATTTGATCTCAACCGTTAAATCTTTTCTACAATTTGATCTAATGGTCATAAATCCTTCTCACCCTTCTTATTTTAAAAATCCTTCTTATTTGAACCTAACCCTATATATATATATATATATATACTGTAAGTTTTATGTTTTATTACAAGTGTCAAAAAACTCTAATGCTCCAGCCTATTTTGGTATCAGAGCAAATGCTTTCCTAATAACTAAAAGACTAAGACAGGTCCACGTCAGGCAGCTTGGTATGCTTAAGTCCTATTTATATGGAAACTCGCTTAGGTGAAGATTAGGGAAAAAGTTTGCTTTGAATTACTAAACTAGACCAAGATATCAAAGATTTATGTCTCTTGTATGTTTTACACTTTATTTACTTGTTTATGTTAATTATTTTTCTTTATGATAAAATTGAGATATAGGAAAATATTTTAAGAGAAAACTAAAGAGATAAGGTGCTTTTTAGAAGAAATCAGATTTTTGATTAAAAAATTATTGAACCATCAAAAATATTCAAAAAACTTGAATCTAGAATTTACAGATAAAAGTGATCAGAAAGTTATAAATAATAATTATTATAATCATATTTGTAGGTTTAAAAAACTACATACACACAGTCTTCACACAGAAAATACACATCTTAATAGTATTGCAGATTTAATTATAAATTTAGGATTCAGTTTACAAAAAGAATCCATAAATAATAAACATCTATTAGAAAGAATTATACAGTCAATAACAAAAGAAACAGAAGAAATTAAAAAGTTTACAGATAATTTAGATTATATAAGAGAGCAAAACAACCAAATTTTGCTAGAATTAAAAATATTAAAAAAGATAAACATATAGAAGTAGAAGATTCGACTGAAATTAACAAAATTATAAACAAACTAAGTAAAACACATATAAGCGAAAAACCTAAACCTTATAAACATTGGAAGCCTAACGATGAATAAACAAATCATCCAAGGATCCAGAAAATCAGCTAGTAATATTAAAGATATTATCTCATCGGATACCTTTCTTAACAGAATTCTAAAAAAAGGATCATCATCTAAAAATACACAGCAAACAATACAATTAGAAGAAGAAATTGATTTAGATAAAAATATAAACTTATACAATCAACATCAACTGGATATTTTAAATCCAAGAACACTATACCAAACAGGGACACAATATAATTTTATGAATACGGAATCAAATGATGAATCTGAATATGGAAACCCTATATACGATACAGAAAATGAAGAAAGCGATGATGAATTCACACTAAATTCAGAATTCTCAAGATTTGAAAGAGAAGACATAGATTACAGTTTACTAGAAGAAACAAATACAACCTTTAAAACAGAAGAAACCAACAAATCTTATGAACAAATAACAAATAGAAAATTTACAGAAATAAATATACAAGAAGAAGTAGATGACATGATAGTAGAATGTATGCTTACCTTAGGAATGACATACGAAGAAAGTTACAACAAACTACAAGAAGACTTTAATTTACTATTAGTAAACAGTATAGTCAAAGGAGATACAATGATCTTCGATTTCTATAAACACGACAATAACTTTAAGGACCACGAACATAAACCTAAAAGAAACTATACAGAAGAAAAAATAGGAGAAACTTCATATGAAACCATGGGAAGAGAACCATGGACTAAACCAGTTACAAGTTATCAACAGGAATCAAGTTATAAAGGAATAGGAAATAGGTTACCTATAGGACAAATTTATAGCGGCAGTATGCTATTACTAGAACAAAAGAAACCTCAATTATGGGTAGATGATGTTCTTACATGGGAACAAACAGTAGTAAGAATGTGGGAAACCAATAAAAAATACAGTATGGACATGTTTGCCTATTTAGAAGCAACTCTAGGCCCAACAGCTTTAGGAATATGGCAAAGTAAAAAAGCCCACAGCCCAGATCAGATAACACAGATTAAAAGCTATAAGAGATAATCCTTATAATTTCACTTCTCAAATAAGAGTCATTATTTTAGGAGTATACCCAGCAAAAAATAACAGTTTATTACAAGATACAACTATTAGAAACTTAGAACAACTAAGTATAGCATATATGAAATATATAAATGAATTTACACTAGATTTTACAAGATTATTAGCACAAACAGGACAAGCTATAGAAGATAGCTTATGTGATAAATATTTTATAAAACTACCAGGAGATTTAGGAAAAAGTATACACGAAGCTTGGAAGTTACAATATGGAAGTATAGAAAACATAGGAATTGGACCTAGAATAACCTTTACATTCGGTATTCTAGAAGAAAAATGCAAAGAAGTTGCTTTACAAGAACAAAAAAAAATGCATTTGCATTTTGTAAACCAGCAATTTATACTACACAAGCCTATGGATATTATGACAAAAAAAGGAAAATTAGAAAAAGTACTACATATAGCAAAGAGTATAAACCATACAAGGAATATCAAAATAGATATGATAGAAAACCTCATACTAGAACATACAAATGTTTTATATGTGGAGATACAGAACATTTAGCTAATAAATGTCCAAATAGAAACAAAAACATCGAAAGAGGCAATCTAGTTGAACAAATTAAAGACTATGAAATAGAAGCATTAGATACGGACCACACAGATAATGAGTCAATATACAGTATATATAGTGAAGAAAATGAACCTGTAACAAAAATCTCATATACATACACAAATCCAGAAGAATGTAAGCATGACTGGAAACACAGAAAAGGAAACAATTATATTAAATGTTACATTTGTGAATACTACCCAAGTATACACAAAAGATCTCAATGCAATATTTGCTTTAAAGAAATCTGCCATATTTGAATAAGAGATATTCATAACATAGTGTAGGTCCACATGGCTCTTCTAGAAATCCGATTCACGAGATGCCGCTGCGGCAGGTTCGGATCAAAAGTCATCAAAACCAAAACCTAAACAACAACGCAGACCTGATGTCTTCAATTCCTATGGCGATTTCGTCCACGATGCATCAGCTTAAGGTATCGTGAGATCCGGTGCCGCCGGTGGATCAACCGGAGAAGGCTTTCGCGCCGTTTAGTGAAGAGTTTTTGTTTGTGATGAAAGAAATGATAAGAAAGTAGGTGAGAAACTATATAACTGGCGTTGAACAACATAACCTCCAACAACTAGCCGCCGGTGAAGGAGGCGGAATGTGCATGAAACAAGCTGCGAGTGGCGGTAGCGAAGGTTTTAGGAACGCAGCAGTTGTGAAGAGAATCGGAATTAGCAAGATCGATTAGTTGATAGATGATGATCGCTGAAAGCCCTGAAAATCATGAAAAAAAATTGAGATATTTCTCTGTTAATTATAAAAATATGCCCACAAAAAAAAGAAAAAAAATATGGGGAAAAAGAAAAAAAAATTAAAAAAAAACTTGTAGGTCCACATGGCTCTTCTACGGATCGTTCTCGTGATAAGACGTATCGTTAACGCGAAGTGCGGAATCCTACCTTATTAACGTTTTGTATAACAATCGACAATAGAAACAATCATGTAAATAAACTTCTCTTTGTATTCATCAAAACATAGAGTTTACAGATTCTCAGAATTACACTCGTTCAAAGTCCCTCTGCTGCTCTCGTTTTGAACAGAATCTGTAAACATCTATATATAGACAGAAAACCTCCTATAGGCGAACTTAACAAGTTCGCCTCAAAGATGCTTAGGCGAACTTATTAAGTTCGCCTCTAATAGGCTAGGCGAACTTATCAAGTTCACTCCTAAAGATAAGTTCGCCTCTCTATGAACTTACATAGAATTTTATCAACAGTTACAAAACATGTCCTAACAGACTCCCCTTTAACCGTTGCTAACAATTATATCAATTACAAGTCAAAGACTCTAAGACTAAGACATAATATCTTCAAGCTCGTTGTCACCAGAATATGCTCCAACAGACTCCCCCTTGACAACAGCTTTAGAAGATTGTCATCCGTCTTCATATATCATCAAACACACTGTAGTCTAATCTTGTTCATCTGCACACTCTCTCTTTATTTCTAGAAGAAAACCTGGGAGAAGGACCCCTTGTCAACTTCTGTCTGTAATATTCAGTTTTTGCAAAGGAGAACAACCAAGAATAACCAACAATTAAGATTTCCATGGAAGCTGGAAAAATAAAATCTTTTTGGTTTTTCAAACATAAGAAACACAAAATCTTTTTGGTTTTTCAAACATAAGAAAGACAATTTGTTTTTGGTTTTTCTCTATATAAACTGAAATGTAAAATACAAAATCACATCTTTTTGGTCGAACATCACGAATAAGAAGATCATATCAGTATATATGAGATATCAATCACACATCTTGGATATAAAATCCATATAATATCAAATGGTATCCTATTTCATTCTTTCAAGCCTTGACAAATCAAACCAATATCTTTCAAGATTATCACACTCTATCTTTTCAGGACTTTCATATTGCATGTTATGATACACGATAAACATTCAAAGAAAATAAGATCATGCTATGACACACAAATTCAAATTGTCAATATTATAAGATTTGAAACTAAAGCATCTCATTCCCACTTTCTTGTGAGTTAAGGTACCATTTAAGTATGAAATACAACGTGTACCCCACTAGTATGCCAACAGAAAGTAAATGCATTATCTTCAAGACATATGAGATTTTACTAAAGATTATCCGAATTTCCAGAATGAGGAGACATCACTTAGCACATGAATAGCAGAATCCAAATTGGATTGTATAGGAATCAATGAGATTCAGAATCGAATGATTCAATGTTTTGGCTTATATATGTGGAATCATAAGATTCAGGTACGTGGATCCAACTGTTATCTGGATTATGAATTCAATGGAATCAGTAAAGATGATTTATCAATATGATCCAAGGGCTAGTATATGTTTGACAGATGTTGTCAAGTACATATCTTGATTATACTTCAAATTGCATGCTTTTCGGGACATGGGCACTGAAGCAAATCGAATGAATAGTGCTAAGGACATAACCCGAAACTGATCTCATAGGACAATCTTTATTAAAAACTAATATTCTTTATATGATAGTGATCTTTTAACACACACACCCAGACATAAAATGGGTTAAAATCACAGTTGTAACATATGCAATTATGTTTTCACACTACTAATGGTTCAGTGACGCTTTTAGTCTATTGACAATTCAAATTATATGCATACACAACATTATCATTTCCTATTTGTGTAGTCTCTAAAGTTTAGATCAAAACATATAATTCAGATATATTAACATAAAGCACCAACCAGTTAATCTAAGGTCATGTGTGAAAGAACATATACTGATGTACTATCATCTCTTTTTTAACTTCAAGTAATGTCAATTTTATCTTTTTCAATTTGTTTGGCTTTTTCAAAATCTTTTTCAAAGAAAATAAAACAAACGAAAATAAACCTTCCATGAAAACATTTTAAGAAAAACATTTTACTTGGTTACTCAGGATTAAGCATAAAATGTAAGGTATCTTTTTTAGGCTTTTTCTGGGTTTTCTGTAACGAGGCTGGCAAGGTTGTCAACCCAGTAAAGTTCTGAGAACTGTATCTCAGTTTGTATGGCTAGGTTTTTTAAGTAATCCTTGCCAGAGAGTTTATGACTGATAAACATCCTTTTTCTGGCAGGTCTGTATGTGTGATCGTTTGCAAAAGGAAGGGAAGAAAAGATTTTGCAACCGATGTAAGGAGGGGAGACATGTGTAAAGATGTTTCCCATGTTCATAACAAATTTTTCTCCAAAGAGATTTATGACTCCTTCTATTTTAGGGTTCAGTTCTAATTCTATGTAGTCAATCATACCATTGTGGTAAAATTGTAGAATTAGATCGTTCGGCATGTTTGTTTCTTTTAGATTTATTTGGAGGAGGAGTAGGCAGGTTCCATCTCCATCTTCATCTGTTCTCTCAACAACTCTTACCCCTTTCTATTTTTCTTCATTTAGGGCAATAGTCATGAGTCTGAATTGTAACTCGTATAACACCATTGGGAATTCTGTATTGATCTTTTGAGAAATGATCTATTAAAATTCTGGAAACTAATCAAACACAGTCTGAAGACAGGTTTTCCGGGGTGTATCTAGCATTCTGGCTCTGAAAGAGTCATAGCTTTTGTAACTGTTTTCTTTTTTCTCAAGCCTTTGTAAAAGTAACATATTTTTGGCTTCGAGGATTTCAACCTTTTGTTTTAGCATACTGCTTTCGATATGACTTTGTATAGACTGTGTATTCTTTCCCTGTTGTACAAACTGTCTTTGCAGATTTGCAATTGTTTCTTCTTGAGTCTTTTATAATATGTTCATGACTCAACTTTATAACCTGTGAAAAGGTTTGAACTTCTTCTGGTTCAATAAAAAAGTTGTCTATGCCAAAATGATTTCTGGCTGTTTCTAGAGCTTCTGAGAAGTTGTGATAACCTTTGTAAATGGGGCCGTGACACTGTATATACTTTGCAACTGTCTCCCATTTATTAAAATTCCGATTTTTGTGCCTCAAAAAATTACATAATGTGTAAACTTTGGCGGAGGCTGGTTTTGTTTTTCAGGGCATTTAACTCCTTGTTCGCTGAAGTATATACTTAGCGCATTTAAAACTTGGACTTTAAAAGAGGATGCATGAGGCATAGTTTGAATATGCCATAAATTATCCAGTAGACATAGTTGTTTATCTGTAAGTTTCATCCCATTATTGGGATGAAACTTTATGTGTGTATCTTGGCAGGTTTGTAGGGCATAAGAGCCAAAAGAGATGGTAGGATCATGGGGGGGAGTATGTTTTTGGGCTTGTTTATGGATTTGTTTTTTTGTAGGCCATGTTTTTTTATAAAGGTATCTGGGCTTTGCGAAGTTTGTGGACTTTGAGAAGGTTGTGTAACTTTAAGGAAGTTGTCTAGTACTTTGTAAAACTTGAGTATTTTGTGATAGAGTTGTTTGTCTAGTACTGTGTATTTTTTCAGCTCTGTTAGATTGGCTTAGTAGCTTCTCTGTTTCTTCTTCGTCGTTAGACGAAATACTCATTGGTGAAGAACTCTTTTTAAACTGTAGTGGTCTGATGACCATCTTCTCCTTTCCTTTCTGTTTTCTATCCATCTGAACAAAGTAGTTTGTTAATATTTCGGGATAACAAATCTGCTATCCCATTGTCTTTTCCTTTAATATGTTCGAATTGTATAGTATATCCACTACCCTGTATTATATTTTGTAGATTTACCCATTTTGTCCTATTAGCCTTTTTACTTTGATTATTTTTAATAAATTTTACTATGGCTTCACAGTCTGTTCTGACTGTAAAATCTTTGTGTAAAAATAATTTAAATATTTCTAAAGCGTTGATCAATGTTTGTATTTCAAAATCTAAACTGGTCCAAGTGGTTCCAGTTTTGAAACTTCCACTGTGATAATAACATATTTTTTCTTCTTTTTTATAACTATGAACGTTTGGTCTGCAAAGGAGAATTGCTCCCCATCCTTCTTTGCATCCATCAACTTCTATAATTATATAATCTGTTACGCGTGGTAATTCTAAGGGTTTGATTTCTTTAACCCTTTCTTTTATTCTTTTTATCAAGACAATATCTTCTTGATTGAAATTTCTCTGTCCATTTTTAGTGGTTTTACTGTATAATGGTCCTACTAATTTCGAAAGATTTGGGATAAACTTTCGAGCATAATTTACTAGTCCTAAAAAGGCTTGTATATGTTTTAAACTGGTGAGTTTTTCTGGAAAGTCTAGAATTTTTGTAGAAATATGTTGTTGTAATTCGATCTTTCCATTACCAATTTCTAATCCTAAGAAAGAGATTTTTCTTTTGAATAATTCTATCTTTTTCTTAGATACTACTATCATATTCTTTTTTATTTCTTCAAATACCTGTTGTAGATGTGTTTCGTGTTCTTGGACTGTCTCACTTGCTACTAGTATATCATCGATATAAACTAGGCAAAATTTGTATTTAAGAAATATACTGTCCATAAATCTTTGAAATATTGAAGGAGCGTTCTTTAGCCCAAAGCTAAGAACATTCCATTCATATAACCCTTCAGAACATGTGAAGGCTGTCCATTTTTTAAAATCTTCTTCCAAATATAGTTGATTAAAACCTAATTTTAAATCAAATTTAGAAAAGATTTTGTTATTCTCTATTAGCTGGATTAAACTATTTTTATTAGGTATATTGTATCCATCGTCTCTTTTTATTTCAATATGGTTTTTTTACTATGAAAGCTGCTGATCTGTGGGGACTTTCGGATTTCTTGATTAACCCTTGTTTAGTCATTTCGAGTATTTGTGTTCTAAATTCTTCTTTGTCTAGGGGACTGTAATCTATATTTATATTTCTTATGGTAATGTCTGGATTTTTTATCTTAAACTTACAGACATACTTAACTTTGGAATTTGTAATATTTTCTCCTATGAGTCCTAGTCATTCTAGGTATAAAATCACAGGATGATTTATACTTTTTGTTATATCTTGTCCTTTTTCTAGTTCGTGATTTATAAAATTTGTGAGGAGTTGCAAAGATTCGTTTTCAGCAACGTTTTTTCTTCTATTTTTATTTAGGAATTCTAGATTTCCCTTTTCTCCTCTTTTTTGAGCAATTTCATTTGTGCTTTTATATCTTAAAGTAGGGAAACTGTAAATCTGTTTACTAATTGTTATGAAGTTTCTTGTTATGGTAATTGCACTATTTAATCCTAGTATGAAATTTAACACTAGGACAAAATCTCTAGATTTAATGTGTTGGGGATTAATGTTTATTTGTGGAATATCATACTTTGTACTGTAATTTTCTGCAAAGTCTAAGAATTGTATTCCTACAGGTTCTAGGTAATGTGTTATGTCTATTAATCTGTTTTCTACGATTCTTGTCATTAACCTGTATGTAAGAGGTTTATGAAATTTTTCATGAGTTAAACTATGTGATATTACGCTTTTGGTTGCTCCTGTGTCTACTAAGGCTGTTAAGTATATTGGTGTGTTGGTGTCAAGCCATAATCTACACTGTATATTTATCATGTTTATCGACCCACTGGTTTGTATAAGTGTTTGTTCATTAGTTTGTATAGGGTTTTGTTCTGGTTCTGTGGCCATGTTATTTATTTTTGGAAATTCTACTGCCTGTTTTTTCTTTTCTATCAGGTCTTCAAGTCTAGTGATCTTGTTGTTTATAATATCTATTTTTAATTTATTTACTTCTATAGCCGGTTGTAATTTTTCAAACTTTTCTTCATATTCATTTGTATTTCTACTTGTGTTTTGGCTAGTGCTAGGTGGTTCTATGTGTTAGGACATGTTTTGTAACTGTTGATAAAATTCTGTGTAAGTTCATAGAGAGGCAAACTTAACAAGTTCGCCTAAGCATCTTTATGAGCGAACTTGATAAGTTCGCCTAGCCTATTAGAGGCGAACTTAATAAGTTCTCCTAAGCATCTTTGAGGCGAACTTATAGCAGGTTTTCTGTCTATATATAGATGTTTACAGATTCTGTTCAAAACAAGAGCAGCAGAGGGACTTTGAACGAGTGTAATTCTGAGAATCTGTAAACTCTAAGTTTTGATGAATACAAAGAGAAGTTTATTTACATGATTGTTTCTATTGTCGATTGTTATACAAAACGTTAATACGGTAGGATTCCGCACTCCGCGTTAACGATACGTCTTATCACGAGAACGATCAGTAGAAGAGCCATGTGGACCTACAAGTGGTATCAGAGCTTATGCTCGTGATTTTTGGTGATTTGAGATGGTTTTGTATGCAAATTGACAAGAAATTGATCACCTTTTTGATTTTTCATTTCCATGGAGTTTTTCAAGTTCT
The DNA here is from genome assembly GCA_023525975.1 of Smallanthus sonchifolius. Taxonomy (NCBI): domain Eukaryota; kingdom Viridiplantae; phylum Streptophyta; class Magnoliopsida; order Asterales; family Asteraceae; genus Smallanthus; species Smallanthus sonchifolius. The sequence continues at coordinate 36,914,140 of CM042032.1, read as the reverse complement.
TGAATCTTATTTTGCTATTGATTTGGTGATTTTGAAGTGGATTTTGAGGAAATTCATCCGATAGAAGTATGATAATTGATAAAATACATAATCCTACGGTTCAATTTTGTCTAATTCCTTCAAATCAGTGAGATATGAAGATTTTTGGTGAATTTTTGTTCGTGTTTTTGGGTTGAGTTCTTCCTGAGTTTGATTCTGCTGAAGCAAGCGAACTTGCTGAATCTGTGTGCAGGCGAACTTAATTTTCTAGGCGAACTTACTAGATTTTCTGAATTTTTTGATTTAAGCGAACTTATTAAGTTCGCTTCATATCAAGTTCGCTTGGGGTCAGGTTCCCTCAGCCAGTATTAGGCGAACTTAGCTAGTGTTCTTTAAAAAAAATGAGAATTCTTCTTGTCCAAATTTTTTAGGGAAAACTTATATGGTCGTTTTGAATTATTTTTGAAATTTTGAATTTTTGAAATTTTTAAAAAGAGTATTTTGGCGGGAAATTTTTATTTTTTTTCCGGATATTTTCGCAAAAATTTCAAAATGTCGATTTCGTGTGATGATAATGAGATTGAAACTATGCCACCGAGGCTTTTGTGCATATCAGATTACCGTAGCTGGAAAGTCCGGTTCAAACAGTTCGTATCAGAAACTGATGTAAATTTTTGGAGACCAATAATAGAAGGATATGTGCATCCTACTTTTGACTTTCTGGAATTTCGTGATGTTCCTGAACCGGTGATTGCTCTTACTAAAGTAGAAAAGCAGAAATTTGATCGAGAGATAAAAACGTGTGAAACTTTAACGATGTCTTTACCAAAAGAAATCATTCATAGTCTCAGGAAGTGTCTAACTACAAGAGATCTATGGGAAGCATTGACGAAAAAGGGTGAAGAAACTTCTCAAGCGTTTGTGGTCTTGATCAAAGAAGTATTAGAGAAGCAGGGTGATTCTCAAAGTGAATCTTCTGCAAATTTAACTGATAGTGAGAGTATTCGTTCTGGTGAAAGTACTCAATCTACTGAGACTGATGTGATGACTGAAGAAAGTACTCTTTTTTCCGGAACCCTTGGATGTCGCGGAACCCTCCACTTCCAGCCTTCTCTCTCTCGTAAACCCTATGTCTCTAGAAGGGTTTACGTCTTCTGCTTCTGTCGTCGCCGTAGGACGGTTTTGAGGGGTCGCCGGAGGTTGGCAGACACCCTCCACTTCCAACCTTCTCTCTCTCGTAAACCCTCTCTCTGTAGAAGGTGTGTGGTGGTAGCATTTGTGGAGATGAGATTTGAGGGTTAGTTTGTGCATTCTCTCCTCTCTCTTTCTAGATTTTGTCTCATCTCTCTCTTTTGAATTGAAATACGTCAAAATTTAATATTGAGTTGAGTTTACAATTACAATTGAGGTTGAATAAATAGAGAGAAACAAGGGAAAAATATGGAAATACAATCACAAGAAATCAACCCCTCCTTTGATTAGGCAGCGGTAAGAAAAACTGTCAACATCTTCTAAATAAGGAAATGATGAAGTCTTCTGATCCTTTTATAAAATAATTTATTTTTTTCTAACACTCCCCCTCAAGTTGAGTAGTGGGATCTCCAATGCTTAACTTGTCAAGGCAATGGCTGAAAATTCTCCCGTTGACGGCTTTTGTTAATATATCTGCTAATTGGTCTTTTGATCGAACGGAACGGAGCTCTATAATCCCTGCTTCAAGTTTTTCTTTGATAAAGTGTCTATCAACCTCCGCATTCTTTGTACGATCGTGTTAAACAGGATTTTCTGAAATTTGTATTGCTACTTCGTTATCACACATGATGTTACTAGCTATGGTTTGGAAGAAACCTATCTCAGTCAGAAGTTTTCGTATCCATAGAACTTCTGCTAAGCCTCTTGCAATCCCTCAAAATTCAGCTTCGGCATTGGACAATGCTACAACCTTTTGTTTTTTGCTTCTCCATGTAACTAAGTTTCCACCAACTAGAGTGAAGTATCCTGACGTTGATCTTCTATTTCCTTTGTCTCCTGCCCAATCTGCATCGTTGTAGACCTGGATCTTAAGATGTTTATTTGATTTGAACAGAACTCCATGACTTGTTGTTCCTTTGAGATATCTAATAATCCTCCATATTGCTTCTATGTGACTCACTTGAGGTTGGTGCATAAATTGGCTAGCCACCCCAACCGCATATGCAATATCAGGACGCGTATGCGAGATATATATGAGTTTACCAACCAAACGTTGATATCTTTCTTTATCTGTCAACTTAGCTTCTTCTTCCATGTAGAGTTTGTGGTTCACCATCATTGGGGTGTCAGCAGGCTTGCACTCGATCATCCCTGTTTCAGCTAGAAGGTCAAGAATATATTATCCCTTGTTTAGACCTTAGTACTTCAATTCCAAGAAAGTACTTAAGTCTTCCCAAGTCTTTCATTTCAAACTCTGTGAACAAACTTGTTTTTAACTTCTTCATTTCTTCTTCATCGTTATCTGTAATGATCATGTCATCAATATATATAATCAAACAAGTCACAAGTTTACCTCTTCTTTTAAGGAATAAGGTGTGATCAGATTTGCTTTGTTGGTATCCATATTTTTTCATTGTAAGAGTAAATCTACCAAACGAGGCTCAAGGGGATTACTTAAGCCCGTATAGAGATTTTTTTCAACCGACATACTTCCTTTCCTTTAAAGTTTTCTGCAAATCCGGGTGGAGCTTCCATATAAACCTCTTCTTTCAATTCTCCATGTAGGAAGGCATTCTTAACATCAAATTGATGTAGAGGCCATCCTTCATTAGCAGCAACTGAGAAAAGGACCCGGATTGTGTCAATCTTGGCTATTGGGGAGAATGTTTCAAAGTAGTCAATCCCATATGTTTGGGTGTAGCCTTTAGCCACTAACCGGGCTTTATATCTTTCAATGGTTCCATCCGATTTGTGCTTAATTGTGAAGACCCAAAGACTGCCTACTGGTTTCTTTCCTGGCGGAAGGACACATCTTTCCCATGTGTCATTCTTCATTAAAGCCTCCATCTCGGTTTCCATTGCATTCTTCCAGTTTCTTGACTCTAAGGAGCCAGCAAAGGCCTTAGCTTCTTTGGATAAATTTCCCTTGGCAATGCTTGCCATGGGATACCTAGAGGGCCTCGTATGTCTTTCTGGAGAGTACCGTTTTGGGGGAATACCTCTGTTTGCTCTTGGTGGTAGGGCATATCTCTCTGTCGTTTCTTCTTGTATTGGCTCACCCTGTCTTTCCTGCACTGTTTGCTTAGCTTCTATCTCATGGTTATCAGATATATCAATATTTTAATTCTCATGGGATTCAATATTCTGTATATCTTCATGTATTTGAGAGCTACTTACCTCGGGCATTGGACTAGGAGGATCTTGGTTAGTAGCACTGATTGTTTGTTCATCGGGTTGTTGGGAAGCGGGTGACTCATCTTGGGTACTGTGATTGATCGGAGAGGGAACCCATTTCAACCAACTAAGTGTGTCGTCATATTCTTCCTCCCCCTGACCACTGCGTTGGGAGGTGTAGAAGAATTCGGTTTCAAGGAAATCACAGTCCATGGTGGTGTACATATGGCGTCTTTTTGGGTTATAGCATCGGTATCCTTTTTGATTGACACCATAACCCACAAACACGCATTTTTCAGCACATGGACCAAGTTTGGTTCGATCAATTTTGGGTATGTGAACAAAGACGGAACACCCGAATATCCGTGGTTAAAGCGTAAGGGCAGGTGGGAGTTTGGTAAATTCGGATAAAGTTTGGAGAGGAGTTTTTAGGTCAAGGTATTTAGTTGGCAGCTGATTAATGAGGTAGGTGGCAGTTGCGAGGGCTTCGGGCCAGAATGACTTAGGGGCTTGAGATTCAATTAGGAGAGCTCGAATTATTTCTAAGAGAATGCAGTTTTTTCTTTCGACAACGTCGTTCTGTTCGGGAGTGTGAGAGCAGGATGTTTGATGAATCACTCCTTTCGTTTGACAAAAAAGTTTCATTTGGTTATTTATAAACTCCCCCCCCCCATTATTAGACCGAAGGATTTGAATGTTGGTTTTAAATTGAGTTTGTATCATGGTGTAGAACATTGTAAATTTATCAAAGACTTCATTTTTGTGTTTTAGGAAATAAATCCATGGCATACGAGTGATATCATCAACAAAAAGAACAAAAAAACGAAACTTTTGTCCCCCAATAACTTCTGCCGGTCCCCAAACATCCGAATGGATGAGAGAGAAAGGTAAATCAACTTTAGTGTTATTAGGTTTATAAGTATGTCTATGGCTTTTAGCCAAAACACAAGTCTCAATTTAAAGGTTTATTGGAAGGAAATAATTTAGGAAATAGAAGACGTAGATAACCGGTGGATGGATGTCCCAATCTTCTATGCCATAACCAAGCTTCTCTATTTGTCGTCTCGTGAGCCAACATCACAGTACCATGGTGAGCCACTTCTTCCACATAATACAATCCTTGTCGTTCAGTGCCACGCCCAATAATCACTCTGGTCCTGATGTCCTGTAAGATGCAAAAGGTCGGGTGCAATAGTACCGAGCAATTTAGTTCCTTTGTCACATGACTGATAGATAGCAATTTATGTGACAAGGACGGGACATAAAGACAATTTAAAAGTTTTAAAGTTGGGGAGATTTCAATAGTTCCTTCCACATGAGTTAGCCATATTAGCTTGCCCACAATATTCTAAGTCGCTTTCCTTGGTTCTACCCCCCCCCCCCCCCGATAAATTTTTCATTGATTTTGTGAAGATATAAATTTTGAGGGACTTTATTTTGAAATTTTTGATTTTCAATGTTTTGGCTCGTGTCACAGTAAACAGATTTTTGAGGTTTTGTTTTGAAATTTTCTAAAATTTGATTTTTTTCTATACTTTGGCCAGTATTGTAATTAGCCACGTCATGAGGGTTTGTTTTAAAACTTCCTAAAACTTGATCCTTTTTTATACTTTGGCCAGTATCTAAAATTTGATCCTTTTTTATATTTTGACCAATTTCCTAAGGGTGATTATCGAACATATTTAATAAAGAAGGTGGAAAATATTTAGCATTAAAAAGTGAAGGGTTTGAGAATAGTTTCTCAAACCCAATACCTCCATCGATATGCTCTAGATCTGCCTCCGTATCTCCGGCGGAAGCCATACCGTCGAATCCACCGCTTCTTTCTCCATGCTTGTTACCTTCATTAATGGTGGCATCTGGATGGTCGACGACGGCCGCAACTTCCCCCCTTCCTTATGGCCCTTTTTGTGGTCGTCATTCCACCATTCGGGATAGCCGACGAGTTTGAAGCATTGATCTTTGGTATGTTTCGACATCCCACAATGACTGCATTTTAATTTTGTTTTTTCAGTCCGGAATGATGATCCACTGTTGAATCTCTTCTGACCAGTGCGTACCTTTGACAGAAACCCTAGGCCCTCCGATTCCGATTCCGATTCATGAGACCCGTTGGCATCGAAGCCTGCCGCCACACCGTTTTGAGAAGGTAAGCTATCGGTGGTTGTTCCTAGAATTCCCTGATGTGCCATCTCCTTTCGAACAGCTGCGTAGGCGCCCTCTGCTGAGGGTAGCAGATCCCAATGAAGGATTTCTCTTTTTACAACATCATATTGTCGGTCAAGGGCATTCAGGAATTGGGTGGTAAGGCTGTTTTTGAGTAAATTGGTGATTTGCAAAGCAAGATCGTCACTGTTGTTGGTGTTCTCGGACATGGTGTTTTTATGAAATTGAAAAGGCTTGAACAGGTGGATGATGAGCAGGTCGATCCTAAAATCGTACACACCCTCTGATACCATCTTTTGAATTGAAATACTTCAAAATTGTATATTGAGTTTGAGTTTACGATTACAATTGAGGTTGAATAAATAGAGAGAAACAAGGGAAAAATATGAAAATACAATCACAAGAAATCAGCCCCTCCTTTGATTATGTAACGGTAAGAAAAGCTGTCAACATCTTCTAAATAAGGAAATGATGAAGTCTTCTGATCCTTTTATAAAATAATTTATTTTTTTCTAACACTCTCTCTCTCGATCTGGCAAAGTAGATATCTCAAGAATCAATATAACTTTGAATTTACTAATTTACCCCCTTACGATTAAAATAAGAATGGGACACGAGGAGCAATGTAGGCCAAGTGTTTGGGTTTGTAAGTTTTCTTCAACTGGAGTGGGTTTCTGTTTTACACTTCCCCTATATATATATATTCATGATCCGTTACAAAATCTAAAAACTGTAAAAAGTGAAAAGTTTTTTAAAACGCTCATAACCGGCTTATACGAACTCCGATTTTACTCATTTCGGCGGCGTTGGAACCGTCTCGTCGAACTCTACGATTGTAGCTTGTAGGGTTTAGATTTTAGAGTTTAGTTTTTGCCTTAGGGTTTAGCTTTTAGGATTTAGGGGGTGGGGGGTTTTAGGTTTTTGGGGGTGGGAGGGTTTTAGGTTTTTAGGAGGGGGGGTTGGGTTGGGGGTTTAGGCTTTTGGGGGGTGGCGGTGATGTTTTTAGATTACTTTTTGGCTTTTTAGGGTTTTTTTGTTAGGATTTAGTTTTTTGAGGGGTGGGTGTGGGGGGTTTAGGTTTTTCGGGGTGGGGTGGGGGTTAGGTTTTGCGGGGGTGGGGTGGGGGTTTTAGGCTTTTGGGGGGTGGTAGTGGGGTTTTTAAAAAACTTTTTACACTTTATACTTTGTAGAATATATGGAATGGATCATTTTAGAATTCATAAATATTTTGAGAACTCGTCAAAAAACAAATCAAAACCATTTTTTTTGTTTTTACTATCTTTATTGCTATAATACAATATAAAAAAAATGAATATATATATATATATGTAAATTTACATGTCTTCATATATTAAAAAAAATATACACTTATGTAAGTTTACCACTTACACATGTATAAGTGTTTACCATTTACACATATATAAATTTTTTAAGGATAATTTAGAGAGAAAAGATGAATTAATTGGAGAGATAAATTATTTTTTATGTTATATTTTAATAAAAAAGATAGTGAAAACAAAAAAATGGTTTTAATTGATTTTTTGACGAGTTCTCAAGTATTTATAAGTTCTCATTTGAACCTAACCATATATATATATATACACACACACACATATATATACATGTATATATATATATATATACTAGTAGGAAACTCGCACGATGCGGCGGCGACAACAATTTACAAAGCGATACTCGTTTCTGTTAGTTTATCAATACTCTTGTGATACATAGTATAGTTTTCACATTAATAAAAATATAACTTAACTAAAATGTTTACCATGATGCGCGATGCGCATGATGCAGTGATGAGATCTCAGTGCTGAAGTTGATGTGATGCGATTCCTTGATGCGCATATGTTGGGCGGATGCGGTATGATGCGATGTATGTGACAAGTCATGAACAAGTCTGACCATCAATTGCACTGGGTTTAAGTTTTTCAAATCTGACTACCGGTTGAACAAATATGATTAGGGATGATGAGGATATCTTTTACATTAGTGTTTAAAAGATAATAATTTAAAATATTATTCTATAAATAAATTTTTAGTACTTTTATGATAACGAACGCCTCGCTTACGTGATGCACGCGTATCGACTTTTGGTATCAAAACGCATCGTAGTGCACACGCTTTTTAAAAACAAGGTACTAATATTTACAACATTGACCCCATTAAAAATTGTCCCAAAAAAAAGCAGAAACCTTTGTTGGAATGGCTGCATTTGGGATGCTATCCAAGTTTATTACACTTGAAGTGACTAAGATTTTTTTGGTCGAAATCAATAATTGGCATATCAAGTGTCGGATGCCTTAACTTAAGATTTTAATGAACAGTTGAGGCTGCTGCCCCCATGATCATACCTGAAAAAAAGAACAATTTTGATAATTAAACATTTTAATTTAAATAAATAAAATTATATTGTTTATTCTCACATGTAGTAATAGCAGTAGTACATTTTTATTTGTAACTATAACATGTTTTATAAAACTTATCATTTCTATATCATGTTTTTTTGTAAAAGTTCTCTTTTAATGACCCAAACGGGGCATAAATAAATCTTTTACTGATTTGGTGAGACAAAACAATGTGGTCTCATATAATCCAAGTAAAAGACCCTTAAAGAAACTCTTTACATAATCATCCAAACACACAAAAATTGATTAGTGGTAGTATACAAACAAAATATGCTATAAAGCAGTCACCAAACACAAATTGATTAGTGGTAATTCAATTGACAATCAATTTAGTAGAAAATCTAATCACAGATGAAGGATACATATCAATTTCAATTTAGTAGGCAATGTAAAGGATACATATGGATTTCAAAATTACCCACTAAGTTTGACACCAAAAGACACAAACACTTTTTGGTAGAAAATCTAATCACAGATTAAGTTTTAACATTAAAACAAAAGACATACAAACACTTGAGCAAAAGCATAGAACTCACTCTCGAATTGACAACATGTGTTGAAATGGCAGCATCAAAGTTTCTGATTTCCCTATCTTGTTCATCGCAACGCTTTCACCAATGCTGCTGAGATCTTTACAGATTCTTGCAAAACCATAGATCTAGATATACATCCAGCAAGTTTTAACCAAAACAGAATAAAACGGATTCACACAAAAAAAACTTAATGAAACCAATTTGTACGGTTGATTTCTCAAGTATCTATTATAATTGCTCAGTCTTACATTAGTAGCTTCATCTAAAAAGAAGAATCTTAAGATTCATCAAAAGAGCTCTTACTATTGCTACTCTATGTTTTTGACCTCATGAAAGACTCATTCCACGTTATCCAACATAAAATTTCTAATTTTCAGGAAATTTTGATATAAAGTCATCCGCATTCGCCGTTTTTTGTACAGATCAAAGATCAAAAGTATGAGGGGGATGAGGGTTCAATGCATTTTCTTGACAAATTGGCTTATGGATAATTATGCAGTTTGAACTTACAGTTGCTTTTTCAATCTCTTCTTGTGACGTTTCGGATTTTTTTCGTTCTCGCACTTGTATTATAATTATCGTGTAATCATTCCCTATTTTAATAAAGTGTAAGAGTTTTATTTGGTTTTATACAAATAGGTATTTTATTTTACGGATTTAAATTAATTAAAATTTTATAAGTTTTAAAACTAATATAAAACTTTATATAAAAATCTAAATTTAAAAAGTTACATATTTAATAAAATAACCTATTTAATAAGATAAATAACTTTTACAAAAAATTATTTATAATAATAATAATAAATAAGTTTATAAAAAAAAAACATTTAAAATATAATATTAAAGTAAATTGATTTAAAAGAAATTAAATTAATTTATTTAATGAAAAGTTTAGGGGTCGTTTTGTAATTAATCAAACTAAAGGGTTTTAAAACAGAAATCAGTCGAGGGGCTAATGCTGGACAAAACAAACTACAAGGACCCATCCGTATTTATCTCAAGGGCTAATTTAAGTCAAAACCAAACTACAGGGACTAAACCTGCCAATTTCCAATTCGTGAATCCGGTCATCCCCTTCGTTGGTCCGGCGGGTAAAGCCATTTTCCGGCGACGCCCGACAAGGTTGTTCCCTGCACCTCGACAACCGATAAGGACTTCTCTGAATTCGTCTCCCCCGCGCGATCAATAACCCCCGACCAATTGGTCTCCCCAACATACGGATCGTCTGATCCTGTTGGTGGCTGAGAATACCACGCTCAAATTCGAGCCCGACAGACCACCTCCACGCGTGTTGAATGGCTGGTTAGTTTCGTCTCGTCCAGACTAGTGTCGGAACGTGCCCAATTGCACGTTTTAACATAGAGATCAGGTTCGGGTATAAATACCCATTGCCGGCCCTTCTCGGGCTCCATTCTCTCTCGTCACTCACTCTCACTTCAAATTAAAACCACCATCGCCTTCGCCATCCTCAGACGAAGCTGTGACCAGATTATAAGGCTCAATTCAACTCGAATTCTGGAATTTAAGTTCTTGGTATTTTCGAACTAAAAGCGTTGCCGACCAGACCCTTCGCGACCAAGTAGGTACCCCAAATCCGTGCATTTACCTTCTGTTACCCTCTGGAAAACTATCCTAATTGAAATCGCGACAATAAACCGTCGATTACCGGGCAAACCAATGTCCTCGGACATGGCTTGCCCGTTGCCGAGAACCAGCGACCAAGTCACATTTTGGTTATGTATTAAATATCACGCACATAACCAGCGATGGGCGATAGCCCGGCTGGTTATGCGTGTGTGTGTTCGAGGCTGAGGTTGCGGGTTCGACACTGCTGGCCTCCGGCCCAACCCCTTTTTGCTTCTGTTTTCATTTTATTTATTTTATTCAATTATTTTAACTTATTTTTAATATTCTTTGTATACAATAAAGACAAAAACGAGTCGGTTTACTCGTTCGTTTATTTTGAAATCAATTAAACATTTTTTTATATAAATCTTGTAATATTTTTATAAACTTCCTAAAATACATTTTAATATATATAATGTCCCATTTTTTTTATAAATCTTGTAACATTTTTATAAACTTATTAAAATACATTTTAATATATATAATGTCCTATTTTATAAATCTTGCAATGTTTTTATAAACTTGTTAGAATAAAAATTTAATATATAGAATGCCCTATTTTTATAAAATAATGAACCTTGCATTATTTTTAATAAACTTGTTAAAATAAATTTTAATATATAAAATATCAATATAATTAGTCAAATAAAGATTTTTCTTTTATTTGTTATTATTATATAAATACATTAAACATAATAACTACTTGTTTAAAACAATATATATATATATATATATATTTTTGAGTTAAAGTTTTACAAAACCGTTATCATTTTTCTAACACATTTTATACAAATAAATATTGAGGATATTATTATAAAACCTATACTCATTTAAATACGAATACGCTTATACATATAAACATACAATAATACTTATCCATCCACATAGGGTTCCATCGTGCTTAGGTTTCAACGTCCTTATCACCTGCACTCGTGGATTATCATATCCGCTAGCCAAGTGAGTTACATAGCCCCTATTTTACAATTTTATACGTTTTTGGGTGAAACATTATACATGCTACTCACATTGTTTATACGTGTTATACATGAGACTATATGCTTATTCTTTGGACGTACATACATTTAAACACAAGACAACCAACTGTAATATTGATAGATCTATTGTGCCTGACTAGCCCACCCGGTTAGGGTGTTTATTACTGCATACTCGGATATAACCGCGTGTTATATTCAAACATATCGGATATAGTGTGTAACTATATTCAAACATACCGGACTTAGCTGTTGTGCTCTGTTCAAGCGCGTCAAACTCGGTTTGAATTGTGATTAAATAAACGATACATCATATATACTATGTTTTACAAGATAAACAATGAGTGGCAAAACGATTTACAACTACTATTTACCGGAATTACTAAACCTATGTACTCACCAACTTTTTAGTTGACACTTGATTTAAATAATGTTTCAGGTTTGGATATGTGACTACTTGCCGAAAATTTCACCACTTAAGAACTATGGACCTAGTTAAATAAATCAATGTTTTGAACTAGACTAGGTTATTTGGAATGTATCGTATTTGGATCTTGTTGTCTTTAAATTTAATTAATGAATTATGCAACCTCTTAGCTATCATGTGCTTTTGAACAATCATTTCATTGTCCGCCTCGATGATTCCGCCATCGGTCGGGGTGTGATAGATTGGTATCAGAGCCATGGTTATAGGGAATTATGTTATTAGACACGATGACCTAGACTATAACCCTAGGACTCCCTTTTATGTGTTATGTGCTAAATGATTAATTGCTATGTGAATTATTTGTAGTTAGGTATTATTTGAATTTTTTTCCCAAGTTTGGTACATGAGACTTATACATACAAGGCTTAAATACATGATACATAATTTACATACACATTTGACAAACAAACTTATGCAAACAAATACACTACCCATCCTTATCCATACTCTTTCCTAATCCATATTAATTGCAACATTTCCTACACATATATTACTCATAGACTCTCAATTCTATTAAAATCTTGAAAATCTCGTCAACGACTTAATTTCTTGAAACCAGTAAAGGACACGTGTAATCTGGAAGGGTGACACCTGTACATTGGGTTTTCTGTATAGGAAAGCATTTCGTATAAATCCAAATAAACGGACCCGTATGCTTTCCTGGGAATTCCTGAAGTGAGTGTTTACCTATAGTGTAAGGCCCCTTTCCCGGGAGGCCTCACGTATTGGATTTACTCATCAACAAATAGAACTTAATCATAAGACATTCTTTAACACAGCGGAAACGATTTAAAACTTTAACATACGCAGCAGAAACACATAACATGTCTAAACATAACTTGTCAACATACAAACTGAAACTTGTCTGAATCAACTAAAACAATAACATAGACAGGATGCCAGACTCTGGTCTTCGGGTAACTCTTCTCGCCAAGCCAAGCATCCACTTCCATCTACTGCCACCTACACTTAACTGATGTGCATACTAAAAATCAGCAACGCTGAGTGAGTTCTAACGTTTACTTTAAATCAATTTTTACAAAAGATTTACTAAAACACATATACTGCCATTAAGGCTAAACTTGACACTTTACTTTTCAAACATATATACTGCCATTAAGGCTAACTTAACACACTTTACTTTTCAAACAGTTTAAAACGTATAATAAACCGTCAATTCCTCTTTACTGTACTGCCCTCATGGCTTACATCCATGAACCGACAAGTACCTGGTCAATGCCCCCATGATCAACGATCATGAACCGACAATACCGCTTATCCGTCAATTCCTTGTCACTACTGTACCGCCCCCATGGATTCATCCATGAACCGACGAGTACCTGGTCAATGCCCCCATGGATTCATCCATGAACCGACAATACCGCTTATCCGTCAATTCCTTGTCACTACTGTACCGCCCTCATGGATTCATCCATGAACCGACGAGTACCTGGTCAATGCCCCCATGGATTCATCCATGAACCGACAATACCCTGGTCAATGCCCCCATGGCTCACGTCCATGAACCGACAATACCGCTTAACGCTAAGGGGAGGTTGCGTGGACCTCCCGAGCAACCGCCGTCACTCATCCCAGTTGTACAACCGTTAACGAACCACAAAGGTTCTTACTAATGGGTAGAACCCATATCTGACATCTTGTACAAGTAACATCTGTCCCAAGGACCTTTATAGCTGGTACATATTCCCGAAGGAAAACTGTTCACTTTACTGTTCATAAATATTTCTGTAAATCTTGCTCATAACTTAACATATATCATGCCTTTGTTTATGTATATAAAAATATAGTAAACGCTTGCCAAATGATATATCTTTGCTTTTACTGAAACATATCTTATCATAAAAAATACATCTTACTTTCTGAAACATAGCTTATCATATATATCATGCCTTTGTTTATGTATATGAAAATATAGTAAACGCTTGCCAAATGATATATCTTACTTTACTGAAAACATACTAGCACATATATCATGCCTTTGTTTATGTATATGAGAATATAGTAAACGCTTGCCAAATGATATATCTTTCTTTCTAAAACATAGCTTATCATAAAATACATCTTGCTTTCTAAAACATAGCTTATCATAAAATACATCTTGCTTTCTAAAACATAGCTTATCATAAAATACATCTTGCTTTCTAAAACATAGCTTATCATAAAATACATCTTGCTTTCTAAAACATAGCTTATCATATATATCATGCCTTTGTTTATGTATATAAAAATATAGTAAACGCTTGCCAAATGATATATCTTACTTTACTGAAAACATACTAGCACATATATCATGCCTTTGTTTATGTATATGAGAATATAGTAAACGCTTGCCAAATGATATATCTTTCTTTCTAAAACATAGCTTATCATAAAATACATCTTGCTTTCTAAAACATAGCTTATCATAAAATACATCTTGCTTTCTAAAACATAGCTTATCATAAAATACATCTTGCTTTCTAAAACATAGCTTATCATATATATCATGCCTTTGTTTATGTATATAAAAATATAGTAAACGCTTGCCAAATGATATATCTTACTTTGCTGAAAAACATACTTTTGCCTCTTTTAAACCTTTCACTAAAACATAGCTTTTCTCTTCAGTTTATAATATATAAAATATAATAAACACTTTACACTAAGTATGCACACCACCCCTAAAGAAGGCAAAAAGGGGATTAGAACTCACCTGGTATCTTAGCTGGTATGATCTACCGGATCTCACTCAATCTAAACAATCATAACAATTCGACACGTATTAGACTTAACTCGACACTGAACTGTTTCACTATTTCTGAACTTAAGGCTCTTCGAAACTTCCTAGTTTCGATACCTGCAGACCTATCGAAACTCCTAGTTTCGATACATGCTGACTATCGAAACTACCTAGTTTCGATACAGGTTGACTATCGAAACTTCTAGTTTCGATACATGTCCCAGACCTATCGAAACTTCTAGTTTCGATACACGCTGACTATCGAAACTTAGTTTCGATACATGCTGACTATCGAAACTACCTAGTTTCGATACATGTCCCAGACCTATCGAAACTTCTAGTTTCGATACATGTCCTAGACCTATCGAAACTTCTAGTTTCGACCTGCGCAGACCAGCCTTCTTCCCCGTGAAAAACCCTAACTTTCGCATGCAGGTCCGACCTTGTCAAGATCCGGACTTTTTTTACATTCAAAACGTTTGTTTTTCGTTTAAGAACTCAAATCTTTACTTTTCTTTCAGTTTCATCCGCAAAAACACCATCTTTTTACTCAAAACCCGAAAAACCCCAAAATGAAGAAAAACTCAGATCTAGGAGAATCGGTTACCTGTAAACGCTTCCTTTTCGTTGATAAACACTCACGAGACTCTTGCTAACGATCCTTGAAGCTCACTCCGAAAACCGGGACTTTCTCTCTCTAAGCTCTCTCTCGCTTTCTCTCTCTAGAATTCCGAAAATGGTGTTGCAAATGAGGGTTGGGGCTGGTCTTGAGACTCATAAGGGCCCAAACCCTTGCCCCTTTCGGCCCATACACCCCGGCCCAAGCCCGATTCCTTTCTTTTTATTTAAGTTTTAATTCCTCGTGAATTCTCTCGTGCTCTAAAACTCGGGATGTTACATATAGGCTAAAGCATGTCTCTTTGAAAGTTTTGAGGAATTATTTAACGTTGATACGTCAATGTATTCGCAAGGATACGATCCGAACTTAAACTCAAAATTTGGGGACATTATAGCAAGATAGGAAGAACTAGACGAACATGCAAAGCAAATCATTATTACGGGTTGTGACAACCCGACATTTCAGGTCAATATCCGTACACATTATAAACAATTTTACGTTATAATTATTTTTGTGATTTATTTAATTTCACAAATAAAGACATTAAGGTCTAACAAAGACCGTACATGGTCTCAATTCACATTTGGTAATTCTAGGAGTTACCGGTTCACATACACTTATAACCCGACTAAATTCGAACACTAGTGGTTAAAATAAATAACCAGAAAAATATATATATATACATATATATATTATTTTACACAAACTTTGCGTAGAACAATAAATTATTTTCAGAATAAATTTATAATACCGTGGAGGATCTAAACCGGATTTATTTACCCTTTAAAACTATAATTAATATTAATACCTAAATCTAATTGTTTTATTATTATAAACCAACCTACTCTTTGACTTTTGGCCGAAAAAGCCAGCGAAATCCCTCCCTTACTCGACCCATACCTCACTGAGAAAACTCACATATAACCATACTCGCTTCAATCATTTTTCTCACAATTCCCATTCATCACACTCATTTCATACGGCAAATTCTCCATTTATCTTCAAAATCAAAGCCAAGTTTTAAGACAAAAACCATCAGGATTCAGTGTTTTCAAGTGTTTCTGAAAAGGGTTTAGCAAAAGATTCAAGATCATCTCTGTTTTCGCTCATCATCATCGCCACTGTTTTAAAGGTAAAAACTCGATATTTTCATATTATTTTCTTAAAATCCGGAGCCAAACATGCAAAATGTTCAAACACAAGTAAGATAACAAGAAAAGTGTATCAAATTCAAAGTTTAAAACATAAAAATATGCAGGACTGATTCTGTCAAACAGAAGTCCAGTAATCGAAACTAGGAGTTTCGATTTAACTCAATCGAAACTAAGAGTTTCGATACCTGTTGATCCATCGAAACTAGGAGTTTCGATGCCTTTTACTCAATCGAAACTAGGTAGTTTCGATAGCAAATACTCAATCGAAACTAGGTAGTTTCGATACCTTTTTCTCAATCGAAACTAGGTTGTTTCGACTCCTAACCACTCCATCGAAACTAAGTAGTTTCGACACACATATTCTCCATCGAAACTAAGAAGTTTCGATACCTGTACAACAGTCCCAGTTGGGCAGTAACTCAAAACTATTTTACAACAAAACATGTGTTGGAAAACTAAAACGATGTTTAAACAAACACAATCAGATTTACAAGGTCGGTGAACAATTTACAATTAAGACGTTGGTCTTAACAACAATTTACCCTTGGTATCTAGGGTACAAATAGTCAAGGTTGACTACAACAAGTTTTATCACAAGTATATACACAAACTCAAGGTGAGTTTCACGGCCCCTTTCTTTTTACTGTTTTCCAATATTTGGGGGAAGAACATACTTCAACTATTTTATGGGATAACAAGAGAATAAGACACGACTTTATGTTTACATGGGATGAGAACAACACATTGGAGGCTGCTAAAGTCCCCTGGAACAACATAGTAACCATTAACTGTAGCCTAGGGTCCTATGAATAGTACTATGGAGAGTGACGTCTCCCGGTCATGGTTAGTCGCGCTAACCACAATCTGGAGGATTTATGGCCGCATAGAATCTGATAACGCTTAATAGGGGCTCACACATGTCATGGTTTGGTTACGCTTCATGTATGAACATATTATTTGTATTCCTAGCTAGTTTACAAATGGGTCAACAATTCTTATTCTGTTTATCACATGCAACTGAATTATTTATGAACAAATGAAGTTTCCAAAGAACAATTTGATTAAACCTGTGAACTCACCAACCTTGTGTTGACGATTTTAAGTATGTTTTTCAGGTAACTGAACGTGATTTTAAGGTTAGCAATGTAGATTACATGCATGCACGATGGATACTACTCAAGGAGGATTTCCCTTGTATAACTCATTGAATTGAGTCATATTTGTGAAATCTTAACTTTTTGTAAACTCAGATTATGTTTTTGTAATGTATAATCTTAATCTTGTTTATGTATCCATTTATCATGTATGTGTTTGCGGTAATCATATGCTTTGGAAACCATAAACGTCGCGCCTCGCGTTTCCGCCTTGGCGGGGTGTGACACGGGTGCACACGTAATAACGATTTGTAGTGCATGCAAGTCCCGGCAATTCCTATTACGCGAATAATGATCTATAACATCATGTTCTATCCGGAATAGATGGCTTAGCTTCCCCCATCAACTTTGAATAAATACACATGCACTGGCACGCGTCATGATGAATCTCGTTTTTCTGCTTACATTATTTCCCGCTATAACTCATATATATCCATCTTATCTAAAATATCATTGTCTTTTTTTATGGTGTTAGAATGCCTCCTCGACGTGCAAACTCTAGCACTTCCAACCCGGATCTTGCTACTCTTCTTGCCCAGCTGGTAGGGCAAATGACCCAAGCAAATAACAACAGTGACGGGTCACACAACATCCAAGGGAACGGTGGTACCAACCCGCCTCACTGCACGTTTAAGCACTTTAACTCGTGCAATCCTACAAAATTCTTCGGGACTGAAGGTGCTACCGGCCTACTTCAATGGTTTGAAAGCATGGAAAGCACATTCCTAAACAGCGACTGTCCCGATAATCTTCGGGTTCGTTATGCCACAAGTGTACTCCAAAAGAGAGCCCTCACCTGGTGGAACGGTGAGAAACGCACTCGTGGTGCTGAGGTTGCTACATCCTTATCATGGGATGATCTGAAGAAGGCCATGACTGATGAATTCTGACCTTGGAATGAAATGAGGAAGCTCGAAGCTGAGTTTTGGGATCTTGCCCAAGACAGCGGGGATAATCTGGCCTACACCACCCGGTTTCAAGAGCTAAGTCTGCTGGTGCCTCATATGATCACTCCCCTTGCTCGGGGGATTGAAAAATACATAGGCGGCCTGCCTATACAAATTCAAGACGCTGTGCTAGGAAGCAATCCTCCTACACTTGAAGCTGTTATCCGTCTATCTGCTACACTATCCGACAACCATGTCAAAGCCGGAACCTTAACAAGAAAGGGTTCCAAGAAGGTTGTTTCTACTCTTGCGGCCGTCAAAGATGTAAAACCCGAGTCTTCTAACCGCAACAAGAAACGAAAAGGTCGAAACTTCGCAGCCGTAACTCCCGTTGTACCTGCTATTCAAGCGGCCCCTTTGGGTCAAAACCCGAAACCTTATCTGGGCCCGAATCCCCAATGCCAGACCTGCAAGTACCATCATCCTGCCAACTTACCATGCCGATTGTTTTCAAGCTGCGGACGATATGGACACGTGGTCACTACTTGCCGTACCCGTCCTCCCGTCCATCAAACTGCTCCAGCCAACCGCCAAATCTATCCGGCACCTCTCAATGGTCGGGCATGTTACGAATGTGGAGATCCAAACCATTTCCGTGACCGATGCCCAAAACTTCATCATCAAGGTGGTCCTCAAGGACGAGTGTTTAATATAAACGCTAATGAGGCTCAAGCAAACAACGACGTGATAAACGGTACGTTTCTCGTAAACAATTATTATGCATCCATTTTATTTGATACAGGTGCCGATAGGAGTTTTGTGTCTCTTGCCTTTGAATCTCGACTTACTAAACAAAGAACGAAACTTGACAATTCTTATTCCGTGGAGATAGCAAACGGAAAATCTATTACCATAAATTCTGTTATCCGTGACTGCAATCTCGAGCTTAATAGTCATGAATTCTCCGTTGATCTCCTTCCAATGCAATTGGGAAGCTTCGATATTATAATTGGCATGGACTGGTTATCCAAGCACCATGCCGAGGTTATTTGCTACGAAAAGTGCATTCGTATACCTCTCCCTTCGGGTGACACGTTAGTTATTTTCGGTGAAAAACCGTGTCGTAGTCTTCAAATCATGTCTTGCACATTGGCACAAAAGTACTTGCGGAAAAAGTACGTTGCCTTCTTGGCCCACATAGTTGACACGAAAGACAAGGGTAAGAAATTGCAAGACATTCCAATCATCCGAGATTTTCCCGAGGTATTCCCCGAGGATTTACCTGGTCTTCCTCCCCCTAGACAAGTGGAGTTTCGTATCGACCTTGTGCCCGGGGCAACTCCCGTGGCAAAAGCCCCCTATCGTCTTGCACCTTCCGAGATGCAAGAGCTTGCAAGTCAATTACAAGAACTCTCATCCAAAGGATTCATCCGCCCGAGCCATTCACCTTGGGGTGCTCCCGTACTGTTCGTAAAGAAAAAGGATGGATCGTTTCGAATGTGCATCGATTATCGTGAACTCAACAAGCTTACAATTAAGAACCGTTATCCTTTACCCCGTATCGACGATCTTTTCGATCAGCTTCAAGGTTCAACATGTTTCTCCAAGATTGACCTTCGTTCCGGGTACCATCAACTTCATGTTCTCGATGAAGACATTCCGAAGACTGCCTTTCGGACTAGGTACGGTCACTACGAGTTCATGGTCATGCCATTCGGTTTGACTAATGCGCCTGCGGTCTTCATGGACCTCATGAACCGTGTATGCAAACCTTATTTAGACAAGTTCGTGATCGTTTTCATTGACGACATCCTCATCTATTCTAAAACGAAAGCGGAACATGAACAACATCTTCGTTTGATCTTAGAACTCTTAAAGAAAGAACAACTATACGCCAAGCTCTCCAAGTGTGAATTCTGGCTAAAAGAGGTTCAATTTTTGGGACACATAGTCAACGATAAGGGAATTCATGTGGACCCGGCAAAGATCGAGGTGGTAAAGAATTGGAGTACTCCTAAGACTCCTACCGATATTCGTTCATTCCTTGGACTAGCAGGTTACTATCGTCGTTTCATCTCAAATTTCTCCAAGATTGCGGTCCCGCTCACTGCCTTGACTCACAAAGGTAAGCACTACGAGTGGGGACCCAAGCAAGAGGAAGCTTTCCAAACTCTAAAGCACAAGCTCTGCAATGCTCCTATTCTAACTCTTCCTAGTGGTAATGACGACTTTGTCGTTTATTGTGATGCGTCCAACCAAGGTCTTGGTTGTGTTCTTATGCAACGAGGTCAAGTAATTGCATACGCATCACGTCAACTCAAAGTCCATGAGAAGAACTATACGACCCATGATCTCGAGCTTGGTACTGTCGTTTTCGCCTTGAAAATTTGGAGACACTATCTATATGGCACCAAATGCGTGGTTTTCACCGACCACAAAAGTCTCCAACATATTTTCAATCAAAAAGAGCTTAATATGAGGCAACGACGATGGGTTGAACTTCTAAACGACTACGACTGCGAGATCCGCTACCACCCCGGCAAAGCAAACGTTGTAACCGACGCCTTGAGTCGTAAAGAACGTATCATGCTTCATAGTGTTCATATTCATAACGATATCCAAGCCCGTATTCTCAAAGCACAACACACCTCGGTTACCGAGGGAAACATGTACCAAGAAATGGCATGTGGTGTAGAACTCTTGCTAGAAACCAAAGCCAACGGCCTATTATATTACTTGGATCGTATCTGGGTTCCCTATCGCGACGACCTTCGTATATTTTTGATGAACCAGTCCCACAAAACTCGATATTCGGTACATCCCGGAGCTGATAAGATGTACAGGGGTCTTCATCAACAATATTGGTGGCCCGACATGAAAAAGGATATTGCCCTCTTTGTGGCAAAATGCTTAACTTGTTCTAAAGTGAAGGCTGAACACCAAAAGCCTTTCGGACTCCTCGAACAACCAGAAATTCCCATGTGGAAATGGGAGAACCTTGCTATGGACTTCATCACCAAACTTCCACGCACTACTAGTGGGCACGATAGTATCTGGGTTATTATCGACCGACTTACAAAGTCTGCTCACTGCTTGCCTATTCGTGAGGACTATCGAGTCGAGAAATTGGCTCGGATCTACATTGATGAGATCGTAAGTCGTCACGGAATCCCTTTGAACATCATCTCCGATCGTGATTCGCGTTTTACTTCCCGATTTTGGCAATCATTACAATCTGCGCTTGGTACTCGTTTGGATCTAAGTACGGCTTACCATCCTCAAACTGATGGACAAATCGAGCGAACAATCCAAACTCTCGAGGATATGCTTAGAGCTTGTGTCATTGATTTTGGTGGCAATTGGAATTCTCACCTACCACTGGTCGAATTTTCCTACAACAACAGCTACCACACAAGTATTAACATGGCACCGTTTGAAGCTCTTTATGGACGAAAATGTCGTTCACCGATTTGTTGGAACGAAATTGGTGAAGCACAAATCACCGGTCCCGAGCTTATCCAAGAGACCACCGATAAAATCTCTCTTATTCGGGACAACATTCGAGTAGCAAAGAGTCGGCAAAAGAGCTATGCCGATAACCGACGAAAACCCTTGGAATTCCAAGTTGGGGATATGGTTCTTCTAAAGGTATCACCTTGGAAAGGCGTAGTCCGATTTGGAAAGAAAGGAAAACTCGTACCTCGATATGTGGGTCAATTTAAGATACTCGAAATGATAGGAAAAATGGCCTACAAACTCGATCTTCCTTTAGAGCTTAGCAACGTCCATCCGACTTTTCACGTGTCTAATTTGAAAAAGTGCCTAGCCGACGAGAATCTCCACATCCCTCTTGATGAAGTGCACACTGACGAGAAAATGCACTTTGTTGAGAAACCCGTGGAAATCATAGACCGTGAAGTCAAGAAACTCAAGCGTAGCCGCATCCCCATTGTCAAGGTCCGTTGGGAATCTAAACGTGGACCCGAGTTCACTTGGGAACGTGAAGACCAAATGAAGACCAAGTATCCGCACCTCTTTTCATAGCCTCCACTAGTTGAATTTCGGGGCGAAATTCCTCTAACATGGGGAGACTGTGACGTTTCGGATTTTTTCGTTCTCGCACTTGTATTATAATTATCGTGTAATCATTCCCCATTTTAATAAAGTGTAAGAGTTTTATTTGGTTTTATACAAATAGGTATTTTATTTTACGGATTTAAATTAATTAAAATTTTATAAGTTTTAAAACTAATATAAAATTTTATATAAAAATCTAAATTTAAAAAGTTACATATTTAATAAAATAACCTATTTAATAAGATAAATAACTTTTATAAAAAATTATTTATAATAATAATAATAAATAAGTTTATAAAAAAAACATTTAAAATATAATATTAAAGTAAATTGATTTAAAAGAAATTAAATTAATTTATTTAATAAAAAGTTTAGGGGTCGTTTTGTAATTAATCAAACTAAAGGGTTTTAAAACAAAAATCAGTCGAGGGGCTAATGCTGGACAAAACAAACTACAAGGACCCATCCGTATTTATCTCAAGGGCTAATTTAAGTCAAAACCAAACTACAGGGACTAAACCTGCCAATTTCCAATTCGTGAATCCGGTCACCCCCTTCGTTGGTCCGGCGGGTAAAGCCATTTTTCGGCGACGCCCGACAAGGCTGTTCCCTGCACCTCGACAACCGATAAGGACTTCTCTGAATTCGTCTCCCCCGCGCGATCAATAACCCCCGACCAATTGGTCTCCCCAACATACGGATTGTCTGATCCTGTTGGTGGCCGAGAATACCACGCTCAAATTCGAGCCCGACAGACCACCTCCACGCGTGTTGAATGGCTGGTTAGTTTCGTCTCGTCCAGACTAGTGTCGGAACGTGCCCAATTGCACGTTTTAACATAGAGATCAGGTTCGGGTATAAATACCCATTGCCGGCCCTTCTCGGGCTCCATTCTCTCTCGTCACTCACTCTCACTTCAAATTAAAACCACCATCGCCTTCGCCATCCTCAGACGAAGCTGTGACCAGATTATAAGGCTCAATTCAACTCGAATTCTGGAATTTAAGTTCTTGGTATTTTCGAACTAAAAGCGTTGCCGACCAGACCCTTCGCGACCAAGTAGGTACCCCAAATCCGTGCATTTACCTTCTGTTACCCTCTGGCAAACTATCCTAATCGAAATCGCGACAATAAACCGTCGATTACCAGGCAAACCAATGTCCTCGGACATGGCTTGCCCGTTGCCGAGAACCAGCGACCAAGTCACATTTTGGTTATGTATTAAATATCACGCACATAACCAGCGATGGGCGATAGCCCGGCTGGTTATGCGTGTGTGTGTTCGAGGCTGAGGTCGCGGGTTCGACACTGCTGGCCTCCGGCCCAACCCCTTTTTGCTTCTGTTTTCATTTTATTTATTTTATTCAATTATTTTAACTTATTTTTAATATTCTTTGTATACAATAAAGACTAAAACGAGTCGGTTTACTCGTTCATTTATTTTGAAATCGATTAAACATTTTTTTTATATAAATCTTGTAATATTTTTATAAACTTTCTAAAATACATTTTAATATATATAATGTCCCATTTTTTTTATAAATCTTGTAACATTTTTATAAACTTATTAAAATACATTTTAATATATATAATGTCCTATTTTATAAATCTTGCAATGTTTTTATAAACTTGTTAGAATAAAAATTTAATATATAGAATGCCCTATTTTTATAAAATAATGAACCTTGCATTATTTTTAATAAACTTGTTAAAATAAATTTTAATATATAAAATATCAATATAATTAGTCAAATAAAGATTTTTCTTTTATTTGTTATTATTATATAAATACATTAAACATAATAACTACTTGTTTAAAACAATATATATATACATATTTTTTTGAGTTAAAGTTTTACAAAACCGTTATCATTTTTCTAACACATTTTATACAAATAAATATTGAGGATATTATTATAAAACCTATACTCATTTAAATACGAATACGCTTATACATATAAACATACAATAATACTTATCCATCCACATAGGGTTCCATCGTGGTTAGGTTTCAACGTCCTTATCACCTGCACTCGTAGATTATCATATCTGCTAGACAGGTGAGTTACATAGCTCCTATTTTACATTTTTATACGTTTTGGGGTGAAACATTATACATGCTACTCACATTGTTTATACGTGTTATACATGAGACTATATGCTTATTCTTTGGACGTACATACATTTAAACACAAGACAACCAACTGTAATATTGATAGATCTATTATGTCTGACCAGCCCACCCGGTTAGGGTGTTTATTACTGCATACTCGGATATAACCGCGTGTTATATTCAAACATATCGGATATAGTGGGTAACTATATTCAAACATACCGGACTTAGCTGTTGTGCTCTGTTCAAGCGCGTCAAACTCGGTTTGAGTTGTGATTAAATAAATGATACATCATATATACTATGTTTAACAAGATAAACAATGAGTGGCAAAACGATTTACAACTACTATTTACCGGAATTACTAAACCTATGTACTCACCAACTTTTTAGTTGACACTTGATTTAAATAATGTTTCAGGTTTGGATATGTGACTACTTGTCGAAGATTTCTCCGCTTAAGAACTATGAACCTAATTAAATAAATTAATGTTTTGAACTAGACTAGGTTATTTGGAATGTATCGTATTTGGATCTTGTTGTCTTTAAATTTAATTAATGAATTATGCAACCTCTTAGCTATCATGTGCTTTTGAACAATCATTTCATTGTCCGCCTCGATGATTCCGCCATCGGTCGGGGTGTGATACTTCTTCACTTGCTGTTTCATTAAGTCCATAAGCAATGACCCTTTGTAAACAATTCCAAATCCACCTTTACCTAAAATATTCTTTGCATTGAAATGATCCGTAGCAGCCCGGAGTTCCTTAAACTGCTGCCAAAGGAATCAACCAAGAAAATATCAAGAAAGTTAACAACAATTAAATTAAACTATCAAAGATAATTTCAGTTTATTAGTTGCATCTAAACTTAAACAACCCTAACAAACACATACAAGTACAGATCAAAACCTAGCCACTATTTAATACCATTTTGACTACAATTTCAGCCCAATACCTACAATCAGAGTAACTATTGACACCCACAACAAACATGGGAGCATCCTTGTTAGGAGTATAAATGGAGTACATCAGAGGTGAACCAGACAGAATCTGAGCCTAGGATCGAACCCGCACCACCCGGGTAATGGGGCCCCTTTAACCACTAAAATAACACATCTTTTGTAATTTAATGCTGGTTCATGCAGTATATATATACAACAGCTAACTAAAAAATAGAAAAAATTTGATCACTATGGCATTTGACTTTTAATGTCAAAAGTGAATGATCTCATCAATTTGACATCAAATAAGTCAAACATTTGTTTTTTGTACTGAGAAGCATCATATTTGTTGCATAAAACTTAGAAAAGGCTACCCACACCCACCTGCTATACAATACATCATCAAAAGTTGAACTGATCATGATTTAGACTTATGTGGTCAAACAAGTCATCTGGAAATTCAATGAACTGATCATGATTTAGAAAAAAAATAACAAAATAAAAACGATTATCTTTGTGCCTAAGATAGCTAACATGAACAGTTATTTCGATAC
Source organism: Smallanthus sonchifolius (assembly GCA_023525975.1). Classification (NCBI taxonomy): domain Eukaryota; kingdom Viridiplantae; phylum Streptophyta; class Magnoliopsida; order Asterales; family Asteraceae; genus Smallanthus; species Smallanthus sonchifolius. The sequence goes on along the minus strand of CM042032.1, from coordinate 36,888,333 downwards.
CTATCTAGTTGCAGCTTCACACGTACTAATTTGTTCCTGCTTCTGTTTGGAACCTATGAGACTTCAACAACTCGACCAATGAAATCTGCAATCTCTTGGAACCAGCTCAACTCCAACCTGAAATATGAGTACCAATTTGTTTACAGCCCAACCAGTTTCTCATATTTTTAAAAGTATAGAAAACAGTCAGTGCTCCTATTAATCATATAATACATCTATTATTTCAAGCATACCTTGCAATGGAGTCATGTATCAAACTCTTTAAGCTGAGTAAAAGCAGCCTCATATAACATTTTTTATAGCAACCTAATGTGGATGTAACATCACTAATCAACTCAATCAAGTTTATGCAACTAAAATATATCAGATGTATGGGTCAAAACTCAAAATGGCATTCACCATGTGATTCTAATCAAATTGGCATTCATGTGAAGAAACAAACTTTTAAATTCCCTGTGTGAAATAAAATCCTATCATATTCAATGAAATACACATATCCTTTTGGTCAAAACAAGAAAGTATGAAACAATTTCAAACACTTGCTTCTTCAAACATCATAGATGCAAGTTCTATATATTTGTGCAGAAAAAGCTTTCTATATATTTGTGCAGACAAAAACTATATATTTGCTAGTAGAAAGAAAGACAATCTTAAGGCACCATATGCAATTTATTAAATGAAAGACTCATTTAGCATACTTTTAAGCAATCCATTCGTTAGGCCAAATCAAACATAAATAAAGTTTTATGGACATATAAAAGGCCAAATCAAACATAATTACCAGCTAAAGTAGATGAATCTACTTTCTTAAATTTTGCAATGGATTGGATGACCCAATTCCATGTCATGGCTGTTGCATCAGATGACAGTGCAGTGAACATAAAGATCACTGTACCAATGTTTGAATAGCCACAATAACGGTTATATCATCTATTCGTCCATGTTCTTGCTACATGATTGCACAAGTAATTCAGTAATGTTCTTGCTACTGAGAAAGAGTAATGATAAACTGAATCCTCTTAATTTAATTCTCAAATTAAATTAAGATCATATCACTATAACTATGTCATACCTGATAAGTCCTTGAAGCCAAGACTTTAGGATTTGTATATCTTGAAATATGATTGCTAGCAGTAATGTTGATTTTATGAAAAATGAAATAATTAAGAAAATAAAAAATCACCTCCAATTTTTAATGTCTTTTCCTTTTTAATAATTAAAATAGTCTATTGTAGAAAATACTTACAAATTATTTCAGCGTGACTCCTTGGATGTGTTATTAGTGCATGATAAATCCTAATTTGCATGCTCACAAGTTTACAAACACCATAACATTCTTCCTGAAAAAAATCTAACTAAATGCATTTGCATACACCAAAATGATTGATTAGAAATCAGTATATAGTTTAATAGCATTCATTACAAAACTTAATGACACTTATGAGACCTGCTAATCCTTATAGAAAATGTAGGTAGTTACAGCTTCACAATAAGCATCACTTTCCTCTTTATATTATAACATGTTGCACCTGTGTCACAAGGAGTCACAGAACCAATCAACACCAAATCAAAAAGATTGTTTAAAACTAATATAAGTTCATGAGTTGACCACATCAAACCTTTTGATTTTGTTAAAACCGACGCCTTTGTGGGGCTTCAGCAACGCTAACTCGGATATTTCTACCATCAAGATCCTACAACGTAAATTTTTTATTAAAATTCATGAACTACACACATACATACAACGTAAAAACATAGGTTTTTTAGAAACTCAATAACAAATATCCCTTAAGAAGATGATAACAATAATAATAATTATAATGATAATAATAATAATGTCACCATGAACCCACATATATAAACGACAGAATAAAACAAACACATATACACTAATACAAAAGTTAAAAAAGGGTACCTGTTGATCCTTAACAGCAACTGGCATGATGGCAGTAGGGAAGCATAACAAACAGGATGATGAATGTCTAGAAATACTAAGGGTGGCAATCTTGACCAATCTTTTTAAAAAATGGGTTCATTTGGGCAAAAATCAATTGAATATGGGTCAATTTGGGTGACCTCAAATTAGTCAAAGGGTTAATTTGGGTCACCTTAAATTAGTCAACGGGTCAATTTGGGTCATCTCAAATATTCAACGGGTTAATTTGGGTCACCTTAAATTAGTCAACTAAAATTTTGTTAACTTAAAAATAGTGCATATGGGTCCCCCAACTTTGTCATCTCACCCCCACCCCCCTGCCACCTCCACCACCCCACCCCGCCACCGCCTCCGCCCAACACCGCCTCCCCGCCACCCCTACCCGGCGACGCCGCCCCCGCCGCCACCCCGCCACCCGCCACCGCACCATACATTATGTAACGTAATTTTAAAAATACTTAAATAATATAAATCCGCCTTTGTTGGCCTGGTCGCATAGTTGGATCATGGATGATGACCTCAACCGCTTAACTATACGACCTATTCCTAGATTCGTCAACCACCGAAATTTCCCAGCTTTAATACAATTATACAAGTATACAACCAACGATGAGATTCAATAAACCATTCCCCCATCCCATATTCCCACGTCTTTTACGCCCCACACACACAACAAAACAACATTTTACACCCATGGAAACAAATCAATCTTCTTGTCGGAACAAGCTTTAGCTTTATCAACCACCCCCCGTCCCGCGCGTATTGGCCGAACCCGTTTTGACCCGGACTCATTTTGCTCCAAACCCGTTATGACCCGAACCCATCTGACCCGAACCCGCCCAGTTTGCCAGGCCTAAGAAATACCAACTTAGTATAACTTGTTCCCTATTAAAAGATAATCTGACGCTGAGCATTTGACCAATGATAAGCATTGGTTCAGTACAGTAGGATTGAATTTAAAAAAAATTCGTCTAATATAAACACAAACTTGAGCATGAAGGATTGACAGCTCACAGCATATAACCAATTTCTCATAAACATGACAACTTATTGCATAACTACAAACATGGAAACATGGAAGAAATTACACAGAAGCTTCAAAAGTTATATTTCCTTTTAAGAACAACGTAATTGTTTAATCACACCTCTCACAACTTTCTTAAGTTTCCAGCCTATCCAATAGTTCTTCTTTAGTAATAAACATTCATCTGAACCGATTAATTTTTATAGAAATTAGACTAAAACTCCAAAAATTAAATACGAAACTAATTTTACAAAACTCATCGGAAACAACTAAAATCACCTAAATGTAAGATCAAACACCAAATATTCACAAAATCACCTGCTGCTTCCACTGCAGCTTTTGTCCCTAACCCATGCCAATTGGATCAGGGTGCTGCAAAAACCCAAAAAGATACAATAAAACTAAAAACCCACAACAAATCATGACCCAATTTAAGGAAAAAAGACAAAATAAAGTAACCTTAAAATCAAGTTCCTTCAGAAGATTTGGTGTCGAGCATCCCCGACTCAAACCACACCATAGAGATCAAAAACCTGTACCAACAAGCAAAGCATACAATAAAATGTGATGAGACTGTGCAGATGGCCTGGATCTGAGGATCAATCCATAAGCCCTATCGTGGGTTCCTCCAGAAAAAAACGTTACCAAGAACAATGAAGCGTATTACCAACATCAAAAGCAAGGAACACTCTGTACAGATGGCCCAAATCTGAGGAGCAATCGACAAATCCTAAGTCATGGGTTCGTTCAGAAGAGAGAGAGGGAATGACACGCTCTGAGTTTGAAATTTGAAATGGTATTTAGGGTTTCAAGCTGGTTCTTTGAGAAGGGAGTGTTAAGCTATAAGAGTTGTATCATATGAACATTGTAAAAGTCTTAATATTAAGACTTTGAGGTAAAAAGACCGTATTATCCTTCTAATATGTATATTATATATATATATATATATATATTAATCCAATTTTAAATGTTAACCATGATAACCACAGCTTCATCATTGATTTTGTTTAATCAATAGTTTAAATCAATTAATGTCATTTATGTAAATAAATAGTAAATAGTTGACTAATTTAAAACCTATAAGGGTATTTTAGGGAACTCATATATTTTAAGTTAGGAAAATATAATTCATATTTATTTCTTTTCTCTCTTTAACATATACCAAATTAATCATAATTACAAAGTAAAATCAAAACTGTTAGAAGAATAATTTTCTTAACAAACAACAAATTTTTAAAAAGTAATAAATAATAAATGATTTTTAAACTTTTTACATAAATAATAATATCACAAATAATAATAACATACTAACAACATATTAAAAAATTAAAGCATAACAACAATATAAAGTTACTAAATGTATGTACATATAACTACTGATACGTATATATAACAAGTACTATTTAACTACCGAATGTATGTACAATAAAAATCCCGGGCTTTCACTTGTTTAAACAACTTAGCACTTTAGTTATATTATTAATCAGAAAATAAGGTCTGATACATATATGGTTTAGTACATAATGTGAAAACAAAAAAAAATTGTGAAAATAAAACAAAAAATGAAGAAGATGGTTTACTACATGATACATATATGTAACACTATAAAAATTACATAAAAAAGTGAGAATGAGTTGTTACATATGTGTTACATATATGTAGCAAATGATACATATATGTAACACTCGCAGAAATCGTAATACCTGTGTTACGTATACGTATCAGAACCATAACTTTGATAAGCTACTAAGTTACGTATATGAAACAGTACGAGTTACATGTACAACACATAAAAGATAAAGAACATTAATTATAGCAGAACCTTTATATGTTTACAACGATACAACACACAAAAGTAGAAGAACAAGATGATTAAAAAAACCAAATATATCGTTTACAAATGTAACTTACACAAATTTACGAAACCAATAACATCTCTTCTTGTTACGCATATGTAACACTTAGTGTTACATATATGTAAGAAGTGTTAGATACATGTAACACATGTGTTACATATATGTACCAAATGTGTTACATATACGTAACACTTGTGTTATGCATACGTACCAAACATGATTAACGAAATTCTCACTGAAATAGGCATTTGGAGCAAGGATCGCTTAGGCAAGCATGTCACGGTACAAGCAGAAAACAATCTCGTTGACTCCGTCATTTAGGGCTACCGTAGTGATGACATGATATCCTTCGTTGAACAATTGCACCATCACCATCACATCCTCAAAGTAGTCCAATAACTTCAATCAAAGAACAACCTTATATTAAATAAATTTAATGAAATTACATGACTTTAATCAATCGAGTAATCAATAAAAAAATTACTTATTAATTAACTCTTGAGGCTGTAACAACTTGGAAGCTACCGTATGTGCCTTTTCCCGATGAATAGTTTGTGAACACCTACATATACAATTACATCACTTTTAAATCAGATTTTTTTCTACTACAATATTGTTAAAATAAACTTATGATAATTGACGAACATTTATCCAACCTACTTATTTATCTATGGACCAAGAATTTTACTCCATGTCTTTACTCTACCTTAGTTAAATATAGTAAACCCAATTTATAATTTTAAAATTATCATTAAAACTATGATTATTTTATAAAGTTTATTTATTTAATTTTAAAAAATGAATTTATTTTGTTAGTTTATTGACAACGAAAGTTATCTACTACTTTTCAAATATATATATTAATTTATCCTATACAAAAAAAACTTTATAATTCACTTGCATTACATGTATGCATTCACGTGACTAGGTTTGCAAAGGAAAAAAAAAATCAATTGTGATATGAAATGGAATGCAATTTAGAAATTAATTAGAGGCTAAAATAAAGGAAGGCAGTGGAGATTATTAAGGTAAACAAGGGGTTTAAATTTATTTGTACTAAAATGCCCTTTTAAAAAAACAAAATAAAAAATAATTATAAATTATGTGATTGATTGAATGTTGGTTAGCATGGTTATCATCTAAAAAGTTGGTTAACATTTGAACCCAACTCTTTCTCTCTCTATATATATATATATATGATAAGGATCAATTGTGAACCAACTCTTCATGTATAAACCAAAAAACCATTTCCACCAACCAGAAAATGTCATGTATCACTATATTGACTTTTTTTCTAAAAGGGTAGAATAGTCCATTTGCTCATTCTTTTTTAACTACTTTTATTTAAAATACTTTCCTCCTCTTTTTTTATACTTTAGTAACTTTTTAATGCAATGTTATTTAAAAAAATATATATATAACATAAAAACGAGTATTTTTTTATCTTTAATTCTAGTATAGTTTTGCTACGTAAAAAAATATTTAAACATCTGTTATTACATATATGTAATATAAACACTAATTTTCAACTTTTCATATGTAATGTCTTTTTGAACTTGATTTCTAGTCATAATAAGAATACAAAAATCCAAAATTTCCAGTAAAATTCACCTAGACATATATTAAACACTAGTTTTCATACATAATGTCTTTTTGAACCTGATTTCATTGTCTTCATCAAACCTAGGTTTCTTCTTCTTCATCACCATCATTATTGTCTTTATCGTCCTCTTGAACCTGATTTCATCATCTTCATCGAACCCGGGTTTCTTCATCATCATCGAACCTGGATTTCTTCACCATCATCATCGTTTTCTTGAACCTAATTTCATCGTCTTTATCATCCCAGCTTTCAAACTAGATCAAACAGAACATAAACCCGATGAGATACAATTTATAGTTTCTAATGTCCAATAATGCAAGTGAAAAGAATAGATACATGCCCCAAATCAATTGAGAATTAATACATATACGTAATATGTTGTAACATACGTAATATAATATTACATATATATAATATTTTGTTATTGCATATATGTAAGAGTATATTACATATACGTAACATCATATTACATATATGTTATACCATATTACACACATGTAATACCATATTGATAACAGTTGCTTACTTTGTTGTCAAAAGAAATGATAACCCAATTTGAATAAATGATAACCTAATTTGAAGGTATGTCGAAAGAAATGATAACCCAATGTATTTGAAAAAAATTGAAAACGTAAACAACAAAATTTGGAAAGAAAAGTTAAATAAATTGTTCATGTTTACTGTAGAAAACTTCCCACACTTGCATATATGCTTTCAAACACACAATCAACATTAACATAATGAAACAATCATGATGTAGAGTAACACAAACTCAGAAGAAAATGCAGAGTTTATAACCGAACAAGTTCTATTCTACAATGCACAAGTTTCACGAACAAGATAATCCGTAACAATTCTATATCCTAACTAAAAATAAGTTGAAATAGATAAAATAGAATAAAATACAATCTGCAATAAAAATGTCTTATGTTTATTTGTGCCAAGAAAAAAAAGTGAATTTAATAACATTTTGTAAAAGCTACCGGAAGCGAAAAATTATATCAATACTATGTAAAAAAATATCACTATAAATACTATATAAAGGTATTACATACAATTAATGAGGTATTACATATATGTAATATCTTGTTACATCTATGTAATATCATGTTATTACATATATGTAGTATTATATTACTTATACATAATATTTTGTAACATATATGTAATAACATATATGTAGTATCCTATTTAGAATGATTCCTTGAACATTTAGCCTACTGTGCAGAACCTTCAAATATATATACATACGATTGTGCATAAAAATCTAAACCTGATTTTCAACCCAAAGACACTCATTTTCAACTACATGATTACAAAATCCAAACCTGATTGGTGTCGATTAAAATTGAGATGATCAATTGGCCATTTTAAATCGAAAGCATCTTCATCTTCGTCTTTGTCGAACAACATTTTCATTTTAAATCGAACAAAAATATGGATGTTAAAATCGAATATTCGTTTCATCTTTGTATTCGAAAGCATCTTCGTCTTCGTCTTCGTCTTTGTCGAACAGCGTCTTCCTCTTCGTCGAACAGTGTCTTCGTCTGCGTTTTCATCTTTATTAGAAAATTTATGGAAGAAATCAAAGAGCTAGTGAGTAAGATTAATAGATTCGTATGTTTGTGATCTAAAGTGGATGAAAACAAATAGATTAAAACAAATATAAATAAGCAGAACCACTAAAACAAATAGATTCATTAAAACATATAGAAATAAGTGAATGAAATCCTTGACTCTAGACACGGTAAGCAGAACCATTAAAACAAATAGATTCAGGTGCTGCCACTACTTGAACAAATAGACATCTACAGTATAGAAACATTACAACAAATATAAATAAAGAATAATTCTTGATGAATGGTGATAAATCTCATCCGCAAGATCCATTCAGCGATCCTTAATTATTAATCATGTTCACCTTATGGAAGTCACTTTGCAACATCCTTAACAAGTATTACTAATAGAAAATTATTAATGCCATATTAGTGTAACAAACATGAATATTATAAACAAAATTCAACGTTAATTTGCAACTGTTGCATGTTCTACAGAAGATCCACTTAAAGTTTTTAATATCCACAGGCCAAAAGTCACAAAAACCTACATTTCTGATAAAGAGCAAATAATTTGATTAACATGTATAAGACCCATAAATTCGAAAGACAAATGCCGAAATACTCATGAAATATAGCAATTGAAATCCTCATAAATATAGAACATACATTCAAGATACAAGAAATAGGGAAAACCGTGTCTTCTAGGGTTTTGTTATGATTTGGAAGATGTAAATGGTTGAATTGCGGATGAAGGAGGAAGATCGACTTAAAAGAAACTCTATAATATCAGTTTTCAAAAACGAGATGGTATCGTGTCATCCACATTTCGGGAGTTATCAACAAAGCAGGACAGAATTTGGCTTTATCTAAGAAAATGCCAGTAATCTCGTCCACGGATTCATTTGTTTGACGGAGTTGAAGGAATTCCTCAGTAATTCTATCAATTACCGCTCGTGGGAAATAATGCTTCAAGAAGATATCATTGAATTCTTCCCACTTCATCTCTTTGATCTTATCTCTTCCTTTCTCTCTCTTTACTACGCCCCACCAATCATCAGCTCTTTCTTTGAGTTGGTTGGTGGCGAAGGTTACATCGTTCTCCTTACTGCAATGACAAGTATCGAACGATGTTTCCATTGCAGCTATCCATCTTTGACTATCTAAGGGATTAATGGCTCCCTTAAATTCTATTGGTGTAATGTCATGAAATCTTTATACGTGCATCGGTTTGATTTATGATTTCCATCTTCTCTATTCTGGGTTTCTCTACCTCCTTATTGTTCTCAAACCAGCTTTCCAGTGAACTTTGTAGTTCTTCTTTTATAATTCGGAGGTTCGCATCGAAAGCCTTCCCTACTTCTAACGCAATCTGTCTCCGGATATTCTCCGGGACTTGTTCTACTTCGTACTCATCGTGAGGTGGAGACGCAGCTCTCCTATGACTCCCTTCGTCACGTACTTCCACGTTCTGACGTTCAGTCATCGTTGCTAATACACGAGTTTCGTTTAATTATTCACTCGTTCACCCTAATTATAGTCTAGGGTTTCATATTTGCAGGCCTCATACTATTCTAACCCCACTTAAGCATTTTAGGGTTTTACGTAAGGCCCTTCATACATTTACACATAATCACATTCATTTATACATTTTAATCATGCAAAATCACATTCCTGGCTTACTATCTGCTGACATAAGTTATCACATGATGTTTGCAATATTATTATGGTCCCATACATTAACTCTCATATTGGCCAGGTATGTTATACATCATGATACTCCCAACTATCACATGGATCTTATCTCATACAAAATTCAGCCCATGTATACTCACACATTTATGTTCTAGCACTTGAATTTAAACATACATGCTTCATTTGACGACCTCGGATTGAATTCCTATTCATGTCACAAGCACTTATGGTTTGAGTTCAAGTACCCTTCCGATACTCAAATCCCTCAAATCTGTCTCCAGATATTCTCTGGGACTTGTTCTACTTCGTTCTCATTGTGAGGTGGAGACGCAACTCTCCTATGACTCCCTTCGTCACGTACTTCCACGTTCTGACGTTCTGGCGTTCAGTCATCGTTGCTAATACACGAGTTTCGTTTAATTATTCACTCGTTCACCCTAATTATAGTCTAGGCTTTCATATTTGCAGGCCTCATACTATTCTAACCCTACTTAAGCATTTTAGGGTTTTACATAAGGCCCTTCATACATTTACACATAATCACATTCATTTATACATTTTAATCATGCAAAATCACATTCCTGGCTTACTATCTGCTGGCATAAGTTATCATATGATGTTTGCGATATTATTATGGTCCCATACATTAACTCTCATATTGGCCAGGTATGTTACACATCATGATACTCCCAACTATCACATGGAGCTTATCTCATACAAAATTCAGCCCATGTATACTCACACATTTATGTTCTAGCACTTGAATTTAAACATGCATGCTTCATTGGACGACCTCGGATTAAATTCCTATTCATATCACGAGCACTTATGGTTTGAGTTCAAGTACCCTTTCGATACTCAAATCCCTCAAACGTGCTCTGATACCGACTAGAAACACCCTACTTTTACTTTATTAATTATCAGAGTTATTATAGTGGAAAATGGTCTCAGATTTTTCAAACCTTATCACTAAAGTGATAAAGGTATATTTTATTATAAATATTGTCTTTATATATAAAATTACATCATATAACATAGGGATTCTTCAACTCCGATCGGCCACGTCCTCAGGAAGCTTCATTCCACATGCCCTTTTTCCTGCAGTGTTTGGAAAACGTTTTTACGTTAGCTTATGCTAAGTAAGTACACTGCATCATTCATTTTATTATAGAACCCTTTATGTTCTTTATTCAAGTTTCTCCAGGCAGACATGCCCCCGTAACCATCATAACATACCTCCAGTCACGTCATTCGTTTAATTTTAGACAAGACCCGCCCTATAGGCTGGACATCCTGTCACAAGATCCGCCTCGTAGGCTGGACATCCTTATTTCATTCTCGAGATCCGCCCCGTAGGCTGGACATCTCGTTCCATTCCTTCCTTATTGAGACCCGCCCCATAGGCTGGGCATCTCATCCCATTGGGAACTTGAGTATCATAGACTCACAGTCTCCCAATGTATCAAGCATTTATTTATCGCATGCCTACTACTTTTATTATTCCATGCTTATGCTTGATTTATTCCTAACCAGTACTCACCTTAAAACTTCGTAACGGTTTCCACATGAGGCACTGAAGAGGTTTACATATAGTAAGTTCCAGTGGCGTATCCACCACCCTTTAGCACTACGTGAGTACTTCGTTATTCCATTTTAAAATTTAGACTCGTTTCCATCACACAATTCATATTTAACATGTATAGCATGATTTTCTATCATGCATTCACATATTCACAATTAGCGTACATTGCATGTTTGCATATATAGGATGACCTCTTGTCATACCTTCATACTCATCCTGCTCTAATTCTTTATAAAGGTTTCTACATGTTACGTTAAAGAGGTTTATATAGGAAGTACCAACAACGTATCCACCACCCTTTTAACGTCTCATGAATACTCATTTACTTACAATTAAGCTTTCCCATTTATCCTCATTTATTTAATAGCATGATCTATTCATGCTTTTTTTCAGTTCTTGCTCTAGTTCCTCATAAAGGCTTCTATATGATACATTAAAGAGGTTTATATATAGGTATAACACCCGGATAATTCCCAAGTAAAATCGGGGCGCTAAAGGTACAAAAATATAAATTTCAGGGGTTAATTTGTAAGTTCTCTAAAGAAGGAGGACTAAAGATGAAAATTTTGAAAGTGGAAGGGATAGCGGACCGCTATCCCCCTACATATCGGTCCGCTATGTGTAGAGGAAGGAATGAACCGGGTGACGACACGTGTCTTGTGACTCACCTGACGCGTGGACCGATAGCGGACTGACTAGCCAGGCCATAATGGTCCGCTAGCCAGAAAGATCACGCAGGTCCACTAAGGACTTGACGCGTGGAGGGCTGACGCAAGCAGGGTGATAGCGGACCACTATCCCCCTGTATAACGGTCCGCTATGGGTCCTTTTTCACCTATAAATAGATGGCTCGAGCTCAGCCATTTTCTCACACTCTTACACCATTTAAAACACACACACACACACACACTCTGGAGAAGTCTTCCTGAGCCGCGGTTCGCGTACGAGAGTCCGATTTCTAGCAAAACACCCGCAAATTGTCGTAGATAGTGCTGAGGTAAGATTTCCGAACACCCTGAGGTTTCTTTATGTAAACCTAAGATAGGGATGTTGATTATGAAAAATGTCGAATATGATTTAGGGTTCTGTCGAGGTGTTGATTGTTATATCTTATTCAGAAGGAGGTTCTGCTTGAGGTGACTCTGAACTGTACTCTATAAAATGTTTTATAAATGATTTTGTCTGAGATCCTAATATCATCCGTATATATATCCCATGAATAAATACTTATTATGGCCATGATTGGGGGGAGTGACGGGCGAGAACTGATCCTCTCGTATTTAGCCGGACTTGTATCCGGAAGCCAGTGAGTCACCTGTATATATACATGTTGTAGACTCAGAACCCGAGTAAAAGCTGAGGTTACTGGGTTATGGATTGGGAGGGATGATTATTAGACCCATACCCGAGTATAGCTGAGCTCCTGGGGTGATTTGTATCATTGATACATGTTATGAAAATACGTTTTTGTTTACGAACTCACCAGCTTTGTGATGATCCAAATATTTTCAAATGATTTTTAGCACAGGTGACCAGTAGCTTGTAGTTGGCATTCCAAGAGATTTACAAGTGTTATGAGATAGGGATGAGTGAGGGAAGGTTCTTATGTAATCGTAAGGCCTGAGTGGATGGCACGTTCTTCGTGAACTATAAGTCCAGAGTTATATGTGTTCCTGTTAGGAACAATATTTTGTATTTACCGGTCAGTCCTTATTGTAAACACATTATTATTTGTGAAATAAAATAGTTATGACTTTTAAGTCTTCTGCTGTGTGTTTTTGGTATCAACGTCAGAGTAAATAGAAGGCGACCTTCTGACCAGTATGTAGTTATCTGACAAACGGAATGTTCTGTCTAAGGAAAGAACGGTGTATAAATCTCTCCTAGACCCGTCGTTCTTTCCTGGGAACATATATGTTGGAGGTACTACTCTGGTTAGATAACTGTCATGTGTTACGGGTGTAACAACAGCGGCGTACCCACCACCTCCTTAATGTTTCCCAAATATTCCTTTATTTAGAATTAAGCTTCTCATTATTCATTCTTGTTTATTTAGCATGCATTAGTGCCATGCTATTTATCCTTAGTCTATACCCATAAACCATTGTAATGGTTTCACATCGAGATATCAAAGAGGTTTATATATAGGGTGTTCCAGCGGCGTACCCACCACCCGTTTAACATCTCGTGATTACTCCATTATTCCTATTTAGTGTTCAGACTAACCGACCATCATTCCCCTATACCTTACGTAATCACATAATTCACATAAACATTTATCTAAGGTACGGGTCCAATGTACTTACGATAATCTCGGGTCGTTTCCTACACTCGTTTCTCGCTTATACGCTTCTCCAAGATCGAACCGTACTAGCAGCGTACCACACTCGCACTTTAACACGCCACACTAGCTCCTAATTCTTCTCCAGATTGTATGTGTGTGATATGGTGTTTGTGTGTGTTGTGTTTAAAAGTGAACGACTCATTGAATCAATTTATAGGCAAAAATCTGAGTTCGTAACGGACCGTTATCGCCGGTGACGGTCCGTTATTGTTGGCTTCCAAGCACTTCCTGACCACGTAACGGACCGTAACAGCCCATGATGGTCCGTCATGGCCTTAGGGTTGGATGAGTCAGTGATACATGGCGTAAAACGGTGAGTTTTCTCGATTTTGCAGCGTGACGGACCGTTATCGTCGGTGACGGTTCGTTGTGGTCTTAACAGACTGTTACACCAGGTTACGGTCCGTTATAGTTTCATTTTCAAATTCTACTCGTCGAGTCACCCAAGTTTCATATATTTTGGCTCCCGTTACTCATTTTCTAGCCCGGTATATGATTATGGGAAGTTTTGGGCTATTTCCGGTTGAACCGTATTTCTGTTTTCGCGCCCGGTTGCGTTCTAGTGTCGCGTTTCGTAGCCGACACATATCCTAATTTATTGTTAAGAGTTTGGGATGTTACAAGTTCTTAAAAAAAATATTCACTTTTTAAATATTGCAAGAACACGCAGAACAAAACAAATCTTTCACTTTTTCAATTTTATAATAAAAGAAAATGATATAAATATAATGTTTATTCATTTTTCATGAAATTAAAATAAAAAAATATGAACATACCTACACATGTGTAATTCATGTGTAGGTTTTTTACCTACACATAACCTAAACATATGTAGGAAACTTTTAAATATATAAAAATATATGAAAAAAACTAGTTTAATGGTTTTTTATGTAAATAAACATACATATTTGTATGTAAGAAGTATAAAAGTTTAAAACTCTTTACCATGGATCAAAAAATTAAAAGATTTAGGTTTGTTCCCTCTGTTATCGAGAATTTTCTTATTCTGAAATGAATTTCCCTCTATATGTATATGTATATATATATAGAGAGAGAGAAAGAGAGAGGGAGGGAGAAAGGTTACGCTAGAAAGAACCAAAACCCTACAAAGTCTAGCAAAAAATCTGGGTCTAAAGAATATATTATGATTTGTGGCTGAGATTTACGCAGTTGCATTTTAGTAAATAGTTGCAAATTTGAACCACCAGGAGGGGTAGAATGAGAAGATCCAACCAAAAAGCCTACACATGCTAGTCACATGTCATTTCCCCAATTTTTTAAACGTTCATAACTTTTTTATACGCCATTATTTTTTTAATTCATCGTAAATTCGAGTTTTTTTTATCTTTCTAACGATTATGGTATTACCATATTTTTTTTTCCAAAAAATTCATTTTATTTTGAAAATACTTAAACAATGTGTTTTCAACATGGCGTTTTACACATGGGGCATGGTGTTTTACACATGTACATGGCGTTTTAGATCTGGACGGCCAGTAACACATGGAATTTTAGCTTCTTTTCAACATGGCGTATTACACCTGGGCATGGCGTTTTAGATTCTGTTCATGGTGTTTTACACCTGTCATGGCGTTTTACGCCTTGGCGCCCACTAACACATAGGCATGGCGTTTTAAATTCTGGTCATTGTGTTTTACACTTGGGCATGACGTTTTACACATGGGATGGCGTTTTGCACCTGGGCGCCCAATAACACATCGAGTTTTGGTTTTTTTATTCAAAAAAATAATAATAATTTCGTATAAAAAAGTTATATGCATTTAAAAAATGGGAGAACATGAAAAAATTCAACAATGGTAGCTATTTAAACTTTACATTTCCAAACTCTTTTCACGCAATAAAAAAAGGTGACTAGGCACACCATTGATCTTAACATTTGATTTTCTAGATCAATGATCCATATTCCTTCGTAACTTCGCACGATAAGTGTCACACCTCAAATTCCACTAACGGAGTTTTACCGTTTTGGAAGGTGACAAATCAGGATCTCAGACATCAGTTACTTCAAACGACACTATATGGGACTGAAAATGTCATAATATAAAAGATCAGAGTAAATGTGCGGAAGCGTTTAAATAAAAGTAAATGCGCAAAACAACGCGCCCAAATTTAAGTAATAACAGAACATAAATAGTGTTTGATAGAATGACATGTGATGATAATAGTCAAATGACACCATGCATGTCCTAACGTGATCAAACGTATCGACCTGAGAAATCATGTAAGAAAACGAGTCAACACTAGGTTGGAGAGTTCACAGGTTTCAATAAAGTATAGAAGTGTTTAACAGATTATATGAATTCAATATGCATATCAATAGGTAGCTAGCCTATATTCATGTTTTACTAAAGTGCTCGCAACCAAAGCTGACTGATGAGTTTGTTTGCCTCCCGCCAGGTCTATCAACCCTGGCAAAGTGTTTAGGCCAATACTTCACCCATTCGACCTCCAATCGAGTTAGCGCGACTAACGCGGGTGGGGCTTGTCAAACCCAGTAGTACTACCAAACATTCCCTCGCTAAGTTCATATTAACGGACCGATGTGCGTGAGGACTTTTCAATGATAGTGTGTTACGCTTAGTCTCAACAGTGATATCATATGAGAACAATAACCAAAAAGGTTGTGACATGTTTTCTCCCCCAAATAAAAACAGTAAAAGGGGGGCCGTGATACTCACCTGCGTTGCGTAGTAGGTAGTATCACACAAATAAGAGATTTGGTACACAAGTGTCAGCCTGCAACGGCTTACGTATGCCCTAGAATTATAAACATAATAATTAGAGACACATTGGGATTTGTGACGACACGGAAGATTAGAACGTCTTAAAACATTCTAAGGATTTACGAGTAGACGAGCGTGTCTACGGAAATATAGGTTTCTTAATATAATAATTAAGATAAAAGCGTTTCGTGTCGAACGTTAATAACGAATAATATTAATTAATAAATATTCATGCGTTTTTTCCATTAGAATGACGTAAGAAAATAATATAACTTATTATATTATTTTTATACTTAGCAAAATAACTCAATAAATAAATTGTGTGACAAAAATAATAAAACTATTATTTTTATCCGATGATATAAATGTGGGTAAATAACATAGATAAATATATTACTTATTAGTTTGAAATGTCTCACAATGTTTATAAACATGGCGAAATAATACATAAACATATATCATTTTTATAATTGGGGTCAATGGTTGAAAATAATATAAATATATTATTTTATAAGTGGGTAAAAATAGTGATTTATGGGTTACAAATCAAACCCGAGCTTACGGGTGTTTTTCGGGGTTTAAACTCATTAATATAATATTATAATAATATGGGATAATGGTTTTATATTAAAATATAAATTAAAAACTGATTTAAAAAGAAATGGGTGTGGAGAGACTCGAACCCGGGTCTCTCCCACACATGCACACAGCCTTAACCATCTCTGCCCTCTAGGGATGTCACACCCCCAAATTTCAACTAACGGAGTTTTACCGTTTGGGAAGTGACGAACCAGGATCTCAGACATTAGTTACATTGAACGACTCTACATGGGACTCAAATGAAAATATCATATCAAGCAGAGTTAATGCGGAAGCGTAAAGAAAGTAAATGCGCAAAACACACGCGCCCAAAAGAATAGTCCAAAAGTCCAAACCAAACACAATTTAAAATAATCCAAACAGTTTAATAAAACATAAATCAAAGGCAGAATTTTCATGCATGTCCTATTGTGTGCACCTGTACCTTATCTTAAGCGACCTGAGAAAGACATGTAAGAAAATGTCAACACGAGGTTGGTGAGTTCACATGTTTCAATTTATAGAAACGTTTAACGGATTAATGTATATTCAATATATAAATCAATAGGTATCTAACCCATAAGCATGTTAACTAATGCGCTCGCAACCGACAGCTGACTGTTTATATGCCTCCCACCATCATGGTGCATGTTTAGGTCAATATTGCACCTGTTCGACCTCCAATCGAGTTAGCGCGACTAACGCGTGTGAGGTTTGTCAAACCCAGTAGTACTACTCAAATTACCTTGCTATGTTCATATTAACGGTCCGATGTGAGGACTTAAAGGATAATGTATACGCATAGTCATACAAGTGATATCATATATGAATTACAAAAATCAAAAATGCATTTACGACATGTTTTCTCCCCCAGTTTAAAACAGTTAAAAGGGGCCGTGAAAAGTCACCTGAATAGCGTAGGCAGTATCACACAAGAGATAAGTTGGAACCACGAGTGTAAGTCTTAAAAGACTTACGAATGCCCTAAAATTGTAAACACATAAATTAGGAACAAGTTGGGATTTGTGACGACGACACGGAAGTTAGAACATCTTAACGCTTTCTAAGGATTTAAGAGTAGACGAATTTGTCCATGGGAATAGGGTTTTCTTAATTAAATAATTAAGATAAATATGTTTTGTGTCGAGAGAATAATAATTTATAAATATATTTATTCGTGTGTTCATTTAAAACGGTCACGGGGAAATAATAAAACTTAATATATTATTAAGTTCGTATGATTTACAAAATAATCCTTTGTATGGAAAAATAATAAATATATTATTTTTAATTCGAGTATATACATGTAGGTAAATAATATAAAATTTTATATTATTTATAAATTTTGAAACGTTACATAAGGTTTATAAACATTTATTTGAGGTTACGGGGTGAAAATAATATAAACATATTATTTATTCAGGGTCGTGGTTCGAAAACAATATAAATGTATATTATTTTTATAAATGGGAATAACATTAAGTAATAGTTATTATTTTAAAACCGGGTCTACGGGTGGGTTACGGGGCTAAAACACTTTATTATATATCATTATAAAAATATTATAAATGATTTTTATTAATTAAATTTAAAGGAAAAATTCCCAAAAAAAGAATGCAGTTGGTGGGGTTCAAACCCAGGCCTCACCCACACCAACACAACGATCTAACCGTTAGACCCGCTAGGGTAATCGCATACATACCCGGTTCTGACCGCTTTTAACATACAAGTCAGATGGGTTCTTGTAACACCCAAAATAAAAAGAAAAGAAAATTCAAAATTTCACTCCCTCGCGGTACGCGAGGGAGATTTTGACAAAACCTCGCGGTACGCGAGGGGACTGCTTATACGCCAGATTTACACCTTCTCGCGGTACGCGAGAAGATTCCCAACCAAGCCTCGCGGTACGCGAGGGAATAGTACACGCGTCAGGGCCAGAAAACACGTGTCATTCACCCTTGCCACCAGCCGCCACGTGTCATGCTGACTCAGCACCGTTCGTGACACCTCATCCTCTCGCGGTACGCGAGGGATTTCCTTGGCCGGCCTCGCGGTACGCGAGGGACTGGAAAATCAGCCTATAAAAGGCCTTCAACGGGATTGAAATTCTGTACAGTTTCCAAACATTCGTTTCACACAAACCCGATCTCTCAAAACTCCACAACGTCCCGAAGCGCTGTTCAAGAATCCTACGACACCCAACTCAAGCCGTAGTTCTGTCCAAATCCCGTGAAGTAGGTATCATTAAAACTATTCATATATATATAGCCGCAATTATATATATATTCTCTCATATATATATTCTCGTTAATCGTGTCTTCCCTAGGAAGAAACGTGTCGAGGTTCTGCTCAAATTTCGAAGCCTACAACCCTACCAGCCATCAAAATCAAGGTGAACACGTTTAACGCTTTTCAAACGATAAAACCATTTTATTTACGAAAACGGCATGAAACAAATTAAATGCTTTAATCATAAGGGTAATCTACGTGATAGCATTCAGGCCATAAGCATACGTAGATTTGATCAAATGGTATACATGTGACGGGTGAAAGTCCGGTCCGTGGCTGGGTACAGATCATGTAATGGGAAATCATAAGACTAAGGATGGGTTTCCCTAGCAGATTATACGAGGGACGAGTTCCTGAGTATCATGTAAGACTAAGAACAAGGTTCTTAGCATCATCACCCTGGGAATAGGCTATCAGTCTGAGACATAGAGCTCAGCCAGTTGACCCCATGGCAGTTAACCCAGTGTATGTAGGTGGTATATACTTCAGGTGAAATAGACTGCTGAGTGTGTAGATTTACCATACAAAAACGTGCTTAAAGGCTTTAATTTGGTTTATGTTAGAAATCATTTTCGTGTCAGTTAAATGTGATTCACCGGCTTTATGCTGATGTTCATTTTCAAAACGTTTTTCACAGGTAGTGAAAGAAATCATTAAATTCAGGGTGGTGCAGTAAAGACAAGATCTTTAGGCATATTTAAATCCCTGTGGCAGACTAATACAAGACCAAATGTTGGAACGGACGTAGATCCTAGACATTTTTAAATGGCTTGTATTATGTAAATTAATTCAGCAGATGTACATTATATAATAGACTTTTGAATGTCTATTATCATGAAATGAAAAGGGACGTGGATCCCAAGTTTTGACAAAAAGTACAGAATTAACCCTTGAGGTTATTTACATTACATTTCATTACAAAAAGGCATCAAGTAAAAACAAAGACTTCCGCTGTCCAAATTTATGGGACCTCATTCAGATACCAGCGTTGTCTCGCGACGCCCGGGCAGGGGTAGCCCGGGGTTGTGACAGTTCTCCCCCCCTATCGCTACACGATCCAACTCCAACCAATTTCACTCGATTTTGATCACGAATGAACACATGGGTTTAGGGGTTTTGATTAATGGTCTAAAGCGAATCTTATCAAGAGTTTAATTGAAAAATCATTAAGTCTAGGTTTGTTTAATTCTTGCTTGAATATGTCGAAAACCCTAGGTTGATCCTGGGGTTAGATTGGTCGAATTCGATATTGAAAAGAGTTGAATTCATAGGGTTATTAATTAGGTTTTGGATTGCGAATATGTCCATATGTCCATATAAGCTAATTAGATTAAGACTGTGTTTAGATCAGAAATCGATTAACCCAAATATGTGATGAACCCTAGAATCGGTTCACCACTAATTCGATGTTAAGTGCTTGAATTAGTATAGGGCTTTCGATGAGTGGATGTTTGCGAACCTGATCATTACCTTTAATTGAATTTAGATCGTGTTCAGGTTGGGGTTCGATTAAACCCGAATGGGTATACACCCTAGAATTCGTTCTTGATCGAATCAGTGTTATAAGCCCTAATTTTCATAGGGCTTATGATCTACGCATGAAAACGAAAATAAGGATGTAAGATTTTACCAGAATCGGATTCGAATTGGTGGTTCCTGACTAGAACAGGTGTCGACTGTGTCTGGTTAGACCTCCGACGACCATGGTTCTATCTTCGGCCAAATTGATGCCTGCCAAAGCTTCAAAGATGTACGATTTCGGTGTGCAAAGAGTAAGATTGTGAAAATAACGATCGAAACCAACGAATTTGATATGCTCATGATAATGGTCGACGGTTACGGGTTTAAGGCTCATAAATTGGTTTAATTCAAACGTAATGTCGATGATTAAGGATTTGATGATGTCGAAACTGATAGTAATGATGGAATCCGTTACAAAATCGGACGAATTTCAGTTATGGGATTCAAATTTGATCTCAAAGTCACGAGTTTGACTTTCTAAAAGTAAACGGGAACTAAACCCTTAGATTTTGACTTTCAATAGTATACAAATTGAGTTTAGGGACTTGGCAGGATAAGTCCCTGAAGTTTGAGATCAGGAAATGGCAGAATTGGTCCTTGGGGTTTAATATTCAGTTAACTGGGTTAGGACTTAACATGATATTTAACGGAATTGTTAACGAGGTTAATTTGAAAAGTCGAATTGTCACAAGGGATTCGCAAACAAACCGGGACTCAAATGTTTTTAACATAAAGATCTTGAGAGCACTCCTCCCCCATGCGAGCCGAACCCAAACCAGACCCAAAACCATGCGAATTCGATCGTGTTTGACTCAAAAGATATAGGGGTTTTGTTCATTAACATCAAACGAGTCTGTGGTGGGATTTAATCGTAAAAACAAAGGTTCATGATCGTTTAATTTCAGAAATAAGGATCGAAAACCCTAGTTATGAACATCAAATCATATTGAATGTTTCTGATGATGAAAGTTGTTAGAATCATAGGGCTTTTAACAAAAAGGGAATTGCGAATCTGCTGGTATAAATTAATTGGATTTAAAAAGTTGTTAGGATTGAAATCCCTAAATCGTTTTAAGAATAAACCCTAGTTACAAGATCTTGAAAAATTCAGTTTTGTTAGATTCAATTAGCATAGGGCTATTACAGAGCAAGAGATTGCGAAACTACCCATACTAATTAATTGGATTTATATCATGTTTAGGTTAGGGTTCGATTAAACCTGAATGGGTATGAACCCTAGAATCCAATCGCGTTAAATTATATAATGTAAGCCCCTAAGAGGTTAGGGCTTTTGTTCATGGTGTTGAAAAAAAACTAAAGGTATAATCAATTACCAAAATGGTGTTCGAATTGATAGTGTACACTTACAGCCGGTTCCGGCTTCGACTGCTTTGGTCCTTGATGACTCCGGTCACTTCTCCGATCATAATGATGCGTGCAATAGCTTCTGTGGGTATCTTTTGAGGTGCGTAGAGGTTTGATTGGTGAATTCGATACAGGGATTCATCCAATTTGATGGATAAACGACAAGGGTCGACGGTTACGACCATTATTCTCATTATTGGGATTAATTCAAATCAATGTCGGATTTAATTGCATTAATGATGGTCGTTCATGATCATATTCATGCAGTTTCAGTTACAATTCCAACAGAAATTCGATTTAGGCATGCAGATTGGGTTCAAGAACAGGTGGGTTGACTCTCAAAATTCAATAGAACCGTAATTGTCCAAATTACAGAAATGGTCCTTGTAGTTTCATGTTTTTAAGTATCGAAATTTGCAGAAATAGTCCTCAAGGTTTGGATTGGATGAACTAGGTTAAGGACATGTTAGTTTGACTATTCAAAGTCAACAGAAAATCAATTATAAGTTAATTACAAGTTTAGTCCCTCAAGTTTTGTGTATATAAGTTTGAATAAAGGCAGAATTAGTCCCTGGAGTTTGAACTAGGGTTAACTAGGTTAACTTTAACTGGACTTGCTTAACAGAGTTAACCTGAAAAGTCCAGATTGTCACATCATCCCCTAGTTGAAAGAATTTTCGTCCCAAAAATTAAAATAATTAAAAAAAATTTTTGGGTGTCACATCATCTCATAGTTGAAAGAATTTTCGTCCCGAAAATTAGAATAGTACCTTAAGAGTTTGACGTGAAGTGCTTGAACAGATGAGGATACTTGCGTATCATCTGATCCTCGCGCTCCCATGTGAATTCCGGTCCACGTTTCGAGTCCCAACGAACTCTGACAATAGGGATTTTACTGCGTTTGAGCGTTTTGACTTCTCTATCCATGATTTATACCGGTTCTTCGATGAAATGCAATTGTTCATCGATGTGTAGTTCCTCAAGAGGAACCACGAGTGTCTCGTCTGCTAGAGATTTCTTCAAGTTCGAGACATGAAAGACGTCGTGTACACCACCAAGTCCTTCAGGTAGGTCTAGTTGATACGCTACTGTGTCAACTCTCTTAACTATTTTGAATGGTCCAACATAACGATGATTCAGTTTTCCTCGTTTCCTGAAGAGAATTACACATTTCCAAGGTGAGACTTTGAGTAGAACCATATCCCCTACTTGAAACTCTAATGGTTTACGATGCTTGTCGACATAGCTCTTTTGACGATCACGAGCTGCCGCCAAATGGTTTCGAATTTGAACGATCTTTTAAGAGGTTTCGAGTACGAGTTCAGGACCTGTAAGTTGGCTATCCCCACCTTCAGCCCAACAGATAGGAGATCGGAACTTACGTCTGTATAATGCCTCAAATGGGGCTGCCTTGATGCTAGTGTGATAACTGTTGTTGTAGGAGAACTCCACTAGAGGTAAGTGAGATTCCCAAGTGTTACTGAAATCGATCACACAAGCTCGTAGCATATCCTCTAAGGTTTGAATGGTACGTTCCGTTTGGCCATCAGTTTGAGGATGGTACGCCGTACTCATATCTAGACGCGTGCCTAAAGCTTTTTGCATATATTGCCAGAAACATGATGTGAATCGAGCGTCACGATCCGAAATGATAGAGACGGGCACTCCGTGCCGAGAGACTACTTCCTTCAAGTAAATACGAGTAAGTTTTTCCATTTTGTCAGTCTCTCTAATTGCTAAGAAGTGAGCGGATTTAGTCAGACGATCGACGATCACCCAGATGGTGTCGCATCCGCTAGGAGTTTGGGGTAATTTGGTGATAAAATCCATAGAGATTTGCTTCCATTTCCACATTGGAATCTCTGGCTGTTGAAGTAAGCCAGAAGGCTTTTGGTATTCCACTTTGACCTTTGCGCAAGTCATGCACTTGCTCACATAGGTGGCTATATCAGCCTTCATCTTTGGCCACCAATATAGCACCTTTAGGTCATGGTACATCTTGTCAGAACCTGCATGAATAGAGTATCGAGATTTATGAGCTTCATCCATAACCAGTTCTCTTAAGTTTCCATGCATTGGAACCCATATTCACTCCGTGAAGAAGCGAATACCATCTGATTTGACCTCCAGTTGTTCTTCCATACCGCGTGTGGCTTCTAGTGGTAGGTTCTCCTCTTTCAACTTGAGCACTTCGGATTTTGTCAGGTAATCCGGTGTGAATAGTAAGCTGTAATGCTCGAACTCGTTTGGGTTTGGTGCCCTTACGGATTAGGGCATCGGCTACCATCTTAGCCTTACCCGGATGATATCTGATTGCACAGTCATAGTCATTTAAGAGTTAGAAACAACGACGCTGTCGCATGTTCAACTCTTTCTGTTCAAAGATATGCTGAAGACTCTTGTGATCGGTGTAGATGGTGCATTTGGTACTGTACAAGTAATGTCTCCATATCTTTAGTGCAAATACCACGGATCCCAACTCTAAGTCGTGAGTTGTGTAGTTCTTCTCGTGGATTTTCAGTTGACGAGAAGCGTATGCGATCACTTTCTCACGTTGCATCAGTACACAATCAAGACCTTGAATGGATGCATCGCAATATACTACAAAATCATTTGTTCCCTCCGGATGAGATAGGATGGGTGCACTGCAGAGTTTATGTTTAAGAAGTTGGAACGCTGACTCCTGGATGTAACCCCAGTTATAGGGTTTACCCTTTTGAGTTAGAGCAGTGAGGGGTTGGGTAATCTTGGAAAATCCTTTGATGAATCGTCGGTAATAGCCAGCCAATCCCAGAAATTGTCGCACCTCCGTCGGGGTTGTCGGTGCCGCCCAATTCTTGATGGCTTCTATCTTGGATGGATCGACATGTATTCCGTTCTCATTAACTACATGTCCTAAGAATTGTACTTCACGAATCCAGAATTCGCACTTTGAAAGTTTTGTGTACAACTGTTCTTGTTTTAGCAATTCTAAAATCAAACGCAGGTGTTCCTCATGTTCATCCTTATTCTTGGAATAGATGAGGATGTCATCAATGAAGACGATGACAAACTGGTCAAGGTACGATTTACACACAAGGTTCATGAGATCCATGAACACCGCGGGTGCGTTGGTCAGTCCGAATGGCATGACCATGAATTCGTAGTGACCATACCTAGTCCTAAATGCCGTCTTCGAGATGTCCTCCTCTCAGACTCTCAGTTGATGATAGCCTGATCTAAGATCTATCTTGGAATAGAAGCTTGACCCTTGGATTTGATCAAATAAATCGTCGATGCGTGGTAGAGGATAACGGTTCTTGATGGTTGCTTTATTAAGCTCACGGTAGTCGATGCACATGCGGAAGGTCCCGTCCTTCTTCTTGACAAATAGGACTGGAGCTCCCCATGGCGATGAGCTAGGTCTAATGAAACCTTTATCCAACAACTCATGTAGTTGTGTAGATAGTTCTTGTAATTCACTGGGTGCAAGTCTATATGGTGCTCGAGCAATAAGTGTTGTTCCGGATGCTAGATCAATTTGAAATTCGACTTGACGATGTGGTGGAAGACCAGACAAGTCTTCGGGAAATACTTCTGGATAATCATGTACGATCGGGATGTTGTCAATCCTCTTCTCCTCAGATGGCTGCTCGACGACGAGAGCCAGAATGGCAGTATAACCCTTACGTAGACACTTTTGTGCTTTCCTAAAAGATATGATGCCCATAACCGCACCACTCTTCTCGCCTTGGACGGAGAGGATTTCTCCACTAAGGAGAGGAAGGCGAATGATTTTCTCATGACAGACAAACTCGGCTTGGTTCTTAGACAACCAGTCCATTCTGACAATTACGTCAAAACTACCGAGTATGACCGGCATGAGGTCAATGTAAAATTTATGACCAGCCAGTTCAAGTTTACAACCCTTAAGAATGTGGGTTGCTTCTATTATATGTCCATCATCTATTTCTATGGTGTACATGTCTTCTAGTAAGGTTGGAGTTTTTTTTATCAAGTTACTAAGTTTCTTAGATATAAAACTCCTATCGGCACCGGTGTAAAAAAGAACAGAAGCAAAATAGTTGTTCTGAAGAAACTTACCGGTAACATCATTGTGGTCGTATCGAGCTTCTCCAGATCCTAGCACAAAGGTAGTTGCACCGTTTCCTCCATTGTTTCCATTGTTGTTATTATTGCCCCTACTTATTTTTGTTGTTGTTGTCGTTGCCACCCTTCTTTAACTGTGGACAATCCTTCCGGAAATGTCCCTCTTTTCCACATTCAAAACAACCTTTGGTAGACCCAGGTTGTTGGAAGGGCTGCTTGGCTTGTAACTCACCTCTACAGTCCTTGGCGGCATGACCTACCTTGCCACATCTTTGGCAACGGAGCTTGTCACATGCACCAAGATGGTGATAATTGCACTTGTTGCATTTGGGGAGTTTTCCCGTGTAACCACCTTGATTTTGACCTGAAGAGGTCGATTGGTTGAAGCTTTTTGTAGGTTCAAACCTATGTTGCTGTTGTTGGGGTGATTTGACAGACAACCCCTGCTGTTGTTGTTGGTGTTAAACTTGCGTTTGTTGTTGTCGGTGGCTTTGGAAGCTGAACCTCTTGGAGGCAAAGTTCCCTGAGTCACCGCCTAATCAGTTAGCTTGTGCGCAAGCCTGATGGTTTGCTGAATGGAAGTGGGGTTTGATAAGGTGACCATGCTCTGGATCTGGGGTACCAGACCATTGATAAACATTTCAATCCGCTTGTAGGGTGGGGTCATGTGAGGGCACATGACATCAAGTTCATGTGATCGAGTTGTGTAGAGTTCTATCTCAGAACCCTCCATTTTCAAGTTCCAGAATTACCCTTCAAGCTTCTGGATTTCATCTCGAGGGCAATATTCGTCCCTCATCATCGTCTTAAATTCCTCCCATGGCGATGCATTAGCCATGTCCAGGACAAGTATCTGAACCTGAGCGTTCCACCAGGTGAGGACAGGACCCTCTAGAGTTCCTGATGCGAACTTGACCTGATTTTCCTCAAGAGAGTTGCACATGGCGAAGACTGATTCGACTTTCTCGAACCATCGGAGTAACCCAACGGCTCCCTCCGCTCCGCTCCGCTGAAGGTGTGAGGCTTGCAATCCATAAAAGTCTTGAAAGTACAAGCTAGTTGATTGTTCTGCTGACCTGGATAGAGAGTAGATGCATGATTAAGTACACAAGATTTGGGAACGATTAAGGTGTAAACAGTTGGCTTGTTAGAGTCCACGAGTATTGAATTTACCTGCAACTATGTGTGCCGCCAGTGCTTCAGCTACACTGTCATTGATCAGTGCTGTCAACTCAGCTGCTATCAGGTTTATGTTTCCACGACCACCATGATGACCTCCGCGTCCACGTCTGACCATAGTTCTTCACATTCACAAATACAAACAATGAGAAAATATGTCGCATATTATCGTCATTTAAGCATAGGTAAACAGAAGGAAGTTTGCAATGACATGTGAGATTGTGATCATGGTTCATGATCTATTTAAATTATAATGGCTATAAAATAAATAACTCAAAACATCAATTTATTAAGATTTTTATTGAAATGGGAACAACCTTACCCATTTAGGTTTGAAATGAAAGGAAATAACAAAATAAAATGAGATAGAATGGAACATCAAACTCCACTGCTAGCGGACGAGATAACTGACTCATCGTCCTCTTCCTCCGGCTCCTCCCCGGGTTCCTCCTCAGGCTCAAAGTCGGGTGCTACAGCTGGCTCTAAAGCAGCCTCAAGTTGTGCCTCTAATTGCATAATCCTTTCCTGAGATTCTACCGCTACCTCCTCGAGAGTATCCACTCTATCCTGTAACTCATCTACTTTGTCCACTAATGTATTGTGCAAGTGGTCGGTGCCAGCCAGTTCTGCTACTAGCAGATCCATCCTAGGGTCCATCAGTTTCTCCCTCCTTAACAGACCTGTAATTTCTCCTGTTGCATCTCTCATATTTCGGATCTCTCGATCCATAGTGGCTACAAATGCTGCAAATGCTTGCTCCAAGTGGCATGGCAGCAATGGTAATTGTGGTTCTGATGATGATGATGAAGCTCCAAAGTATCGAGATGGAACTCGTTCCTGTCTGACCCATTTCCTAAGTAGACCACGATACCAATCCCAATCACTCCCGTTCCAGATTTGCATGGGCTCTCCATACACAATAGGGTCGTCAATAGGTTCGAGCCGACGTCTCTTTGGCTCCGGTGATGCAATAGCAGGAATATCATGTTCCTGGATGGCTGGTGGTGAAGTAGGCGGGGTAGACATGATCCTGAAACATAAGGAGTAAGTGCCTGGATAGATATCTAAGTTGAGTAACTAATGTGTGTGGCTATAGTCTAGTATGCAGTCCTAGTTCTCTATAACCAATGTCTCCGATACCAATATGTCACACTCCCAAATTCCACTAACGGAGTTTTACCGTTTTGGAAGGTGCCAAACCAGGATCTCAGACATCAGTTACTTCAAACGACACTATATTGGACTAAAATGTCATAATATAAAAAGATCAGAGTAAATGTGAGAAAGCGTTTAAACAAAAGTAAATGCGCAAAACAACGCGCCTAAGTTTAAGTAATAATAGAACATAAATAGTGTTTGATAGAATGACATGTGATGATAATAGTCAAATGACACCATGCATGTCCTAACGTGATCCTGTGTATCGACCTGAGAAAACATGTAAAAAAACGAGTCAACACTAGGTTGGTGAGTTCACAGATTTCAATAAAGTATAGAAGTGTTTAACAGATTATATGAATTCAATATGCATATCAATAGGTAGCAAGCCTATATTCATGTTTTACTAAAGCGCTCGCAACCGAAGCTGACTGATGAGTTTGTTTGCCTCCCGCCAGGTCTATCAACCCTGGCAAAGTGTTTAGGCCAATATTTCACCCGTTCGACCTCCAATCGAGTTAGCGCGACTAACGCGGGTGGGGCTTGTCAAACCAAGTAGTACTACCAAGCATTCCCTCGCTAAGTTCATATTAACGGACCGATGTGCGTAAGGACTTTTCAATACTAGTGTGTTACGCTTAGTCTCAACAGTGATATCATATAAGAACAATAACCAAAAAGGTTGTGACATGTTTTCTCCCCCAAATAAAAACAGTAAAAGGGGCCGTGAAACTCACATGCGTTGCGTAGTAGGTAGTATCACACAAGTAAGAGATTTGGTACACAAGTGTCAACCTACAACGACTTACGTATGCCATAGAATTATAAACATAATAATTAGAGACACATTGGGATTTGTGACGACGACACGGAAGATTAGAACGTCTTAAAACATTCTAAGGATTTACGAGTAGACGAGCGTGTCTACGGAAATATAGGTTTATTAATATAATAATTAAGATAAAAGCGTTTCGTGTCGAACGTTAATAACGAATAATATTAATTAATAAATATTCGTGCGTTTGTGCCCTTAGAATGGCCTAAGGAAATAATATAACTTATTATATTATTTTTATACTTAGCAAAATAACTCAATAAATAAATTGTGTGACAAAAATAATAAATCTATTATTTTTATCCGAGGATATAAATGTGGGTAAATAACAAAGATAAATATATTACTTATTAGTTTGAAACGTCTCACAATGTTTATAAATGTGGTGAAGTAATATATAAACATATATCATTTTTATAATTAGGGTCACGGGTTGAAAATAATATAAATATATTATTTTATAAGTGGGTAAAAATAGCGATTTATGGGTTACAAATCAAACCCGAGCTTACGGGTGTTTTTCGGGGTTTAAACTCATTAATATAATATTATAATAATATGGGATAATGATTTTATATTAAAATATTAATTAAAAACTGATTTAAAAAGAAATGGGTGTGGAGAGACTCGAACCCGGGTCTCTCCCACACATGCACACAGCCTTAACCATCTCTGCCCGCTAGGGATTCGCAAACAAACCGGGACTCAAATGTTTTTAACATACAGATCTTGAGAGCACTCCTCCCCCATGCAAGCCGAACCCAAACCAGACCCAAAACCATGCGAATTCGATCGTGTTTGACTCAAAAGATAAAGGGGTTTTGTTCATTAACATCAAACGATTCTGTGGTGGGATTTAATCGTAAAAACAACAGGTTCATGATCGTTTAATTTTAGAAATAAGGACCGAAAACCCTAGTTATGAAAATCAAATCAAATTGAATGATTCTGATGATGAAAGTTGTTAGGATCATATGGCTTTTAACAAAAAGAGAATTGCGAATTTGCTGGTATAAATTAATTGGATTTAAAAAGTTGTTAGGATTGAAATCCCCAAATCGTTTTAAGAACAAACCCTAGTTACAAGATCTTGAAAAATTCAGTGTTGTTAGATTCAATTAGCATAGGGCTATTACAGAGCAAGAGATTGCGAAACTACCCATACTAATTAATCGGATTTAGATCATGTTTAGGTTAGGGTTCGATTAAACCCTAATGGGTATGAATCCTAGAATCCAATCGCGTTAAATTCTATAATGTAAGCCCCTAAGAGGTTAGGGCTTTTGTTCACGGTGTTTAAACGAAACTAAAGGTATAATCAATTACCAAAATGGTGTTCGAATTGATAGTGTACGCTTAGAACCGGTTCCGGCTTCGACTGCTTTGGTCCTTGATGACTCTGGTCACTTCTCCGACCAATATGATGCATGCAATAGCTTCTGTGGGAATCGTTTGAGGTGCGCAGAGGTTTGATTTGTGAATTCGATTCAGGGATTCGTCCAATTTGATGGATAAACGACAAGGGTCGACGGTTACGGCCATTATTCTCATTAATGGGATTAATTCAAATCAATGTCGGGTTTAATTGCTTTGATGATGGACGTTAATGATCATATTCATGAAGTTTCAGTTACAATTCCAACAGAAATTCGATTTAGGCAAGCGAATTGGGTTCAAGAACAGGTGGGTTGACTTTCAAAAGTCAACAGAATCATAATTGGCCAAATTACAGAAATGGTCCCTGTAGTTTCTTGTTTTTAAGTATAGGAATTTGCAGAAATAGTCCTCAAGGTTTGGATTGGATGAACTAGGTTAAGGACCTGTTAGTTTAACTATTAAAAGTCAACAGGAAATCAATTATAAGTTAATTACAAGTTTAGTCCCTCAAGTTTTGTGTATATATGTAAGGTCCCAAAACCGGAAACCCTACTTGTTGGCTCAAACGCAAGCTAAGTAGTCATAGACATCAAACTAAACACAATTCATTGCAGCGGAAATCAAATAGTTAACAAAAGTCAACGACCCTACCCAAACATAATTCAAATCAAGTACTAAGATCAAAATGTCTCAACGAAACAACTAGTAAATAATGTCATCACAAACACCCACGGTAACCAAAAGCCATCTGGAAGCCGCCAGCTCACATCTTCTCTTTACCTGAAATACATGCTTAAAAGTCAGTTACGCTGAGTGAGTTCTATAGTAGTTCTTTAGGGAATATTAAATCCCAAAACGTTATAAAATAGTTTCCATCTCAAAGGTTTATTCATAGTACTTTCTCAACAGTTCAAACATACATATTTTATTGACAAACAATTATACCATGTTGTCCGGTCCAAAGACACAAGCAAACATGATCTCCCGCCTGACTTACGTCAGACACAATACCCCGTTGACTAACGTCAACACAATACCAAGCTTACGCTTGATCTCCCGCCTGACTAATGCCACACTCAATATCCCGTTGACTAACGTCAACACAACATCAAGCTTACGCTCGATCTCCCGCCACGACGTTGAAGTACGTGACACAAACTTAAACACACATGCAAGCATAACGATTATTTAAAAGTATATATTTCTTTACCAAAAGCGTCTTCTATGCATGCAACTTACTAAAAACATGTTTCACATATATTCATGCCCAAAACAATAAAACATTTAAAAGTGGGCGATAGAAACTCACCCTTGCTCGACACACTACGATCTTTAGAACTCACTAACTCCCCGTGCTCGCCTTTCGACCTCGCACCTAGAACCCACACAATACACGAGTCAATATACGACCCAACATTACGTCTCCACCTACACGACCAACCCTAGTCACGCACGACCAATTTCACGCGCATGGCACTATGCATGGCATGCATGCGCTACGTGAAGCCCCCGTCCATGTTCCCGACGTCTAACTTTATATTCGGTTGCACTCCGAGTTCCCGAACTCATCAAGCACCACCTAAACTCATGCCATGCACCATTGTGGTGCTTTCCCACGCGTTCCCGCCCCAAGCCGGTCCCGCGTCCTCGTCATTGGGCATCCACGAGCGCAATCACGACCTCCCGTAACCACCATAGCCCATCGCTGCCGCCCTGGGTCACCACAGCCCCGTCACCGCCTCCGTCGGCTTCATACGGCCCTAGCCGACCCTTACTCGTGCTCGCAACTCACGTCGACCACCCCTTATGGGTTCGGCCGATCTCCCCTAGACCCGAAACAAAACCATATTGAAAACCAAAACAACAACAAGTCGAGTTCGTGATTATACCTTCGATTCCGAGTGATTCGTGCAGATCGAACCACCGAGAACTCGTCTCTTTTCTTCACCCGGTCCGTACGAAACCCTAGAATCATTAACATGGTTATATACGATTAGCCGAGACTTAGAACACATAAACAATGATAAGAGGACCACGATTATACCTTGATTCGAACAAAGAACTCGATGAACGGCCTCTCCTCCCCTCTCTTTCTTCTCGGCAACCGCAAACCCCAAATGGGGTCTCTCCCTTTGCGTAACACCCTAAAAGGGTGTCTCCCCTATCAAGCTCGGCCCTCGTGCGCAACCGGTTAGCCCCTGGGCTCGACCCATCTCGCGTTTTAAATAAAAACCCCACTAAGTCTTGATATTTACTCGTCACCCCCTTCTAGGTTTATTTACATAAAAAGAAACCCGTTACTACACCTCTGGTTAGATCCCGTAACATTTCCGCTCATCCTTTACAACATATGCACATATATACATTAATCCTGTTATCTTTATAAAAACCGGGATGTTACAATATAAGTTTGAATAAAGGCAGAATTAGTCCTTGGAGTTTGAACTAGGGTTAACTAGGTTAACTTTAACTGGACTTGCTTAACAGAGTTAACCTGAAAAGTCCGGATTGTCACAATAAGAACCCTTTGTATTTAAATCTTTCTCTCTCTCTCTCTCTATATATATATATATATATATGTGTGTGTGTGTGTGTGTGTGTATAGTATAAGGTTACTCTACAAAGTCTAAAAACTTTACAAAGTCTAGGAAGGAATCTCAGGCATAAGATTATTGTGATTTGTGGCTGAGATTGACTCAATGGCATAAGAGTAAATAATATCAAATTCGAATCCACTTGGAGGGCTAAAATGGGAAGATCCAACCAAAAACTGCAAATGCTTGTCACATGTCATTTCCTCCATTTTTTTAAACGACCATAACTTTTTTATACGTCATTATTTAAAAAAAAATGCACCGTAAAATCGAGCGTTTTTTATTTTTCCAACGAGTATGGTGTTGCTATATTTAAAAAAATAACATAAACTGGTGTTTATAAAAGTGAGTATTTTTATGGTGTTTTTGAACTGTGCGATTTTATGGTGTTTTTAAACTGGGCAATTTTATGGTGTCCTTTGAACCGGACAATTTTATGGTGTTTTTGAACTCTGCAAATTAAATAGTCAATTTTATGGTGTTTTTTCGAGTGTTTGTAAAAAATTATGTGTTTTTATGATGTTTTTTGGAGTGTTTGCAAAAGAAAAAAACAATTAAGCGTTTGTATTTGAAGTTTTTATGGTGTTTTTTCGAGCGTTTGTAAAAAATATGGGTTTGTATGACGTCTTTACGGTGTGCGTTTGTATTGACATTTTATGGTGTTTTTTCGAGTGTTTGTAAAAAATATAAAAAATAAAACAATAGAGCGTTTATATTTAAGGTTTTCATGGTGTTTTTTCGAGGGTTTGTAAAAAATGGGTTTGTATGACGTGTTTATGATGTTTTTACGGTATTTTTTTCGTGCGTTTGTATTTGACATTTTATGGCGTTTTTCGAGCGTTTCTAAAAAATGCAAAAAAATTAAAAAAATCGAGCGCTTGTATTTGAAGTTTTTATGGTGTTTTTTCAAACGTTTGTAAAAAAAATGGGTTTGTATAACATGTTTATGGTATTTTTAATTTATGAAATTTTTTATGATGTTTTCGAGCGTCATATAAACCATAAACCATAAATTAAATGGTGTTTTTATAATGTCTTTTTATGACGTTTTTTCGAGTGTGTTTTATGATGTTTTTAAGCGAAACCATAAATCATTTTATGGTGTTTTTTATGACGTTTTTTCGAGTGTTTTTTATGATGTTTTCAAGCCTCAAAAACATCATAAACCATAAATTAAATGTTTTTTATGACTTCTTTTAATTCATGACGTTTTTATGGTGTTTGTACGACGATTTTTATGATGTTTTTATAGAGTTTGTACAACCTAGTTCAAAAACACCATTAATTAAAAAACCCACTTAACATGTATTTTTTTAAAAAAAATTATATAACAATATTGTACTCATATTAAAAATAAAAAAAATGCTCGTTATTATGGTGTAATTAAAAAATAATAATAATAACGCATAAAAAAGTTATGAACGTTTAAAAAAAATGAAGGAGTATACATATGACTTGCATGTGCATGTTTCTTGTCATGTGAGTAACATGTGCTTTGTCTTTTTACATTTTTGCCCTTTTTTCTTGGAATCTTTCTTGTACACATAGCACTGGTTTCCTACACTTTGTAAGGTTTTTGAACTTTATAGAATATCCTTCCCCTATATAGTGTATATATATAGGGAGGGTTCATGAGAAAACTAGGTAGTTATGCGAAAACAATTCTGACCAATCAAATAATTTAGAATTGTTTTTATTTTACATATATTTAAAGGGTAATTTTGTAAATATCCCCCTCACTAGTTTAGAAAATTACTTTTTTTTATTAAAATCTATACCAATTTTCTCCAATTTTATAGCCCTAAATATCTCTCACCCAATCACTCTCAATCCTCGATTCTTTCATATATTCTCTCTATCTCTCTCTTTAATCAGTCGATGAACATCATCTCCTTCCCAAACGATGAAAGTCAGTCGATAAACACCATCTCCCTCTTTAATAAGTCGATGAAAATCTATATAAAAACGAAGGATTCACGTACATATTGCACAAACATTGTAGAACGGTGGCCACCGCCTCCTTGATCGGATCACAACACAAGTTCGACGACGTTGTGGTGGCGTTAAGGTACTGCGCGCATGGAAACACAAGTTCGACGGCATTGTGTATAACCTCCATTACTTACCTCTTTATCTTATTGTTACAAATGGTGGCTATAGACAGTGGCCCGCGACACCATAGGCTGCCAATTTTGCCTTCAGCTCTCTCTCTCTCAATCGGCGATGGGAAACCCTAGTGGAATGACGAACTATGGTTTAGGGGTGTCTCAATATGGTGGATCCAGATTCGCACTTTTTTTGCTCCTTATGGATATGGATCCCCTAGTGGATGTTTCAGATGATGAGTCCATCTTTAAGTGTGACAAAATGGTGTGCATATTTTCATGAATGAAGGATACCTCGTGTTTTAGGTGGGATAAGGTAATGCAATATATTAATCAGTTACATATATGTACGTTTTGTTTATGATTCTAATTTGGATCCTAATTTTGGGTCTTTATTGTTAAGGGGTCATGACATATAACTTTAGTTATGCTCTACATCATAGTACTACATACATGTAACTTTAGTTACACATACGTAAAACTAAGTGTTACATATATATAACAAGAAGGTATGCTTTTGGTTTTCAAAAATTATGTAACATAATGTTACATATGTGTATCATCTTCTAATTCATAGTGTTACGTATACGTATGTGTATCAGCTTTTAATAATAATATATATATTTAAAGAAAATACTAATCTATATCTATACTTCTATACTATATATTAAATAAAAGTTTTTCATGTCACGTGTCGTCTCCATATTCATTCACATCATTTTTTCCCGTCTCTTTTTTATTTAATACACCTATATCTTTTAATAATAATAATAATAATATATTTTTAAAGAAAATAATAATCTTTATATTAATAAATCTCCTGACATATTTTAACGAGTGTACGTGTTAACAGATTATATTGTATTCCACGGGTTTATTCAACCTGTGCAAAACAGAGTTTTTAAAAAATATTTTTTTTATTACTTCATATATAATATTATATTTATTCAACTCGTGTAATACACGTGATTCTAACCTAGTTGTCTAATAGATCATAGGTTTAGATTTTGTTTTCGAATAACATTTAGTTTTCTCATAAACCATCCTATGTATATATAAAATTTTAAATTATTATTACTTCATCCAGTTTTATGAACTGATAAACCGGTCTAAAAACATTGGTTTATATACATACTACATAATATACCAATGTATACATAGTTTCAGACTTTCAGTAAGTTAATTAAAATGAAAATTATTTATTTTAATAATTGTTAATTAACTTAGATTTATTTGTTTTGTGTATAAATTTTAATAAAATAATTAGTTTAAAATTTCTCTTGGGCTGATTAAAACAAAACCGTGGCTAGGAAGGAAAAGTGGGACGAATCAGCTGTTGGGCTTCAACGAACCAAAGCTGGGCCGGAGGTGTGAGTGGTTGGGACTTGTGGGACCAGAGGTGTAAAAAAACGGGAACCAGAACCGTCTAAGTATCCGGAACCGAAACGGGTTCTTGAATACCTGGAACCGGGTACATAGGTTATGGTTTTCTGATCAAGAACCGGACCCAGAACCGGAACCAGTTCTTGAGAATACCCGAAATGTGCACCTCTAACTCAAAACCCTAAAACCATACCTGGTTCTGGAAACAATCTAGTTTTTTTTATATAATTTATTTATGTTTTATGACTTTATGTTTTAAACATTTATCTATTTTGTAACATTTTAAGTTTTAATGTTATTGGACTTTTAAAATTAGTTATTTACATGTTTAATTAATGTATTTATATGTTTAACTAAGTTTTTCGAATACTCGGAAATAGGTTTTTACCCGCCTTAAATACCCGGAACCGGTAAGAACTGGAACCGGTTCTTGATAATCCGAAACCGGGTACATAGGGTATGGTTTTTCATCGAAGAACCGGACCCGGAACCGGTTCTTGAGAATACTCGGGGTTTTGGAACCGATCATTCCCGAAACTGGTTCTTGAGAATACCCGATTTGTGCACCTTTACTTGGGACGACTCGAAACAAGTTGGGAGTAGACAAACAGTAGAGGGTAGTGGTGTACAGTTAAACCGGACCCGACCCGGTAAACCGGGTTCTAACCCGACCGGGTTCACACGACCCGGTCCAAAACCCGATCAGACTCGTAGGTGTAAAACAATGTTCCAAAAAATATTTTGGAAGCCGGTTCATAACCTGACCTGGTCCGGGTTGCCTCTCAAACCGATTCCAGACTCGACCCGGTTTTCAAACAGGTTTCGACCGTTGGGTAACGGGCTTATCGTCGTTACAACGGGTTTATAGCCATTTTTTGCATTTTGGACCCCCCAAACTTTGTATAAATAGGTGTAGGTTGTATTGGTTCAACCACATCATTCTCTCCTCTCTTATTTCTCAAAAACGCACTTATTTCTAAAAAACGCTCAAACTCAAAACTCTCAAAATGGCTAACGAAAGTGCACAATCTAATGTTAATGTTGGTGCTTCTACAGATAGTACTCCCTCGGTTGTGCGGATCATTCCTACTACTAGGAACCTCAATGTTTGACAACATTTCGATTTATACAAAATGCCGAACGATGTTACTAAGGCTTGGTGCAAGTTATGCGGGCATTTTTTTGGAAAAGATACAAACACGACTTTGAAGAATCACATTGAAAAAAACTATTGTTCGGTGTTGAAGGCTCAAGCTTCGCAAGGTCAAGCAAGTATGACGAACGACAGTAATATTTTTGCATATAATGTTGATGCGATTCGGGAGAGGATGACGCATTTTGTGATTCAAGAGAGTTTGCCTTTCAAACACTTTGACAACGAGCGTTTGACTCGGCTTATTCAACAAACGCTCCAACCTCGTTATACTCACGTAGGTCGTGCTACTCTTAGACGAGATTGTATAAATATGTGAAAAAAAGCTAAACTAGAATTAGTAAATGAATTTGAAAGTTTAAAAACCGGTATTAATTTAACTTGTGATGTTTGGTCGGCTCCCCACAACTTTCCGGATTCTTACCTCTGCGTTATCGCTCATTAGGTAAATCCGGAAAGTTGGCAAATGATGAAATGTACTATTGCGTTCGAAAAGTTTGGATACCCCCACTCCGGCGACAATTTATTTTGTATTTTGGACAAAGTTATAAGAACTGTTAAATTAGAAAAAAAAAGTTTTTTCTATATCGTTTGATAACGCCTCGAATAATCTAGTCGCAGTAAACCAACTTATTTTAAAATATAACCCGATTTGTGAAGGTGTTTTTTTTCATAGCTGATGTGTTGCACACATTATTAATTTAGCCGTGCAAGATGGTCTTAAACACATTGACGATGTTAAAAATCAATTTAAACAAATGTTGCGTGACATTTTTAGTACAAGTAAAAAAAGATATCATCGATATATAAAATTTTGTAAAGACGGGGAAACCGAATGTTTAGGTCCAAATTGGGACGTTTCAACACGTTGGAATTCAACGTGTAACATGTTCGAAAAAGCTATTCAACAAAAACGAAGTTTGCAAATGTTTCATGACCAACTTCAAGGCAAAATAAAGTAACATGATTTCCGTCATTGGGTTGGGGTATCATTGAAAGTGTAGCCGATATGCTCCATGTTTTTAAAACCGCTACAACCTTTTTATCAGGAGTTTACTATCCCACGAGTCCTTTGGTTCTAAACCAAATCTTTTTAATGGTTGAAAAATTAAACAAATATTCCATGCGAGGCGACGTATTTGCCATCAGGATACCGCCAATGAAAGACAAATTTAAAAAATATTTTAAAGAAATGCCTCCGATTATTACTTGTGCCGTCACCTTAAACCCGTGCCTAAATGTTTCAGGTGTTGAAACTTTACTTGAAAAAATAATTTTCGGTTTGGATTTATACGAAGAATACGTATTTTATCCAGATAAAGCAAAAGGTAGTTTTAATAAAATTTGTCAAAATTGTTTAATGTTTGTGTTGAAAAATATGGTACAACATCTAACATACACGAATCGTTTAAAAACGCTCTAACAAGTGCAAGTAGTACTCGGAGTTCAATGTTAAACTTATTTAATACTATAGTGAATGAAAATAGTAAACGCCAACGGGGTAATACTCCAAGTAGCGAATTGGGGAGATATATCGGTTCGGATTTTTTAACCGGTATGAATGCTCATGA
Organism: Smallanthus sonchifolius; assembly: GCA_023525975.1. Lineage (NCBI taxonomy): Eukaryota > Viridiplantae > Streptophyta > Magnoliopsida > Asterales > Asteraceae > Smallanthus > Smallanthus sonchifolius. The sequence continues at coordinate 36,848,795 of CM042032.1, read as the reverse complement.
TTTTGAGACCTTTGATATCTTGGCTTGGTGGAAAGGGAAGGAAGACCAATTTCCCGTCCTATCCGCTATGACCCGTGATCTACTAACCGTTCAAGCTTCTAGAGTAGCTTCGGAATCTGTTTTTTCTGTTAGTGATAGGGTTATTTCTTTACTAAGAACAAGACTCACTCCGCAATCGATGGAAACGTGTCTTTGCCTAAAGGATTACTTGGACGCGGCGGAACGGATATAACATATATCTTCACTTGAAGGTGAAAACTTAGTCGAGAGTGAGATATACGAGGACGAGGTGGAAGGAGGATTGATTGAAGCAATCGGCGATGAGAGCCTGCGAGGGAGTTCGGGATCAGTTGAAGAATAAAAACATTGCCAAGGCCCAAGAATGAAAACTCAAAGTTGTGTTCGAATTGACGTATTTCAATTAATGTTTTATTTTTAATGTATTTCGAGTATCGACTAGTAGACTTTTATAATTTGTAATTTTTAAACTTTTAGTTGTATGTTTTGTAATTTTTAAACTTTTAGTTCTATGTTTTGTAATTTTTAAATTAAGTTAATGAAAAGTGATCAATTTTATTTGTGGTCAAAATGTGGGTTTGTTTGGTCCTATTCGGCCCTTAAATGGTTCTGGTGTGTGATATAACATCACTAAATCATTCTCTCCTCTTCATGACAAAGGTATAATTCCCTATGAGTCTTTAAAGAAACATGTTGGTTCTGGTTCCACTACTGCTTTCTGGAAGGATGTGTGGATTGGAGGTTCCTCTTTACTCTCGGCTTCCCTCGTCTTTTTAGACTTGAAATGGACAAAGACTGTTTGGTTTGGGATAGATTTCAAAATCACTCTCTTCTTGGCTCATGGCGTAGAGAGATTCGAGGTGGAGAGGAATCCTCTCAACTTTCCTCCCTTATAGCACTTTTGTCTTCTGTGGATCTCTCCTCTTCTCCGGATTCATGGGTTTGGTCTCTTTCTAGTGATGTGGATTTTTTCTCGTTTAAGCATGTTCGAAGGGGAATTGATACTTGTTTTCTTCCAGTTGGCTCGAAGAAAACTTCTTGGAATCGACCAGTTCCGAGGAAAGTGAATATCCATGCCTAGCGTGTTATCCTAAACCGGCTTCCCACTAGAAAAAACTTGGTTAAAAAATATTTGGATCTCCCCTCTTTGCTTTGCCCGATCTGTGAGTTGGCTTCGGAAGACGTGCCCCATGTTCTAGGCTCTTGTCCGATGGCATCCTCAACGTGGAATTTGACTTGGAAGTGGCTTGAAATTCTGTCATATTCAGATTTTTCTCCAACTTCTATTATCTACTACATTGATTTTCAACATCTAAGTTTAAACAAGGGATTGTTATGTCAACTTGGTGGGTGCTCTGGAGATTCAGGAATGATCGGTGTTCAATTCCATCATCAAGAAGAAAGCTTTCATTTCTGATGATGTTCAAAATTTTTCTTTCTTATAGTTTGCAAATAGGTTCAGTAAGTTAAACATTTCCTGGGTGAATTGGGTTAAAAATCTCCTTATGTCTTTGTAATTGTTTTCTTCCCCCCATCTAGTTTCTTGCTAGGTGTGTGGTAGTAATATATTGCCTGCTGTTATAAAAAAAAATTAAGTTGATGAAAAGTAAGTACATTTTGTTTTGTTAGGTATTATTTAACACATTATAAGAAAAAAAACACATAATACATTTGATTGAAATACATCACCAAGACCAACTTACATAACACATTACTAATTACCCGAGTTGTTCGGTTTTGGAATCTTCGTCTCGTCATACAACTTGCAATACTTTTTGAAGTGTTAGCTCAAAGTTGTGTTTGACTATTTACTAAAAAACGATCCGCACAGCTTGCAACGAGCCTTGTTCGGTCATCTTGACATCTCACACAATTCAAAATATTGTCAAACACTTGGCTTTCTTGTGGTTTGAATAACTCTTACAACCGTTGAAGAGGGACCAACATTTTCGACCATTTTCGAGATCGTTTTTTATCAAACAAGTAGCAAATGAGAGTAGAAACTTGTGTGGTTCAACCCACACAACCAACAAGTATTTATACTAAGTTATTGGGTCCAAAAAACCAAAAAAAAAGGTCAAAAACAATCCCAAACAACTATTTTTTTTTAAAACTTAACGGCTATTTAAAAAAAACCGAGTTTACCTGACCCAGCCCGAACCGGTTTGGGCAGACGACCCGGTCCCGACCCAGTCCGAACCAATTCCATCGGGTAGGGTTCGAGGGGTAGATAAACCGGTTTGTGATCCGGTCCGGTTTGGACTCCAACCCGGTCTTCGTAAAACCTGATCCGGGTTTGAACCCGAACCGGTTTGGCTTTTGAACCCGGTTTGTACACCTCTAGTAGAGGGGAAAGGGTCTGGACAAAGGTCCATATCGGAAAGATGGAAATTCTTGATCAAGTTTCTAGCCCTCTCCATGACAAGCGATTAGTGTGGTCTGGAGGGTCGACAGCGGGTGGCGGACGAATCGAACCAGACCTACCTCCAAGTTTTATTTAAAAGATGAAATTGTATATATAAGTGAATCTAGGGCTTTTGTTTTGGGCCTAGAAATATCCGATCCTACTTTAATAAAAATATTTTAAGCCTAATTTTGTTTTTTATATACATAGTCTAATCCTACATTAATGAACCCATTTTTTTCCCTTCAGTCACAAAAAATCTTAGATCCGTCACTGTTTATAGTGATGCCATTTGAAAAAGGGCCCCAGGTTGCTAATTCACCTTGAACCCCGAAAATGATTGAGTAGACGCTATCTATAACAAACTCAACTACTAAAGACTATATGATGATGAATATAGATAATCCATTTGAGAATTGATAACAGATCAAAAGAACCATGAAAAACAAACACATGTTGTTGACATCTAATAATACCCACCAATACCCCTCCGGCCAATCGCTTGCCTTCGGCTTTTCGAAATGTACCAATCGATTCTTACGTTTATTTCTTCATCAAATTCGTACCACTTGTCCTCATCAATAGTAGCAACCCGTCCCAACCCCAATGAGCTATAACAATGCCTAACCTCATCTAACACCGAAACATCAAACTCTTTGCTTGTACTAGTCGTAATCCTCTCAGACATTGTTCTGAGTAGAACAACATCATCATCAACCTTAGCCTCCGGCTCTTTAGGATTACAAGTACTATGAATAATAGTCCAATAACTTGAGCCAAATTTGTGTGGTGGTGGAGCCGGTGGTGGGAAACCGCTCATGCTAGTGATCGGGCCAACTTTATCATCAAGAACAACAATTCTTTCCACGTATACTTGTCTTGCCCGTCTGAGTAAACGTCTCGGCACCCCCATGTACTTACTCAATTTCATCGTCGTGATCTTCGATGGTTGCCATTCACATATCTTTGAGAACGTGAATCGTGTGATGGAATAATGCTATAAATGGTAAGTTGGAAATTTGATGTTGATCGAAAATTCTAAAAGAAGGAACTTCCATGTTGTCTATAAGTTGGATGGTGTTATTTACAAGTTCTAACCTATAGATGCTATTTTTGGATATAGAAAGTGAAACCAAGGAACATATAATTATAATTAGAGAATTACATTATGTTCAAAATTAAATGCTTTTAATAAATAATTTTTGTAAATCAAGTAAAAGGTATAATTTATTTTTATGATAATCTTAGATGTTTTTTGTTTATTTTGAATAAATATTTTTGACAGTTTACTTAACATAATTATATATATTAACAAAATGCCAAGTTTTTGAGGAAGATGAAGAGTAAGCAATGGCCAATCAGAGTGTGTCACGTTACGTGATAATTCTTAATGTTCTTTTTTTAAGGGTAAATTGTTATTTTCGTCCATGTGCTTTTGTCACTTTCATTCAAAATGTTTATTTTTCTCCTGCACGTTCTCGTACTTTCTAAAACTTGTCATTTTTATCCAATTTGTTAGCCTCGTCCATTTTGAAAAGTTAAATGAGGGGCATTTCTGTCTTTTTATATATTTGTATTTTGTATTTATTTTTAAACCCTTAATTAATCCCCTTATTTAACGTTAAAAAAGACACAAATACCCCTCATTTAACGTTAAAAATAGATAGGGTTAAACAATTGGATGAAAATGTCAAGTTTTGGAAATCACGATGATATACGTAGGAGAAAAATAAACATTTTGAATAAAAGTGGTAAAAGTGACCAAACTACAGTGACAAAAAAATGACAATTTACTTTTTTATTTTTTTTTAATTCTCGAGTTTTTGGCTATAAATATACAATTTGCATTTTACAGAGACAAAGAACATATATTGTTTTCATAGGTAATTATATATAATAATTATGGAATGTCAGCGCTAGAGACAAAAAAACATTGTTCCTTTGTTACAAAGAGTTAAAAATCATATTTTTTTTAACGACAACAATGAGAATACTCATATAAGAGCTAGCGGGGAATTAGCAAAAACATCAAGTACAAACCGAACAGTAACAAGCAACAGAAAAAACCCAAATTAAAGACAGTAGACCACCAAAATACCAAATTAATTAAACAAAACTCGAAGTTGGGCATTGAGACCTAAGCAACCAATTTATAGACGCATGCCTCCCTCTATTTTCTGCCCATTTGAATGATGTTATTTTGATTTCTTTCACCATGCTATCCACTAGTTTTCGAAAAATTGAGAATTTCCACCTTTTCCTTGTGATCCAAATAATCCAAAACGTATAATGGCCAATAATAATTTTAGTTTTTTTTATCCGACCTGGACCTCGTGAACCATGAATGCAGTCTGCCAAGTCCTTTAACGAGCCCATATGTGACAGGTCAAAAGCGATCCAGCTTGAAATCCTTTTCCGCGTTTCCTGAGCAACAGGGCATCGAATAAACAGGTGATCTTCATCCTCTACTTCCGGCGAACACAATGAACAAGAAGAGGAAGGGATGGGCACCCCTCTGCTAATCAATGCAGCCGCTACCGGGATACGGTATTGGAGCAGTCGCCACACGAAGCATCGGACCTTTAACGGGACCCAATTAATCCAAACCAACACTTGACATATAGTAGGGCTAGTGAGGTCTTCAATCCATACCCTGCACGACCCCGTAGTGAACCCGAACCAGAACCCTCCCATAACCACTTATCCGGCCCATCAAGGAAGTTATATGCCTTAATCATCTCTTCAAGGTCTGCTATTTCTTGCCCCATACCGTCAGCCCTTCTTCCATTAGACCAGTTCCACAGGAAAGTAATTATATCTCCCAACCATTGCACCCTATCTGAAATCGAGCAGGTTTTGCGCCTCTCCAGATCATATAGGCTCGAGAAGAGCTCCCTGAATGATTTGTACCCGAACCAAGCAAAATTCCAGAATGAAGCTTTAGAGTTTCGCCCGATTTTTTTTCTGAGAATCCGAGACAATGACAGCCCCTCAGCCTCTAAGTCTTTAACACCGGAGGAAATATGTGACCAAATGTCCGAGATCCGATTTTTATTTAATTGAGATAACGAGTCAAAGGAAGCTTTATGTATCGCTTGGAAACAAGACGCACAGAGACAAATAGGCTCGTTTAGAGCCCTCCAAGTCCATTTAGAAAGAAGGGCCAGGTTCATGTTTCTTAGGCCAGCCACCCCCAACCCACCTAGTCTTCTTGGTTTTATAATTTTATCCCATGCAACCCGGTTAAAAGCATATGGTACAACTCATTGATACATTAATTTTAAAATGTTCATTTACACATATTTGTTTTCCTCTTAAAACTTTTAAAATATTGTGTTTTCATAAACTCCGAATATACCGTTGTAACGTACTTATTTTTATCTACGTTTTGATATAAATTTTATCCACAATCGAGCTGGTCTACATTTCAACGTAAGTTTTATTCAAAACCGATTCGAGTAAAATATAATATGGTTTTACTTCTTTCTTTTAAATACGTTTTCGTGTTTTTAACGCTAATTTTTATGACGACGTGACTTTTCCCTGATTTCTGACCGTACCGGTGCGACGTGTTTTTTATCAACGTGTTGATGTTAAGAATCGAGCCGCTGCAACTTTATATGTTTCTATTTACGTGCTTAATCACGCCAATGTCACCGCCACAACTTATTTTTATCTACGTTTTGTTATAAACTGTATTCGAAACCGACTCGGGTCAAATATAATTTATTTTTATATTTTCACAACAACGTAAAGTTTCTTAAAATTATGAATATACCGTTGCGACATGTTTATTTCTACCTACATTTTAATATACATTTTATTTAAAACCGAGCCAATTTTTTTCTCGTTTTAACACATCTTAACACGAGAGTTTTAAATAGTTTATTTACATTGACATATGATATTGATGAAATTAGTTTATTATATAACCAATGTTTTTAAAACCGGACCGGCCGGACCGTGAACCGTAACCTTCACCGGTCAGGTTACATGCTCTGAGACCGTTTGCTGGTTGAACCGGGCGGTCCAAGCGACTCAGTGGTCGAACCGCGAACCGGTGGTCGAACCGGGTAGTTTAAATTTACTCTTTTTTTTATCCTACCTTCCTCCTATTTACTTATATTTACAATTTTAACCCAATTTGTCTTTTTTCCTTTTAGCTTATATGCTACCCCAGGTCCTCTAAAACCTTAATCAAAATCAAAATTGAAGATTCAAAAGAATTAAAATTTCTACAGACCTAAAATCCTCGTACTTGACTCAAAATTGTTTAAATGGTTATATATATAGTATTTGGATTTTTTTATATTTTTCTATATATTTTTATGAATATTTATATTATTATTGCGTCATCCGGTTCTTGAATCCGGTCCGACCGGTCCGACCAGTGAACCGCTAAGGCGTCCAGTTCGTTGTCCGGTCCGGTTCTGAAAACATTACATATAACATAAAAAATTGGCCAACGGAATGTGAGAGTCAGGAAGTCCTACAACCAATCAGGGCCTGCCGGGTCGCAGCCCTGAATTATTTTCTTTTTCTCTATTTTTTTTTTCAATTTTTACATTATATATATATTTATACACACACAGTTGGTGCGAGATTCTTAATATAAGTCTGTGCGTAGTACCCAGGGGCGGCCCATAGGGGGGCGGGGAGGGCGATCGTCCGGGGCCCGGTTTCCTAAGGGGTCCGTAGTTTTTAAAATTTATATATATATATATATATATATATATACATATATATATATATATATATATTATAAAAAAGCCCAATCTCATTAACATTAGTTATAAAAGGCCCAACTTTTATTTACCATTTATCTCATTAACCTACTTAAAAATTAAAAAAAGACCCAATATAATGATAGATTTTCAAACTTAATAAAAAATAAGAAAATAAGATTAAGTGGGCTGCTGGGGCATTGAGCGGGAAGGGCTGTCAAAACAAAGAAGCTGCAGGGAATTGAGGAATTCCAATCGGCAACAAAGGAACGACAGAACCAGAAGGCAACAGGGCGAAGGCCGAATTGCTCAGGCAAGAAACGAGCGACAAGAAGGGGCGTATACCGGAAATTAAAAGGCATGCAGGGACTACCGGACTAATCGAGCAGCAGGGACTCAGGGAGTCAGGGGCTAATCGGCGATCGCCCATCGGGAATCGTCATTCGTTGAATCAAGGTATGTTATATGTATCATGTATGATTGTAATGTTGTATTAATGTATGAATGTATGATTTTGTCTTTTTTATTATGATTTTGATGAATTGATAACTTTATCAGTATTTTTTTTACTTGATTATGTCTTTTTGATTATGATTTTGACTTTGACTTGATTAGGATTTTGACTTGATTATGATTTTGACTTGTGATTTTGACTTGATTGTGATTGTATTAAACAAAGAAGAATGATTTTGTCATTTTAATTATGATTGACTTAATTATGATTGTATTAATGTTTTTTTAGTTAACCCTAATACCCTATGTCCCTATAAATGTATTTTTTTTAGAAATATGCCTCCTAAAACCAAGTACCTATCCGGATGTGAAAAACGTAAAAGGAGGAAAGTAGAGGAAGAAAAAAGAAAGTCTCAAGAAGGGGCTATACATAAGCTCTTTAAAAAACAACCACAAAGTTCTAATGTTGAGGAAGATGATGTTGAAAAAGATGACGTTGAGAAAGATGATGTTAATGTTAACGTGGATGAAGATGATGCTAATGCTAATGTAGATAAAGCTAATGTTGAGAAAGATGATGTTAATGTTAACGTGGATGAAGATGATGCTAATGCTAATGTAGATAAAGCTAATGTTGAGGAAGATGATGTTAATGTTAATGTTAACGTGGATGAAGATGATGTTAATCCTAATATTGATATTTTTTATCATAGAACTTGGGATGGACTTAATCCTAACATGATCAATGATTTGGTTAAGTTAGGTCCAAAACGAGATTTGACTATTGTTAAGGGTCCCATGGATAATTTGGAAGACGATTTTCTAAAATCTTATATACTAGAATTCTACCAAATAAGGAGACTTGTGATAGATATTGGCTAGTGTATTCGAAAGAGCTTGACAGACTATTTTGTTTTTGTTCACCGGGAGGCGGTGCAACAATGAGACCGAGTATAAAGACGTACCGTTCCCAACGTGTTCACCAATTTTTGGTCGCATAATAAATTCGTATAAAGACGTACCACCTTATAAGTATAGACCAAGCCCTGGCTTATCAATCTCAGCTCGTATAAAGACGTACGAGCTTCAAATGAAGTTTGATTAAAAAGGTTTTACGATCTTACACTTTAAAATCAAGAACACTCACAAATATAAAAACGGATTTAGACAATATTAAAAGCCCACCAAATGGTGGTTTTAAGAACGAATAGTTAAAGACATAAACATACCACTAGATTAATATGTCAAACATTAACATGCACCAAACTTCATCTTCACCCAAGCAATACAAGGAGTTTAGCCACGAATGGCCATACTAGTTAGCGTAACATTGAGTTTCGTAGGCTCCCCTGTTGTGGAACAAGGAGGGAGAGCCCCTTTACTCATTACTACTACTATAATACTACTAGAAACGAACTATTCTCTCTATCTTGTGGTGTGGAATGGTGTCTTTTGGTGTGTGGAATAAAGAACCCTAGCCATCTATTTATAGGTCTCAAAATGAGCAATGCAAGGCCGTGCATTGGATTACCTCGGGAATGAAACAGAGTACAAGTGACAGTGTACTAGAGCCTTGGGGAGCAAGAGTGGGATTACATGACCGTGCAATGTGCATCCCCCTCCTGCTTCCCCCTCCTGCCTCCCTGTTTCGTCTTTTAGCTGCTGGATGACTTGTTATTGACCTGGTTTGACTTCTCGGGGGGTCAAAGCTCAGGAATGATCTTCTAAAAGACTTGATTTCTTGGTGTTTTTGATAAATTTCATCTTGATTTATATTTTCAACACCGAATAGCCTGCAATTACAAAATATAAACGTTTTAAGTATCAATTGCAAGATTATTAATCAATTAGTACCATTATATGGGGATTATTATGCATGCAAAACATGTATAAATGATGACATATCATCTACTAAAAGGTGGCAAATTTTGAAAGACAATGTTAAAGGATTAACGCTTAATTCATTGTCTACCACTCGTTGGGAAAGTCGTGTAGATAGTGTTACACCTATTAGATGACAACTTGTAGATGTGAGAGAAACTTTTCTTGAAGTTGGGGACAACGATAATGATGCTAAAATTCAAAGCGAAGCTAAATCACTAGCAACGAAAGAAGTTGGTGAATTTGAATTTTTAGTATCAATCGTCATTTGGTATGAAATATTAACAAAGGTGAATGTGGTGAGTAAAAGGTTGTAATCGAAGGATATGCTTCTTGATGTTGGTATTGAAGAAGTGGACAAGTTGATTATATACTTCAAGAATTATAGAGAAGTGAGGTTTTCTAAGGCGATTAATGAAGCTAAAGAAATTGCAAATGAATTGGGTGTTGATACGGTATTCCCCCAAAGGCGTCCGGTACGTAGGAAAAAACAATATGATGAGACTTCAAGTGAAGAAGTTTTATTTTCAACCGAGGAGGATTTTAAAGTCAATTACTTTTTATATATTGTTGATCAAGCGATTGCTTCTCTTGAAACACGATTCGAACAATACAGACATTTTGAAAAACTATTTGGCTTTTTGTTTCCTAAAAAGTTGAGGGAACTTGATGAAAAAGATCTCGAGTCGTGTTGTTATCATCTTCAAGATGCATTGAAGTATAAAGAAAAATATGATATTGATGCCAACGAACTATACTTGGAGTTTAAGTTGTTTGAGACATTTTTAACTAGTCAAATCATTAGCCCTATTGATGTTTTAAACAATCTGAACCGGTTCGGTTTTTTTTCCTAATGCATTAATTGCATATAGAGTGTTGTTGAGTATTCCGGTAACTGTGGCTTCGACGGAGAGAAGTTTTTCAAAATTAAAGTTGTTGAAGTCCTACTTAAGATCGACAATGTCCCAAGAAAGTATTAACGGTTTAGCGATGATATCTGTTGAAAGTGATATATTAGAGACAATGAATTATAAAGACTTGGTCGAGAGCTTTGCTTCCAAAAACGCTATGACAGCCTCACGATTCGCATAAGTAAGTAATCCCGAGCATTTTGGTACACCACTTTTGTTTTAGTAATTATTGTTATAACTATTATTGTCGTATTAAGGTTTTTTTATATATGATTATTGAGTTTATATTATAGGGTCCAATTTTTTTTTACATGTCCTGGGCCCAAAACGTTTTGAGGATTCTCGAGACCGGCCCTGGTAGTACCTCCATGAGAGTGGGGGCGTGGTGCCACCTCACTCATCACGGGCGTGGAATACCGCGCCGGACCCAGGAGAGGGTGGGCATGAGAAGGGGAGGGTGGTGGTGTTCACGAGCGTGGGAGTTGTTGGAAGAAGAAAGAGCCGTTGGGCTCTTGAAATTAAAAAAAAAGATTTAAAAAAAATAAATTTTACCTATAAATACTATACATTACAACTTTATTTTTACACAAAAATACAAACATATCTCTACAATCTTTCGTCTCCTCTCTAATTTTTTTTTAAATTACAAAGACGCTTCCATGGCAATTTGTAAATAACTCGAACAATCCGGGGGGGGGGGGGTACGTTCCACAACCCTCAGATCCGAAACCATTGATGACGTTTGCAAATTGGAGTCAGTACCCGACTTTAAATCTTTCTACACCTGACTTTTTATCCGACTATATAAATGACTTTGTAACCACACAACCGTCACCCGACTTTGCACCCGAGTCACAATCGTCACCGACTTTGCACCCGAGTCACAACCGTCACCGACTTTGTACCCGAGACACAATCGCCACCACAAACAAAAAAAAGAACACATAAAAAGAAAACCACACAACCCACTACTACCCGAAGCGGGTACGGTTAAAAGGCGTTCCGAAAAGTGGTCGCCGGATAAGGAAGAAATCGAAAAAAAAATATAATATGTAGTTAATTTAAATTTTATTTTTTTGTTCTAGATTGTAAGTTTTTTATGGTGTTTTTTTTAATATTATGTTGTTTTTTATTATTAAATATTTTTAGTATTAGTTTATTAAATTAATTAAATTAAAAAAACAATAATTATGTAATTATTACAAAACTAGCCACCCTCACCCCACCATTACACAACTGGGTGAGGGTGAGGGTGAGGGTGAGGGAAGCCATTGCCTACGTTGCATAGCAAATCACCCGGGTATTACATATAGTATAAATGGGTAGTATCCCAGTGGTCCGACGCTTGCGTGCTTACCCGCGTGCCCCCGGGTTTGAATCCCAGCCCCTCCTTTTGGTTCGATGACATCAACAGGTGACTTGCTGACATCATAGTTACTTTTTTAATTTAAAATAAATCTTTCTAATATTTTTCTTCTTAATAATATAATTCTTTCTAAATAATTTTTGGCTATACATTTTAAAATATTATGAATTTTGAAGTATCTAATATTACGTTGAAACATACTTATTTTTATGTACATTATTCATAATCGAGTCGTTGCTATGCGCGTTCCGCCGCTACACATGGTTATTGCTTTTTTTAACTTTTAATTGTTTATTTTTTATACATTTTTTTAACACCACCGAGCTTTCTGGTTGATTGGTAGCCCCATGACTTTTCAAATGGGAGGTCATGAGTTCGAGTCTGACTTGGGACAAAAATGTTCCAGTTTGAGCCATAAGCTTTCCCAGTCGTGGGTTTCCTCCTGGTTGGTGTGGGGTCAGGTCACCACGCTTCTTTTCTTCGGGGCGGAAGAGTGATCCGTTTGCCAGGATGATCCCGGGTGTCCGGGCATTTGCTGTTAAAAAAAAATTTAACTTTTTTTTTCGTTTTTGTTTAACTTCTTTCTGATTTTTTTTGTGTTAGTCTAACGCTATTTTTTGCATGTCGTCTAAACTTCCATCTAAATTTTAATAAAAATCGGCCCATTCCAGCCGTAGAGCGCGGGTGTAGTCCACTAGTTTTATACATTCTTTAAAGAATACGTCATTGTTTTTTTTTATTCTTAGACCATCCGTACCATGTTGTCGTGAGCCTCCTGTATAGGGACGTTGAAGAGAAAAGAGGACTCCCAACAAACGTGGCGAGGAGAAAGAGCACGGGTTATGCCGCGTGCGAAAGGGCGCGCCCGTGTAAAATGAACGGGATTTGTGAAAGAGGAATGTGGGAAGGAGGCGCATGTGAATAAATGTCGGCCATCAAATATACAGGCCGATGTCGAGGTATTTACCCCGTTGAAGAAGGTCTTATAGAATAAACATACAAGCAAAGAATAAGTATCATCAATCAAATTAAAGAGTAAATTATGGTTTTAACCCCTTTGGTTTGATCAAAATAAGCATTTTAGTAAAAAAAAAAAAAAAAAAAAAAAAAAATTTCTAATTTAACATTTTCAGTAAATTAGCTTTATTTTCGCCTCCAACAGATTAGCACCCTTAAAGTTGTTTTCTTGTTGACTTATTACCAATTAACCAAAATATCTCTCACTTGTTAAAAAAAAAACTCCTCTCTTGCCCATCTTCTTCTCTTGAAACCCTAAAACTCACTCCTTCCCTTTCTCATTAGGAAACCGATCTCACCAAGGCTGACAACATTTGAAGCTTTAATTCTCACTCATTTGATTATGTTCTACACTTTTGCATTTCATAAATCTTTTCTGCACTAGTACCATCAAGTTCCGTTCCCAGCAAACAATTAATTTCCTGGTTAGTTTCGCCATTTCTACTGTTTGATACTAATCTGCTCAAATTACGTTGACTATCTTGACAAACATCACTTTTAATACCAAATTACCAGACTTAAATTTGACAACAGATTTACATGATTACTTCGGATCTGTTGGACACTATTTCATCATGAAACAGGTGAGATTTCTTTCGTTTTACTCCCCAATTTGATTAATACAGGGGATTTTAAGAGAGAAGATGGGTGAGATAGAAAGAGGAGGTTTTTTTTAATAAGGTATTTTGGACGATTGACGATAATTTAACGGAACAACTCTAAGTTAACAGAACAACTTTAACCAGCCGGCTCGCGAGCTATCCGAGATCGGCTCGCTAAAAGCTCAAATCGAACCGAACTTAAATATAAGCTTATTTAATAAACGAGCTCGATCTTCATTTATCAAGCTCGAGCCGGCTCACGAGCCTAAACGTTCCTATTGTTTACATAATTTTTTAATTAATATATTAAATATACTAGCTTTTAATCCATGGGTTACACGGTTTAAACCATAAGATTATATTGATGAATATCTGAACATGTCTTTTTATACATTTGATGGTATATTGGTAATTTTTTGATATTGTCAAACGTTAATTCTATATTGATCAGAGTAATGAAAACATCAAAAAAATACATACAAGTAAATTTCATAAATGTTTTTATTCGCAGACGTAAGATTAAATTACATGTTAAATAATAATTTATAAATTTGAAAATACTTCCGTGTACATTTGAAGTGGTATTAGAAGTTTTTGCATTTTTATCAAAGATTAATAGAGGTTTATAAATAAACAATCCCAAACACCCCAATAACATGTCAAGTTTAAATGAATAAACAATCCCAAACACCCCAATACTTCCGTGCCTTGTCCTTTAAATTCAAATGTGCTTATCTAATTGTAAAAACGCCATATGCAGATCGGCTAAATAAATAAACAATCCCAAACACCCCAATAACATGTAGTTATATTAAATGATAGGCCTTACTTTAGTCAATTCCCCAAGGTTACTACCCTATAAATAGACCTCAAACTTACTATTTAAAACCTTAATCTTACATTAGTAACTATCAAGTTTAACACCTAGCTGTAACATCTCGAAAATCCCTAAGTTAAGAGTTAAAGTTATTATGTGACTCAGGTCTCTTTTAAATGACGTGATTACTAAGGATTGTCATGTAAAACTTGATATTTACACAAATTAGAAAACTCGGTTAGCCATTTGACGCACAATTTGGGATCGGAACGAATGAGATGGAATCCGAGGGACCAAGATGTAAACCTTGGGGGATTTAAATAAGAGTTTTAAGGAAAACCCTAGGCCATTCGGCATGGGGGGGGGGGGGACTCGCGACGGCCGGGACGAGAGAGAAAAAGGGAGACGCTGGGAACGGGAGGCCGACATCGGTGATTTGGAGCAAGGGACTTCACGTTGAGCCAAGGTAATCCGCTCTTACGTTTGTATATGTGTTTGGTTTGGAAAACCCAGTTAGGGTTTGAGATATGTGGTCACGGCCAGCTGTGGTGGACCGGTGGTGGTCACGGGTAAAGACGTAAAGCAAGCGACGGACTCGGTGATGTGCGTGGGCATGAGACGACGTGAAGGTGATGATCGACAAGGAGGAGCCGTGACGGTGGTTACCCGTTACGGTTAGAGCTCGACGGCAGATGAGGGTGACGGTGGAATACAACCGTTAATAGCGTGAGCAGGGAAGATAGGCGGGTGCCGATGCTCGCCGTGGGAGCATGGGTGTTGAGTGTAGGGAGGCAACGGCCTACAGATGGTGCCCGAAGGAAGAGGTGGATGCTATGGTGGAACACCGTGGTGGTGAACGGGGTAGAACAAGGACGGGTTACACCCGAGGTGCATGGTGGCTCGAGTTGTACGTTTGCATGGCTTGCATGCACGTAGGGAGACCCGGTTCGAGTACACACGTCTCGTGAGATTAGGTTTTTGCATGGCGTCGTTTACATGCATGGAGCTCGGTTCGGTTATTCGGGTTCCAAATGAGTCAAGGACGACCCGATTCTTGTGAACTTGTGAAAGTGGGGTTTCGTGGTAGAGAATGACGGGCTGACGAGGTGGTGTTGCAGTTTATATTTTATGCGTTATCCGATGTACGTGTAGAACGTATTCTGATCATGTGATCGTACGTTTGACAGGTTTGGGATTTAAGCGAGTGGACGGGATGCAGAGCAAGGATTGGGATTCAGCGTAACCTGTGAGTTTCTAATCCCCTCTTTTAAACATTTTACTGTTTTGGGGCTATCGTACATACTCACATGTTTTATTAAACGAACGTATTATGAGTTATGAATTAACTTGAAGTGTTTTATGAGACCTTTAGGTAATAATGAAGCTAAGGGTCGTTATGGGATCCCTAGGATGGGTGAACAAGAGTGTGATGCTCTGTGTGTGTCATCTTATGAGATTGTCAGGGTGAGTCGGGAATTTAGTTTAAACCAGTGATGGTTATATAACGAGAGTTAGCATGGGAACACGTACATGGTTCATTAACAAGTCAAGTAGGTGCTAGTATGCCGTCATGCGTCGTTGTCCTCGTGACACGACGAGTATCGTGTTTGCATGAGTCTATGTGGTGTCCATAGTATGTATGGGCTAGAAGTCAGTATGGTGTTTGTGTGTCGTATAACTTCCTATTCGGAAAAAGTGGGGTAATGTGTCTAGACGTTATGAGGGTACGTCTAAGTAAGTGTTGGTTTACACACGTAAGTGATCCGGAAATGGTGGTGAGTCGTAGTACATGTCCAGGTAGTGTAATGTGTATATATGTGTTGCTTTGTGTGCTTGAATTGTTGTCCGTGTCTACGGCTAATAGTGATGTGGAGGACGGAGTCCTTCGGGGTTGTGACACTTCTGATTTTCACTACTTGTACTCATTCTAGACTTATCAATGAAAATCCGCATGACATTTCATTTTACTTGAAATCCTATTCAGACGTTGTTACAATACTAGTTCACATGTGAAACATTACGTTTATGCTTGATTTCAAAGACTTATACTTATCTGTGATTGATTCATGGATCGCACGTAGACTTAATTGATCTTTATGACACATTAAATACACATGAACCACCCCCATACATCTCAAACATGTTCTTACAACCCATTCAATGTGAATTGATGCTTAAAAGTACTAGTTAGTACTTTCGTGCGATCGTTCGCCTTTTAAACCGTCGTTAACTACGTACCGTCCACGACCGACAAATCGTTTAACATGACATTAATTTATGTTTTAAATGTTTAAAATATTCATTTCTTTAATTAAAACAAAGTTTTGTTTGCAAAAATTTCCTTAAATAAATCCTGAAATTCGAAAAACGATCAAAAAGTCCGTTTTCTCGCCCACCGATCGCCAACTACTATACGCGAATAACGTAACTTTAAATTAAATGTTTTTAGCTAAACATACTCTTTTTGTTATGACAATCAACTTTAATTTTGAAAACATTTGCCAATTTCGCTTAGAAATGCTTAAAATCGCAATTTTCGAATGCGCGCACTCAACCGGATCAAGCTAGGACCCAACCCACCTACTCTTGGACCTAGCCCAAGCAAGAAATCACAAAAAACCCAGCCCCATTGAGGAAAATTTCGCAGATTTGAGGGCACTAAAACCCTAAATTGCTTTCCAAGACATTCCATATTTACACCCCTTCAACCATTAGTATAAATAGGAGGCTTATGATCTTGTTTTCTTTGCTAATTCTCCCTCAAACACTCCCAACCCCTCCTAAGTTGTGAAATCCCTTCCCAACCTTGAAGATTTCAAAAATCCCTTAGAGGATTCCAAGAGTTTGAAGATCAAACAAGTAAGTAACCATCCGAAGTTGAATACCGTCTTTTTATTTTATTCTTTCTTCATCCCCTCAATCTTTTTCTATTTTCTATCCATGATCACTTGATCATGTGAAACCTCAGCCCTAAAAACCCTCTAATAATCTTAATCAAACTAATAACTCAAGCTAACATCACCAACTAACAAACAAACGCTTCTGTGAATATCAAGACAACTATTGCAAAAGTGGCTCTGCCGATGCTTTAGTATGTTCTTGCTAACTTAAACATGTTATTTATTCTATATTATCACTTATATGAACTCACACGCTAATTAAATATAGAATCCGCTTGCTCGTGTCGGCTATGCCGACTGCATTATGTGATTCTCCAAAACGCTTCTGTGAATATCATGGCAAGACCGGTGACACGGGACGTTTTGGCTAACCTAATCTGATTATATTATGTATTATAATAACATAATAACATTCGTCTAATTTTTATTTGCGCGTTCGGTAATCTTAAAACCCTAAACGGACCACTTAAGTGCAACCATTGATTTTGGACAGAAACTGTGCTGAATTTAACTGAGCGTAACTTGACCATAATTAATCTAAACTGAGCAAACTCAATTTCCACGACGTATTTCGTCGAATTTCCTTTCCAACCATAATTGGATCGTTTTCTAATTCAAAAGTATGACTCCGTAGTAGCCAAAACAGGACAGAAACCTTTTTCAGTACCTTCTGTCTTGTTGGACTATTTTGGCTATGATCCGAGTCTCAAATGGAAAAACTTTCTAAACGAAACTTCTTCGGAACGACTTAAACTAATTCCCTTTGAAATTTCATAATTTTTAGACGTCGTTTGATATTTGTAACAATCCCGTTTCTGTTCAGCTACTTTGCTGTCCAAATCTGAAAATCAACTAAAACTCTATTTTTGCAACTAATTCTTAATATTATGACCCGAACCGCCTATCTAACACTCGTAACCATCGAACCTACCCTAAAACTGGTTTATTTATTTGTTTAGGGTCTGGTCCGTGATTCATCTCGTCTATTCGTTCAAGTTTCTTATCTCGTCTAGCTTTCAAGGTGAGACTTCACAGCCCCACTTTATTCAAATCGTTTTGGGGGAAACATGTACGCGTTGGCACACATTAAAACACGTTTTCAAACAATTCTAAAACAAACGAATCATATATGTATGTGAGTAAATGAACACAACATGATAAACGTTAAACTTGCAAATCCTTAACTTGAAACTTTCAAGCCAACGGTAGTACAGATATGGGCCATAGGATGGAAACCGCATATACTTTATGTACAACTTTTGGTTGGACATCTTATTCGTTATCAGTGCAACTTGCGAGTTGTACCACTTATTCGTTACTCATCATTTTAGGTTGGATTTGCTAATCATGTGTTTGTTTTATTACGTGCTATATGCTGATCTTGGAATATGAATTGTCACCTTTGCCAAACTTATACTTTTATTAAACCTGTGATTTCTCACAAACTATTTTTAGTTGACACTTGTGTTTCGTACATGTTTCAGGTGATTAAGCTCGTGATAGGTCAAGTCAATATCACATAGGATTTGCCTAGATATCAATTGAAGAATCTTATTTTAAGTTGCTTGTCTTTTGAACATGTTATCTGTTTGGTTTAATTCGAAACTTATGTAATTGGGATTTTTTTTTATATTATGAAACTTTAATAGTAAATGTCTTTATTCCATTGTGTTCTTTTGTCAATTAAGTCGCACCCGTGGTTAAGATGCACGGTTGGGGTGTGACAGATTGGTATCAGAGCCGTGGTTATAGAGAATTAGGCAACCATTTGACCTAGACTATAACCTAAGCTCCCCTTTGAAACTTATATGCTTATGTGATTCTAATCCACTAACTCTCTTATCTTTAGTATGTCGTCGTACTCTGCTGACATCTCTAGCAATTCAAGCCTTATTTCCGATGATGGGTCCCAAAGCCCAATAAGTTGGAGTAGGCTAATCTTACCACGATCATCTTTCTCTGGAAGCCTGCTACCCTCGAAACATAATGTCAAGCCCGAGTTAATCTCTGATGCGACAAGCCAGCATGCACCGAAGCCTTAAGTAATCAACATATCAAGTGATTCGGAATCTGAAGACCAAGAGAGCCATGTTGGAACCACTTCTGAGGCCCAACTCCCGTTCAAGAAAAGAAAGCTGACTTGTGAAGCTGAATCCAACTCTTGGGCAAGGCCCAATCCATAATGTTCTCATCAAAATCAAAGGCTTGGATAATGATACTAGAGACACGTGTAATCTGGAAGGGTGAGCGCCTGTACACTAGGGGTCTTGTCAAAGGAAAGTGAGGCACGTATGTTACGAGTCGCATTTACCTGGGGACCCTTGGAGTGAGTGCTCACTTATAGGCTAAAACACGTCTCACTAGTATCATTCATCCGAATCTTGAATTTTGACTAGTCAGTTTTGTCTTTATATTTCATTTGTAATTCGACATATATGTTTTAAATATATGTTTTATTTATCTTGTAAGACATTAATATTAATGAATGAGTGATTTTATTTATAAATATTGTCACTTTTAATTCTTGAATGTCTATCCTAACTACCGACTTATGATTTCTTTTTCGTAGAATGCCTCCTCGTCGTGATCCTGATAACACCGTGGCTAACACCAGTGAAGCCTCCGTCGAAACCACCGCCATAGCCACCCTGCTCACTCAACAACTTGTTGCGGTCTTACACACTATTGTCACTCAAATCAACAACTCCACCGGAGGATCTAGTGGGAGTGTTTGTACTTTCAAGCACTTCAACTCTTGTAACCCACACAAGTACCTTGGATGTGAAGGTGCGACAGGGCTATTACAATGGTTTGAAGGCATGGAGAACACATTTGAGATGAGTGACTGCCCCGATGAACTTAAGGTAAAATATGCTTCAAGTGCCTTCCAAAGGAGGGCACTGACTTGGTGGAATGCTGAAAAGAAAATTCGGGGTAGGGAAGGAGCTCTTGCTATGACTTGGGATAAGCTTAAGGAAATTATGATCGAGGAGTTCTGTCCTAGCAATGAGATGAAGAAGTTGGAGATTGAGCTGTGGGACCTTACCCAGGATAGTGGGGAGAGTGAGGCGTACACCACACGCTTTCATGAACTCTGCATCCTAGTCCCTCATCTGGTTACACCCTTGACCCGAATGATTGATCGTTATATTGGAGGCCTTCCGCCTCAAATTCGGGGTACTGTCATGGGTAGTAGCCCATCAACACTTGAAGCTGCTATTCGTTTATCTGCGTCCTTAACAGACGATCTAGTTAAGTCTGGAGTTCTATTCAGGAAAGGTGACAAGAGAGTTAAGGAGGAAGTGGCGAAAAAGCCTGAGTATCGCCACAAGAAGCAAAAGACCTCTAAAAGCTTTGCCATGGTTACCCCAGCTGTTCCTGTTGCCCAAGTAGCACCTAGACCTGCACCTGGCAGGAAGCCATATAGTGGACCTCACCCGGTGTGTGCAAGGTGTCAATACCATTACCCTACTACTGTTCAATGTCGTTCGTGCACTAAATGTGGAAGGCTTGGCCATTTTGCTAACGCTTGTCGCGTAGCTGAAAGGGCTGCTACTACCCAAACTGCCACTCCTACCATCATCAATGGTAGGGCCTGTTATGAATGTGGTGCTCCTGATCACTACAAAAACAATGCCCGAAGCTCAACAACAATAACCGAGGTGCACGTGCTCGCACTTTTGCCATAGGAGCAACCGAGGCCAGAAATGACAATGCCGTGGTTACTGGTACGTTTCTCATCAATAATCGTTATGCCTATATCTTATTTGATACCGGAGCGGATAAAAGCTTTGTCTCCTTAGAATTTGAACCTTTACTTAAAACTTGTCGTACCGCTCTTGAACCTTCTTATACTATAGAAATAGCTGATGGCAAACTAACTGTTGTGCATTCCGTTGTCCGAGGTTGTGCTCTAACTCTCAACGATCACACATTCTCTATCGACCTGATTCCCATCACTCTTGGGAGTTTTGATATCATCGTGGGAATGGATTGGCTATCCCACAATCATGCGGAAATCAACTGTTCGGAGAAACTCATTCGTATCCCTCTACCATCCGGTGAGACCTTGAAAATCTTTGGAGAGAAACCTTGCAAAGGTTTGAAATTCATCTCCTGCATGAAGGCACGTAGATATTTAAGGAAGCGATACTATGCTTTCTTGGCACATGTGGTCGAGAAATCTGAAGAAAACAAATTACAGGATATACCGATCATCCGAGATTTTCCGGAAGTATTCCCTGATGACTTGCACGGACTCCCTCCAACTCGACAAGTTGAATTTCGGATTGATCTTTTACCGGGAGCTAACCCCATTGCCAAATCTCCGTACCGCCTAGCCCCTTCTGAGATGCAAGAACTATCTAGCCAACTGCAAGAGCTGCTGGACAAGGGATTCATTAGACCGAGCTTCTCACCTTGGGGAGCTTCGGTTCTCTTTGTCAAGAAGAAGGATGGGTCCTTCCGCATGTGCATCGACTACCGTGAACTAAACAAGCTTACCATCAAGAATCGTTACCCGCTACCTAGGATCGATGATCTTTTCGATCAACTGCAAGGAGCAACTTGTTTCTCGAAGATTGACCTCCGATCTGGGTATCATCAACTCCGAGTCCATGAAGAGGACATTCCCAAAACTGCTTTTAGAACTCGTTATGGACACTACGAGTTCATGGTTATGCCTTTTGGGTTAACCAATGCGCCCGCAGTGTTCATGGACCTCATGAACCGTGTCTGCAAACCCTACCTAGATCAATTTGTCATTGTCTTCATCGATGACATCTTGATCTACTCCCGAACCAAAGAGGATCATACAACCCACCTTAAGCTGATTTTGGAACTCTTGAAGAAGGAACAACTTTATGCTAAATTCTCCAAGTGTGAATTCTGGCTTAGAGAAATTCATTTCTTGGGTCACGTGATTAACAACCAGGGTATACACGTCGATCCAGCAAAAGTCACCGCTATCAAGAATTGGAGTACACCATCCACACCCTCTGAGATCCGTTCGTTTCTGGGTTTGGCGGGTTATTATCGAAGATTCATCCCGAACTTTTCGAAGATTGCCCTGCCTCTCACTACATTAACTCAGAAAAATAAGCCTTTCGTTTGGGAACAAAAGCAAGAAGATGCGTTCCAAACTCTTAAGCAGAAATTGTGCAACTCCCCTATTCTAAGTCTTCCCGATGTCAACGATGATTTCGTTGTATACTGTGATGCCTCAAACCAAGGTCTTGGTTGCGTGTTGAT
Organism: Smallanthus sonchifolius; assembly: GCA_023525975.1. Classification (NCBI taxonomy): domain Eukaryota; kingdom Viridiplantae; phylum Streptophyta; class Magnoliopsida; order Asterales; family Asteraceae; genus Smallanthus; species Smallanthus sonchifolius. The sequence goes on along the minus strand of CM042032.1, from coordinate 36,826,452 downwards.
GCAACGAGACAAGGTCATAGCCTATGCATCCAGACAACTCAAGGTTCATGAAAAGAACTACACCACTCATGACCTTGAGTTGGGTGCGGTGGTCTTTGCTTTGAAAATCTGGAGACATTATCTCTACGGCACTAAATGTGTGGTTTTTACTGATCACAAGAGCCTTCAACATATTCTGAACCAGAAAGAACTCAACATGAGGCAGCGACGTTGGGTTGAATTACTTAGTGACTACGATTGCGAAATTCGTTACCACCCGGGGAAAGCTAATGTGGTGACTGACGCCCTTAGCCGTAAGGACCGAATCAAACCCACCCGTGTGCGAGCCATGGGAAAGTTGGTCCAAACCAGTCTCAAAGATAAGATCCTCCTAGCTCAAAAACAAGTTGTTGCAAATGATGAGTTGAAGAAGGATTTGGATTATGGCGTCGAAAAGCACTTGGAACCCAAACCCGATGATCTCCTTTACTTCATGGGTCGAATTTGGATCCCCGACTCAAGTGAGCTCCGAACCCTTATCCTTGATGAAGCACATAAATCCCGTTATTCTGTTCATCCCGGTGCTGATAAGATGTATCACGACTTGAAAGAGTTTTATTGGTGGCCAGGAATGAAGAAAGACATCGCCCTCTATGTAGGGAAGTGTCTTACTTGCTCTAAAGTTAAAGCTGAGCACCAGAAACCATCTGGTCTTCTCCAACAACCCGAAATCCCACAATGGAAATGGGAGCAAATTTCCATGGACTTCATCACTAAGCTTCCGCGAACCTCTAGTGGTCATGACTCCATCTGGGTCATTGTTGACCGCTTAACCAAATCCGCTCATTTTCTCCCAATCCGTGAGGACTACAAAATGGAGAAGCTTTCCAGACTCTATATCAATGAGGTCGTGTGTCCCTCTATCCATTATCTCCGACCTTGATAGCCGTTTTACCTCCCGATTCTGGCAATCTTTACAGAAAGCTTTGGGAACTCGTTTGAACCTTAGCACGGCTTACCATCCCCAGACTGATGGTCAAAGTGAAAGGACCATACAGACCTTGGAAGACATGCTCCGTTCTTGTGTGATTGACTTTGGAGGAAGTTGGGATCAACACTTGCCACTCATCGAATTCTCTTACAACAATAGTTACCATACGAGCATCAAGTGCGCCCCTTTCGAGGCTCTATATGGTAGGAAGTGTCGATCTCCAGTGTGTTGGACCGAGATCGGAGACGCTCAAATCACCGGTCCCGAACTCATTCAAGAAACCACCGACAAGATACTTCAAATTAAAGAAAGACTCAAGGCCTCTCGCGATTGTCAAAAGAGTTATGCTGACAACTGTAGGAAGCCCCTTGAATTTCAAGTCGGTGATAGAGTCTTACTCAAGGTTTCCCCCTGGAAAGGTGTTGTCCGATTTGGGAAGAAGGGAAAGCTAGCCCCTAGGTTCGTTGGGCCATTCGAAATTCTTGAAAGGATTGGCCAAGTAGCCTATAGACTCAAGCTACCAACCGAACTTCGTAACGTTCATGACGTTTTTCATGTATCAAACCTTAAAAGGTGCCTTGTTGATGACACACTTCAAGTTCCTCTGGATGATGTTCGTATCGACAACTCTATGCATTTCGTCGAAAAGCCCGTAGAAATCATGGACCATGAAGTCAAGCAACTCAAGCGTAGCCGCATCCCTATCGTGAAAGTTCGTTGGGAAGCCAAGCATGGTCCTGAGTTCACCTGGGAACGTGAAGACCAAATGAAACATAAGTACCCTCATCTCTTTCTAGACCCTACAGCCTCTACAAGTTGAATTTCGGGGACGAAATTCTTTTAACTAGGGGAGACTGTGACACTTCTGATTTTCACTACTTGTACTCATTCTAGACTTATCAATGAAAATCCGCATGACATTTCATTTTACTTGAAATCCTATTCAGACGTTGTTACAATACTAGTTCACATGTGAAACATTACGTTTATGCTTGATTTCAAAGACTTATACTTATCTGTGATTGATTCATGGATCGCACGTAGACTTAATTGATCTTTATGACACATTAAATACACATGAACCACCCCCATACATCTCAAACATGTTCTTACAACCCATTCAATGTGAATTGATGCTTAAAAGTACTAGTTAGTACTTTCGTGCGATCGTTCGCCTTTTAAACCGTCGTTAACTACGTACCGTCCACGACCGACAAATCGTTTAACATGACATAAATTTATGTTTTAAATGTTTAAAATATTCATTTCTTTAATTAAAACAAAGTTTTGTTTGCAAAACTTTCCTTAAATAAATCCTGAAATTCGAAAAACGATCAAAAAGTCTGTTTTCTCGCCCACCGATCGCCAACTACTATACGCGAATAACGTAACTTTAACTTAAATATTTTTAGCTAAACATACTCTTTTTGTTATGACAATCAACTTTAATGTTGAAAACATTTGCCAATTTCGCTTAGAAATGCTTAAAATCGCAATTTTCGAATGCGCGCACTCAACCGGATCAAGCTAGGACCCAACCCACCTACTCTTGGACCTAGCCCAAGCAAGAAATCACAAAAAACCCAGCCCCATTGAGGAAAATTTCTCAGATTTGAGGGCCCTAAAACCCTAAATTGCTTTCCAAGACATTCCATATTTACACCCCTTCAACCATTAGTATAAATAGGAGGCTTAGGATCTTGCTTTCTTTGCTAATTCTCCCTCAAACACTCCCCACCCCTCCTAAGTTGTGAAATCCCTTCCCAACCTTGAAGATTTCGAAAATCCCTTAGAGGATTCCAAGAGTTTGAAGATCAAACAAGTAAGTAACCATCCGAAGTTGAATACCGTCTTTTTATTTTATTCTTTCTTCATCCCCTCAATCTTTTTCTATTTTCTATCCATGATCACTTGATCATGTGAAACCTCAGCCCTAAAAACCCTCTAATAATCTTAATCAAACTAATAACTCAAGCTAACATCACCAACTAACAAACAAAGGATCCCGTTTGCAATGGCGGCTATGCCGTCGCAATCTGCGAATCCTCAAGACAACTATTGCAAAAGTGGCTCTGCCGATGCTTTAGTATGCTCTTGCTAACTTAGAACATGTTATTTATTCTATATTATCACTTATATGAACTCACACGCTAATTAAATGTAGAATCCGCTTGCTCGTGTCGGCTATGCCGACTGCATTCTGTGATTCTCCAAAACGCTTCTGTGAATATCATGGCTAGACCGGTGACATGGGACGTTTTGGCTAACCTAATCTGATTATATTATGTATTATAATAACATAATAACATTCGTCTAATTTTTATTTGCGCGTTCGGTAATCTTAAAACCCTAAACGGACCACTTAAGTGTAACCATTGATTTTGGCAGAAACTGTGCTGAATTTAACTGAGCGTAACTTGACCATAATTAATCTACTGAGCACCCTCAATTTCCATGACGTAGTTCGTCAAATTTCCTTTCCAACCATAATTGGATCGTTTTCTAAATCAAAAGTATGACTCCGTAGTAGCCAAAACGGGACAGAAACCTTTTTCAGTACCTTCTGTCTTGTTGGACTATTTTGGCTATGATCCGAGTCTCAAATGGAAAAACTTTCTAAACTAAACTTCTTCGGAACGACTTAAAATAATTCCCTGTAAAAGTTTATAATTTTTAGACGTCGTTTGATATTTTTAACAATCCCGTTTCTGTTAAGCTACTTTGCTGTCCAAATCTGAAAATCAACTAAAACTCTATTTTTGCAACTAATTCTTAATCTTATGACCCGAACCGCCTATCTAACACTCATAACCATCGAACCTACCCTAAAACTGGTTTATTTATTTGTTTAGGGTCTGGTCCGTGATTAATCTCGTCTATTCGTTCAAGTTTCTTATCTCGTCTTGCTTTCAAGGTGAGACTTCATAGCCCCACTTTATTCAAATCGTTTTGGGGGAAACATGTACGTGTTGGCACACATTAAAACATGTTTTCAAACAATTCTAAAACAAGCGAATCATATATGTATGTGAGTAAATGAACACAACATGATAAACGTTAAACTTGCAAATCCTTAACTTGAAACTTTCAAGCCAACGGTAGTACAGATATGGGCCATAGGATGGAAACCGCATATACTTTATGTACAACTTTTGGTTGGACATCTTATTCGTTATCAGTTCAACTTACGAGTTGTACCACTTATTCGTTACTCATCATTTTAGGTTGGATTTGCTAATCATGTGTTTGTTTTATTACGTGCTATATGATGATCTTGGAATATGAATTGTCACCTTTGCCAAACTTATACTTTTATTAAACCTGTGATTTCTCACAAACTATTTTTAGTTGACACTTGTGTTTCGTACATGTTTCAGGTGATTAAGCTCGTGATAGGTCAAGTCAATATCACATAGGATTTGCCTAGATATCAATTGAAGAATCTTATTTTAAGTTGCTTGTCTTTTGAACATGTTATCTGTTTGGTTTAATTCGAAACTTATGTAATTGGGATTTTTTTTATAATATGAAACTTTAATAGTAAATGTCTTTATTCCATTGTGTTCTTTTGTCAATTAAGTCGCACCCGTGGTTAAGATGCACGGTTGGGGTGTGACAGGGGTCATTATTGTACGCGTGATGTGTCAGTCACCGTATGGTAGATGATATAGTCACCATGTGGTGGCTGGGTAGTGATCATAGATGACGGGTTTTTCGCTGTGTTTAGCGGCGGGGCCTTGTAACAAGGGTATAGCAGAGCTTATGACGATTATCCTGACAGGGATAACCCTGACGAGGGTGCAGTAACGAGGTATGTGTTTGTGTGCAAATATATATATATATATATATATATATATATATATATATATATATGTTAAATTGCATGCAAGTGTTGAATTATATTAATTGTGTATGAGATGATATTGATGTGATAAATAGATGGAATCAATGTGGTGTGTCGAGTTAGATTGACCGTTTTGTCGGGCTGAGTACATTGGGTACAACTGTTGAGTCAGTTGGTTTATGAGAGTCCTGGTTAGGACTTGTAAGTCGGTGTCTAGAGGTTAGATGAGTTAACCAATGTATGGTTATTATATATGGTAAATTATGAGTTATCAGAGTAGTAAGCTCGACCCATGTCGGAGAGACTTACTAGGTTTAATGACGGGTAGAGTCTAGGGTGGTGAATCCTTTGGGGATATTATAAAGTAACGAGGGTTATTTATATGATGAAAATCTGTAAAACTATTTTATAAAGACCAGAGGGTCTTGAGTGGAAATAAAACAATAAATGAGACGAGTTGGATTCTGTTTAAATTAAACTATTAGAACTCACTCAGCGTAGCTGAGTTTGTATGTACGTTAGATTGTTTTACAGGTTAGTCTGCTAGATGAGGTATCTTGGCTTGGGAGTGGGAGTACTCGGGTTGGTGCGCATGCATTCGTCAGGTAACGTTATGAAAGTTAACGAGTTTAAAGATAACATTGTTTTGGAAAAGACTTCCGTTGTTTACTTAAATGAAAGTTAGACGTTTTTAATTAGTTTACCTAGTGATGAGGACCAACTGTAGGGTGCCTGGTTTGGGGCCTTACAAGTTGGTATCAGAGCCGAGGTTTAAGAGAAAATCGGTGTTTTTATAACCATAAAATACCTTAACTTAAACTGAAAATGGGACGAGGGTGAAACGAATGCCACCACAAGTAACCGCGAGCCAAGAGGTTCGTCTTTTGAGTTGAGCAGTAATTATTATTTACCATTTGTGTAATCTTAAACTAGGTAAAGCGATTGGTGTGAGTAAGTGATTTATGGTTCCATGTGGGATCATGATGTGTGCAATGTGCTAGAGTAGTATGTAGAACTACGTGATGTTGTGTGGTGTGATTAAATGAGACTATGATGTGAGTTGAGTAATGCAAAGTAGCATTAATTGTAACTATGAGAGGTAGTTTGGTGTGTCGATATGATTTAGTAATTTTGTGTGTAACCTTGGATGATGTGAAATTGTGATGAATATGATGATATGCTAGATTGTTATGTGGTGCTTTGTGAGTTGTGTGGGATGAATGTGCATCCGGTGTGTGTGAAAGATAGAAAGCTAGTGTGAATATGATGGGAAAGGTTTAGAATGCGAGCAGTAATGTGGGCCACCAAATTGCATTTGATCACCGTGATTTGGCAGTCTATGATTACCCTCATATTCTGAATTTGTGCCCAAACTGATCACTCTAACGTTCTATCTTGAGTAGGATTAGGATACTAAGACAAGCGTACGAGTATGGGCATGCGTGGAACTCTTACTAAGAGGAATGCAGATCAACAGGTCAAGCCGACGACTGCCGTAGATGGAGCTGACGGTAAGATAAGGGTGATGTTGGCGTTCCTCGCGCCAAGTGTGACTAGAGCTTCGGTCGGCGACATACCGCGTGGAGCTATGATTGGAAAGACGGAACAAAGAAGGATAGCAATGTTAGCTGTACGTGATTTTTCTCCAGGATGTGGATCTGCATGGTGGAGAGATCGACCGCTTGCGGCGGTTAAGAGAGTTCTGTTTCAGGAGGAACCAGAAGCGGACACGCCAAATGCACCTGACGTGGTCTAGCAGTGAATTGGCGGGTAGTGTTCGAGATGCTCGATTTCTTGACGATTAGTTAGTGTGGCAGTTGTCACGAGAGAGTTCGGGGTGATTTGACGTTTTGATAGATTAGACGTTTACGTGGGGTGATGCTCAATTCAAATATTAATTATTTGATTTTCACAATTATGGCGAGTCTTACCGCATAGTGATTTGAACATAATTAATGATAATTGTGTTTTGATTGTGTTTACAGTAGTGGAATATGTGCGGTACGGTGTGATTATGTGATTACATTCTAAATGATGTGAGTTAGCATTAAATGTGATCTTGACTGTAATGCTAGAGCTTGGTTGATTAAACGGTATGAGTAGACCTGTGTAGACCTGAGTTATGATTATTTGTGTGTGTCTACGGTCTTAAGATAGTGTCACCAATGTGTTATGCTTAGGTGATATGTGAAGTGTAAGGGGGTGTGTTTAGCCTTACTATGATATTAAATGTCTTTATATCTTAAGGCATAGATGTTCGCAAAATAAATGTTTTGGTGCTCAGGGACATGAAAGTGTTTTGTGAATAAACTTGTATGTCGTTAATTGAGTTGGTTATGAGTATGAGTTATTTGTGTCACGTACTTAATAGTCGTGGCGAGAGATCAAGTGTAAGCTTTATATTGTGTCTGGCATTAGTCAGGCGGGAGATCAAACGTAAGCTTGATATGGTGTTGACATTTGTCAACAGGTTATTGTGTCTGACGTCAGTCAGGCGGGAGATCGTGTTTGCTAGTGCCTTTGGGACAAACAACATGATATACTTGTGTGTCTGTAAATGACGAGGTCAGAGTGTATGCGCGTAGATTTACCCAGATCTAGATAGTTGTGTATGAGCACTTTGTGCGAGTTAGAAGGTTGAGTTACTAGTACATGTGTAGAACGATGTGTGTTATGTAGTTATATGTGTCTGAATGTGTCCTTGTAGTACACGCTTAGTCGTGTATAGGACGGATGGTTAGTGTGATCAAGCATAGTATTTCTGTCTTGACGATTTTCTCGACGTTGATACATCGAGGTGATGCAAGGAGTTTTGACGTCTTTCTAGGCGACCAGTGAGGTGCTCTTATGAGATGCCTATGGTTTATATCTCCGGAATTCGGAGCACGAAGCCAATGGGTGGAGATGTGAGAGTAGATTATGAAAGCGTTTACGTGGACGCTTGACCAGAAAAGCTTACGATGAGATCAAGGTGATGACGATGAAGATTTCAGCACGGAGTTAACAAGGTGACGAAGGAACTTCATGGAACATGTTCCAGACGAAGGATTTAGCCTATTCGAGGAAAAAGAGGAGTAGGGATTTTTTCCTTGAACGAGACAACGTATAGCTGAGGCTTGTGAGCAGACGGACTTTATGTTCTTACATTATAAACGAGATACGGTCGGTGATCGCATGGTAACGAAGAAAAGAGACACTATGGTAAATGAATTTTATGGAGACCAGTGTAGCTTTGTACAAGCTCCTGGAGATCATCAGAGGAGGGCAGAAGTAATACCCTTATGGGTAAGCAGTGGGCTTGAGTTTGAAAACTCATCGCAGGATGGTGATCAAGGTGTGAGGCGAGAAGCATGACGACTTCAGTAGGGAAGAACGACAAATGTCCTTAGACATGAGAGGCAAGAAGCCATATGGGGAGATGGCCGTTAGAGTAACGAGATCACCAGGATTATACAGAGAATGACGGCAAAGGTGCCCGTGAGTAAAATAGAAAAATGGGATAAACGAGCAGGTAGTTGACGGTGTTGTGCCGTCTGAGTAATAATTGGAAGGACGAGTAACGAGGGAATGCATAGGTGAAACCTACAAGCTAAGTAATGAAAACAGGTAGTGTCAAGGTGAATGTTTGACACCAAATGAATTTGGTGCACAATTGAAGACAGAAGGATATGTCGGGATGGTTTGTGCCGACACAGAATTCGAGAACGAATCCTCTCTTAAGGGGGATGGACTTGTAACATCCCAAAAATCAGTTAAGAGTTAAAGTTATTATGTGACTCAGGTCTCTTTTAAATGACGTGATTACTAAGGATTGTCACGTAAAACTTGATATTTACACAAATTAGAAAACTCGGTTAGCCATTTGACGCACAATTTGGGATCGGAACGAATGAGATGGAAACCGAGGGACCCGGATGTAAACCTTGGGGGATTTAAATAAGAGTTTTAAGGAAAACCCTAGGCCATTCGGCCTGGGGACTCGCGAGGACGAGAGAGGAAAAGGGAGGCCGACAACGGTGGTTTGGAGCAAGGGACTTCACGTTGAGCCAAGCTAATCCTCTCTTACGTTTGTATATGTGCTTGGTTTGTGTTTTTGGTTTGGAAAACCCAGTTAGGGTTTGAGATATGTGGTCATGGCCGGCTGTGGTGGACCGATGGTGGTCACGGGTGAAGAAGTAAAGCACGCGACGGACTCGGTGACGTGCGTGGGCATGAGACGGCGTGAAGGTGATAATTGAAGGTGATAATCGACAAGGAGGAGCCGTGAAGGTGGTTACCCGTTACTGTTATATCTCGACGGCAGATGAGGGTGACAGTGGAATGCGGCCGTTAATAGCATGAGCAGGGAAGACATGCGGGTCCCTGTGCTCGCCGTGGCAGCATGGGTGTTGAGAGTAGGGCGGCAACGACCTATAGATGGTGCCCGGAGGACGAGGTGGATGCTATGGTGGAACACCGTGGTGGTGAACGGGGTAGAACGAGGTCAGGTTACACCCGAGGTGCATGGTGGCTCGAGTCGGGTGTCAAGCCGATGACCGGAAGGGGTGGTTCACAGCGGGGAAGGAGCTACATCGAATACGGGTTTAGACGAGGATAGGGTTGGACCCGACAACGAGGATGAGGACGATGGGAGTGATCAGTGGCGCGGTGGTGCACGGCAAGGGAAACCGGTACGACATCGACTAGAGTTGTACGTTTGCATGGCTTGCATGCACGTATGGAGAAACGGTTCGAGTACACACGTCTCGTGAGATTAGGGTTTTGCATGGCATCGTTTACATGCTTGCATGGAGCCCTGTTCGGGTATTTGGGTTCCAAATGAGTTAAGGACGACTCGATTCTTGTGAACTTGTGAAAGTAGGGTTTCGTGGTAGAGAATGACGGGCTGACGAGGTGGTGTTGCGTTTTATATTTTATGCGTTATCCGATGTACGTGTAGAACGTATTCTGATCATGTGATTGTACGTTTGACATGTTTGGGATTTAAGCGAGTGGACGGGATGCAGGGCAAGGATTGGGATTCAGCGTAACCTGTTAGTTTCTAATCCCCTCTTTTAAACATTTTACTGTTTTGGGGCTATCGTACATACTCACATGTTTTATTAAACGAACGTATTATGAGTTATGAATTAACTTGAAGTGTTTTATGAGACCTTTATGTAATAATGAAGCTAAGGGTCGTTATGGGATCCCTAGGATGGGTGAACAAGAGTGTGATGCTCTGTGTGTGTCATCTTATGAGATTGTCAGGGTGAGTCAGGAATTTAGTTTAAACCAGTGATGGTTATATAACAAGAGTTAGCATGGGAACACGTACGTGGTTTATTAACAAGTCAAGTAGGTGCTAGTATGCCGTTATGCGTCGTGTGCTTGATGCTGTGTGTATTGTGTCGTTGTCCTCGTGACACGACGGGTATCGTGTTTGCATGAGTCTATGTGGTGTCCATAGTATGTATGGCCTAGAAGTCAGTATGGTGTTTGTGTGTCGTATAACTTCCTATTCGGAAAAAGTGGGGTAATGTGTCTAGACGTTATGAGGGTACGTCTAAGTAAGTGTTGGTTTACACACGTAAGTGACCCGGAAATGGTGGTGAGTTGTAGTACATGTCCAGGTAGCGTCATGTGTATATACGTGTTGCTTTGTGTGCTTGCATTGTTGTCCATGTATACGGCTAATAGTGATGTGGAGGACGGAGTCCTTCTGGGTCATCATTGTACGCGGGATGTGTCAGTCACCGTATGGTAGATGATACAGTCACCATGTGGTGGCTGGGTAGTCATCATAGATGACGAGTGTGTCGCTGTGTTTAGCGACGGGGCCCTGTAACAAGGGTATAGCGTAGCTTATGACGATTATCCTGACGCGGATAACCCTGACGAGGGTGCAGTGACGAGGTATGTGTTTGTGTGCAAATATATATATATATATATGTTAAATTGCATGCAAGTGTTGAGTTATATTATTTGTGTATGAGATGATATTGATGTGATAAATAGATGGAATCAATGTGGTGTGTCGAGTTAGATTGACCGTTATGTCGGGCTGAGTACATTGGGTACAACTGTTGAGTCAGTTTGTTTATGAGAGTCCTGGTTAGGACTGATAAGTCGGTGTCTAGAGGTTGGATGAGTTAACCATTGTATGGTTATTATATATGGTAAATTGTGAGTTATCAGAGTAGTAAGCTCGATCCATGTCGGAGAGACTTACTGGGTTTAATGACGGGTAGAGTCTAAGGTGGTGAATCTTTTGGGGATATTATAAAGTAACGAGGGTTATTTATATGATGAAAATCTGTAAAACTATTTTATAAAGACCAGAGGGTCTTGAGTGGAAATAAAACAATAAATGAGACGAGTTGACTTTTGTTTAAATTAAACTATTAGAACTCACTCAGCGTAGCTGACTTTGTATGTACGTTAGATTGTTTTGCAGGTTAGTCTGCTAAACGAGGTATCTTGGCTTGGGAGAGGGACTACTCGGGTTGGTGCGCATGCATTCGTCAGGTAATGTTATGAAAGTTAACGAGTTTAAAGATAACATTGTTTTGGGAAAGACTTCCGCTGTTTACTTAAATGAAAGTTAGACGTTTTTAATGAGTAATGAGGACCAAATGTAGGGTGCCTGGTTTGAGGCCTTACACTAGCCTGATGAGATATGCAAAGATGTGTTTACCAATAATTAGTGCATTAATTATGGTTACAGAAATATTATCACAGTAAAAGTCTAAATCTTTTAACAAAATGATTTTGGAGGTTGTAAGCAATGACCAATGAGAATAGATTGTGGCAACTTTGCATTTGACCCAGTCCTATTAACCAATTTTTTTTAATTTGGCCCGTTTGAGATACACATAATCCATGTCGACCCGTTCATACATAAATTTGTTGAAAATTACAAAAAATTCCATCTTGCACAACTCTTGCAGAATATAAAGCATGGAAAGAAGGGATATTACTTTGTATACTTCCTTTGTCTTATCATCGTTTTTGAAGTATCCAAGAGTAACATTTGGCCCACCAATCACTATTTCTTCACGAGGCATAGGTGAATCGCTGGTTGTAGAGAAGTGATACAACAACCAGAGATTAAATACAACAAAATTGAATGAGAACATACAAGGTGAAACGCAATAATCTATTCTAATGTAGCTAAATAAATGAACGTTTCAACAAATCAAAATTTCAGAAGTGAAATCACACTTGATACAAATGCACAGAATACAATATATACATATAAATAAAATAAGTCAGAAGGCAACATAAAAACAAATGTAATGTATGTATACAAAATTACATATGAACAAAATACGAAAAGTAAACTGCCACACCCCGCCTAGGGCGAAAACACGGGGCGCGACGGTTCTCGGTGTTCATAGCCTTTGATTACAATAAACGACGTCTAAATGCATTTATAATCAGAGTTTTAAGTTATTACACAAAATCATAAATTGTTTTAAGACAATACATGCAAAATACCGCACTTAACCAAGTGAACGACTTTTCAAATAACAAGTTTGTTAGCTATGACCAAGATGCTCCTAGGTTATAACCAGAAAACTCCAAAAGTTGTTCTACGTGCATGCAAGCCTCTTGTCCCATGTACCTAATTACCTGAGAAAACAAGCTTAAAAAGTTAACATAAAGTTGGTGAGTTCACATGTTTAGTTGAAATGTTTGATGTTGGACCATAAGATTTCTAGTTGTGTATTGTTCATCCGAACAATGATGTACCACTATCATTAATTAAAACAATAGTGTAAGTCTATTATCATTACCATGAGCTCCCGTAACCGAAACTCGACGTTGTAGTTGTGCCCCTAACTCAATGTTATTAACGCTAAACATTGTAATACTTGATGAAATTTATGCACCCGCTTTGACCTCCAATCAAGGTTAGCACGACTAACCACGGGTGGGGGTGTCAACCCAAATAGATCTATTCATGCTTTCCACATTTATACCATAAATAACGATTACAAAATAAGAGGGGACTTTCATGCATTAAACGAGTTGACTCATGTAACAATGTAGGTACTTGTGTCCAGTTTCATGTTGAGCAAGTTTTTTCCCCCGTTGGTTTAAAAATCAATTTAAAACAAGTAAAAGTGGGCCGTGAAGACTCACAGTAGCTAACGAGGTGGTGAGTGATGTTGTATGTGGTAAGTCCAACAAGTATCCGACCTATCCGTGCCCTAAATTAATTAAGACACCTTAGGGTCTATGAAGTTGTTTAAGTGTGGATTGGTCACATGACCAATACCCTAAAGTCTTGACCCTTGCCTTGTAATAATTTACAAGAGTTTGACCCAACCGTCGTTGGTGATACAACTTGTCGTTCAAGTAGTTATGTTTATTAAATCCTTTTAATAAATATTATGACTTAGTCTTTTAGTTATCAATATCTTATTTTCAGTTTAAGTTATTTCTTATGATAATAAATACATCATATATATTTACTATAAAATAGATGTGCAAATGTGATAAAGTAATTATTATATTACTTTATTATATTACTTTATTCTTCAAAACTCATTTCAATTATTTTTTATATATATACGTGTATACATATCAACATTCCATTATTAATTTCTACAAAAATTAATATATATGTAACTTATAAATGTGGGCTAATTTTATAAAATAGATTATAAAATCGTCCATGTCCATTTTTCTTTATTAATAATAATGAAACAAATTTATTATTATTATTATTATATATATGTTATCTTTATCTGATTAAAAGTTTTACTTATTATATTTATGTAACTTTATTTTATAAAATGATTTATAAAATATTATACCCATTATTCTCTAGTCTTAATAATTATATTATACTTACGCCATTTTCATTTAAATGGTGGTTATACCCAAAAATCTTTTATAGAAAAATAATGTTTAATAACGATTACTAAACCATAATACTTAGGGTTTTTACGGTTTTTAACCATTTTCCTTTTCGTTAAAAACCCGCCTTTTCTATATTATTAAATTAAACATCGGGTATAATCGTTTTGGAAATATATCACCAACTAGTTGATAATAATAGAAATAGGTCGCGGTGCTCACGTAAAAAGTCGAGAGAGAAGGTGGCGGAGGCGACGTGAGACCCGGTTTCTTCATTCAATGTCCCGTGTCACCCGGTTAGTTCCTGAAATAGCCCGTATACTTCTTGTAACCGTAACCCGTAGGTGAGAACCGAAGACCCGTAAGAGATGGTGGAGCTTGGTTCTTGTCCCGCAAAACCCGTAAAGGTGGTGGAAGGGTCTCGGGCCTGCCTTGGGTGGAGGTGGCAGTGTACGATGGTGGTGGAGGGTGGGGTGGGACTGTGGTGGTTGCGAGTCAGGTGAGGGAGAAGGTGGTGGTGGTGGTGTCGGGTTGTTGCCGAGAGAAAGGAGGGTGAGGGTGTGCTCTGTGGTGGTGGTTTACGACGGTGGGGTGGTGGTTGATAGAGGTGAGGCTGCTGCTGTTGTGGAGCTGAGAGGGAGCAAGGAGAGGATGAGGGTGGTGGTGTGTGCCGAGAGAGAGGAGAGGGAGTGAAGTGTTGTGGTGTGGTTGATGGAGTGCATGGATGCATGTATATATAGTGTGAAATGGAGGTAATGACCACTAGGTTTAGTTTGAAATCTTGTGGGTTTTGTTCTAGGAGGAGACACCCTTGGCTCATGGTGGGGAAACAAGGAACAAGACACACAAGTATGCATCCTTGTGGTTTGGCGGCCGAGAGGAAATCACACGGTTGGGGGAAGGGGTAGGGTAGGGTGTGTGTGGTGTGGAGTGTTACCCGCTCGGTCCTAGTCTGGTATAATACCCGTGTGTAATTTTTTCCCGTTCGTTGTTATGTGTGTGGAATGAGTCGGGTTTAAAAATAATATGAGTTTAGTTGTTCGGATAAAATACGTGACCGTGTCATATGTTTAGATTTTATTTTCATCCGGGTGGGTATTATCTAGTATTATAAATAAAGAGAAATGTTTCGAGATGTTTAAATTTTTATTTTTATATTATCACCAACGCGATATTGAGTTCGATGTGTCTTGAAAATCTCTAGTATTTCCTTTGTAGTTGTGTAGTGGTTGGACTCTACTGGACCAGGTTATATCTAATTAATTAAAATTAGTCTAATATGCATAGTTTCGTGTAATTATATTTAAATAATTATGTGGATATATCTAATTCATCCATAAGCAAAAATATATATTTGTATCAGTCTTATCAATCCGAGATCAAAATACATGTTCACAAAATAAAAATCAATATTAAAATGATGATATATATTTTCAAAAGGATACCTTGATATAGAAGCAAGGAAGGGGTGCACCAACATGACCAACATATGTATCATCATACTCAGAAAAAGTACCACCAGCACACGTCTCAGTAAGACCATAACCTTGACCTATTGGAGCACTGGGGTAATATCATGGAAAACTAAAAAAAAAATATATATAGTATAAATAAACAATTAGAATTTCTTAGTACTAACCCAAGACAAATGTTGATAAATCTTTGAGTATCAGCAGACAATGGGGCCCCACCAGACAGAATAAAGCGGATACGACCCCCCAAAATGGCTCGAACCTTTCAAAATACTAAGTAGTTCCATAGAAGCTTTTCTAAAATACACCGAAACAGAAAAGTAAGACAGCATTAGGGTTCAACTATGCTACAACATCCCAATCACACCTATTTTTCAAATTCCTACAGCCAAGTGGGAAGAAAAGTATTCAACATAGAACTTTTTGTTTCTATTGGAGTAATACAAAAATATAACGTCCATTCTTTCTCCGGGTAACAAGTCAAGATAGAAGTCACTTTTAGTACAGGTCGAGTTGGCCCACAATCAAGTGTTTCGTCCATTTCTTTGTAGATATGAGATATAACTAATCTATTACTTATGTATAAGAAGGTGGCGGCTGCGTAAAAGAAAATTAAGGTCAACGAAAGTGTTTAATTCCAACAAGTTAGTCACATTGGGTTACCTCTTTGATAGTTTCAGAACCTTCTGATACACAAAGTGATTGAAATTCACCTAACCTGAAAAGTGGAAACATCCAAAAGAGTAAGGTGTGAACACATGAACACAAATCATCATCTCTATTCAAGTTTTAATATACAAAAACTTTACCAACAAATCCACAAAAATAGGACCCAATGAATGAAAATGAGACCAAATGAGTGAAACATAAAAATGCTCAGATTTACAACTCAAACAACATATACTTTGGAAGGTGGACTCTGACAGAGAGAGCACTAATCCCTCTAAGATCTAAATGACAATAAACTTTACCAACAAATCACAATAGCAATGATGCAAGTCAAACCAAAACAAACCCTAATAGATAAAATAACTTAATCAAAGCATGACATATGATCAATGCATCAATGCTTAACTTATTTCAAATAAATAACTTTCAACATGTTTGACCCATTGACCCATTTGATCAGTTGCCCTTTAACTAATACCTTCGATTTGACCCGTTTGAGAGAAAACACAACCAAATCAACCCATTAATAAGGAAATGGATCAAGATT
Source organism: Smallanthus sonchifolius (assembly GCA_023525975.1). Lineage (NCBI taxonomy): Eukaryota > Viridiplantae > Streptophyta > Magnoliopsida > Asterales > Asteraceae > Smallanthus > Smallanthus sonchifolius. The sequence goes on along the minus strand of CM042032.1, from coordinate 36,810,103 downwards.
GCCACCTCTAATATCAAAGTCATCTAAATTTCATAGGAATGCAAAGTAGCATCCACGTTATCAAGAAACATCTGAAATAAACAGAAAATAAACAACAACACATATAGGAGTAAACCTTACTGATGTAAATAAACAATTTCAATCCCAATCCACATGAGTTTGTATCGATCAAATTAACTTGTAAAACCCAACTACTTTCTGAAGGGTTTTAGGTCAGATCAAATTAGACATCGTTCCCAATTCTTAACTATAAATATTCTCAACTTCAATTCATACGAAATTTAAGAACATCAATGGAGATTTTGCATAATGAAAGTAAAAAATCTTTATAAAGTGCAAAGTCAGACTATCTTCATACTATGATTTTGAGTTCTTGAACTGCTTTAAAGTCTGTTGAATGTAACTTGATATTGAACCACTAAGCTTTAAAGTGGAACAATTGCATTTGAACTAGAACCATTTTAGACATGGTTTGACGTTGAACAATTGAACCCATTTGAGATGCCGTTACCACTAACAAAACTGGACTTTAAAGACCTAAATCAACTAAAACTTACCCATTTGGTAATAACTATTCTGCGAAAAGAAAAGCTCCAATCAAATTAGGGTTGAAGAAAACAACAATCGAGTTCTTCAAACCGTAATTAGGGTTGAAGAATTGAAGCAAGTGATTGTTATTTGGGTATTTTTTTCCTACGTTTTCAACCCTAATTACTAAATCGAGTTCTTCAAATCGTAATCAGGTCATCTAGATCCGCGAGACGTGAAGTGGGTCATGATTGGTTTCGGAGGGAAAAAGATTGTGAGGATAAATGTAATGGCAAAACATTTATTCTTTTATTAAAATAAGAATATTTATAAAATAACAATATTTTATATATAAAATTATAATAAAAATAGCTAAATAATATATATTATGTTATATATAAAAATTATAATAAAATATATATAAAAAAATTAAAAAAAAATATATTTATATATATAAATTAATTAATAAAAAACAAGGCGAGATTGATCTTGAAAAACTACTCACGAGCCAAGCTCGAGCTTTAGAAATAGAGCTCGGCCCCTAAGTCTAACGGTGTTAATCACCTGGACTTAATTGAGACAAAAATAAAACTAATGTACTGAAAAAGTTAAATTAAAACTATTGGATTAAAAGATATTTTGATCAAACCATATAAACTAAAACCTTAATTTACTCCAAATTAACACATGTAAATGATTATTTGATTAAACTATGAGATCATTCGTAAATCTTACACGACTTTCCAGAAAAAAAAATCAATACATGTGACAAATTTTTTTTTATCACATCTTTTAGTACCTTTTCAAGAAAATAACCTTTTATTTTACTAAGTGGTGAAAACGGCATGGACAAGAGATAAAAACCAATAAAAATCAGGGGTGACTCTACGGTAACGGCCCCCAAATTTTAGGGGCCCCAAAATTTGAAAAAACTAATTCAATCTATATTTTAACGTAAAAATATATGTGATAATTTATCAACTTTTATGTTTTTAGAGAGAAATGATAATCTAAACTTTTGTGTAATCATTATACGTTTTCACGCCCCATAAAATTAAATTTTAGTAATTTTTATATATTTTGAAAACTTTAACAAAAAACCACTATAGATGTACCCTACCGATTGGGCCAAGATCAAATGAGTGAGCCCATCTTCGGCAAGGTCATGCCATTAACAATCCCGGAAAAGCCGCTGTGTCCAGAAATGTCACGCCACTCCCGGCGTGTTGTCTTGTAACTTCTTCTATAGCGCCGTGTTGTGGCGTGTTTTCACCTTCTCCGTGTTTACCCCGGCGGGTCTTCTGTAGTCAAGCTTCGTGGTGGCGGGCCTTCATCCTAGCCGCGTTTAATCTCGGCTGGTTTATGTTACCGTGCCATACCTCCCACCGTTTGAAAGTGATGACCGCCATCCCCGCCGTGCAAATTTTCTTCTCCCATAATGTTAGTAAATGGATCTGTGAGGGTTTTTTATGTCTAGTTTCATGGAGATGTACAATCCATGTTGCATAGGGTGCAACCAACATGTCCATATTTGGTCTATTTCTAGGGAACTTGCTGGAGTTTGTCACGATTACACTACTTAACACGGGAAGGTTGCTACATCAAAAGACTAATGACAAAGTTTACATTCATTTTTGTATGTTAATGAGAAATACACTTAAATTATTATGTTATCCCTGTCGGAAGGCGCCGCCCTCCATCACCATCCGCTGAAGAATCTCCTTGGTGCGCCCTCATCCGTCGAAAAGCCTTGGGCGGGTTCATCCTGACAGGATATATTTGTATTGAGCGCCAATGTGGCCGGTCAATTCTTGCTCAGCATCTCGGGTAGACGTCATTGTTGGTAAAACACCTTAGGCAAATCTCATATCGTTCTGTTCTGTCCACGGGAGAGATGCTGGGTTCATAAGGAATGCTCCGCCTCAAATACCACAACGTGTTTTGTGGCTTAATGTAGTGGATGAGAGGAGAACTCCACGGTTAAGCGTGCTCGGGTGGGAGTAATCCGGGGATGGGTGACCCCCTGGGAAGTTATCACCCGGGCAACCAAAAACAAATCGGTGAGCTCTTAGAGGGCAAAGCGGAAAATATTGTTGGTACGAGAGGACGGATGTTACAAATATGTTAAATATGAATTATTTATAACACCTTAGGCAAATTCTATATCGTTCTGTTCTGTCCATGGGAGAGATGCTGGGTTCATAAGTAATGCCCCGTCTTAAATACTACAACGCGTTTTGAGGCTTAATGTAGTGGATGAGAGGAGAACTTTACAGTTAAGCGTGCTCGGGTGAGAGTAATCCAGGGATGGGTGACCCCCTGAGAAGTTTTCACCCGGGCTACCAAAAACAAATCCGTGATCTCTTACGGGTTAAAGCGGACAATATTATTGGTACGAGAGGTCGGATGTTACAGTTGTCATCTTAAACCCACCCGTCGTTGTGCATTAATACCATACATGGCACCTTGAAGCGCCGTGCCATTGCACCTTGAATCCTTGCTCTGTTATCTTTTAGTGCGTGCCACCTTTCTCCAGAGATTGTAAGGTGGAGAACTTTTAAAGATCAGCGGACTCTACATCATCCTTGGCGGAGTACTTTAAAGGTCCGACGGAGTCAAACGTCCTTTGTCAAACTAATATTATGGCCGGACAATATTCTAACAGAAGAAAGTTCCATTTGGGCGGACGAGTATTATAATTGGGTGTACGTTTCAGGCTTGGTGGACTATTAATATAGACCGATGAAGGTCCAGCGTAATCAAGTTCGTTATAGTTTGGTTATTATAATTATAGCCCATTCATCCTTGCTAACGTATTATTATGGACTCATTATAGTCCGCTCTTGCCGGGGGCAAATCTCATTTGTAGTGAAATACACAAGCTGCGCTATCTCTCGGCTTCACAATACTCCAACCATGACGGACGACTCTTATTACCACCACCCATTTCAAGACCACGAATATGTATTTGGTTTTGACAGGTTGGGCTACATGATATGATTATAGTTGGCAGGGCTGAATCTCCATTTTGGCGACGTGCCAACCAGTTTGGCTATGAACCATGCTTATATACTACAAGATTGGATCTCCATTTTAATACTACTATTTACATTTCACGGATATATTTTTATTCCGGAGGAATCTTACGCCCCCGCACAACACGCCACAACCGCATATGCTTTAAGGCTCGGTTACTTGCCACATTTATATTTGGGCATGCGTCATGTTACACATTAGGCACAACACGCCACGTCTTTATTTGGTTACGTGCGTTTTCGCTACTTTTTTATCCGAGTATTCGCCTTATTATTATTATCTGGCTATTCGCCATATTATTGTCATCCAGCTATTCACCGTATTATTATTGTTTTCCGGCTATACGCAATAATAATAATAATATTATTATCCGACTGCAGGCCGCGACATCTCTTATGCAGCCACACATCGTGTTATCATTATCCGGCTATACGCCGTATTATTTTTATCTAGCTACCAGCCGCGTCATCTTTCATCCAGCTACATGCTGTGTCATTATTATCTTGCTACGACGCTACATCTCTATTAGGTATTTAATAAACCAAAGGTTACATACAAATATGGTACACTCCTTTACATAATATACATTTTTATATCCATTTTCATTATCGCCTTTTACTACTTAATATTTAAGTTCAAAGATATTAACAGCGGCGGAGGTTTGTGAGGGCCCGAATGGCCCCGGCCCCCTCGATTTTTTGCTCAGTAGTGTTAATTTATACGTATTCGGCCGATTTTTCGCTCAGTAGTGTTAATTTATACGTATTTGGCCACAAATTTTATAGTTCCGGCCCCCCTGATAGGAAAAAAAATGCTCAGTAGCGTTAATTTATAGTATTCGGCCACAAATTTTATAGTTTCGGCCCACCTAATAGGAAAAAAAATCTTCCCCCCCTCCCCTCCCCTCCCCGATTTTTTTCTCAAGCTCCGCCACTGGCTACTAACACTATTAGCAGCATTGAACTGTGGGCTATTATGATGTAGCACCACCATGGAGTGCATTTGACAGATATCTTTATATTCCGGACAAGTCTTACATATCAGACATATGCACTACATCTCCATTTGGCTACATGCCATATATACGCTTTGTATCTTCATTTGGACAAACTCATCCTTATGCATTGAATTGGGAACTTATACGGTACAATACCATTTGCTTTTGATTCAGTTATTGATATATTGCATTATTTATTATTCGCTAACATATTTCAAGTTAAACAAATACTAACACGAGGCTGGAGCCTCAAAATATACCCATGTTTTCTTGGAACGTTTGGCTCTGGCCACGACCGGACGATCCTGACCATTTGCAAGTTGGCTATGTTGGGAGATCGTGCACGGGTTTTAACATTTAAAATGAAACTTTATAAAATCAGATTTACAATGGCGGAAGCGTTTACAAAAGCACACGATAATAAAGAACCGATCTTTTCTGACAGTGATCCGATTACACAGCGTTTAGACAATAATAATAAATAAAACACAACCATAGGGTGTTAAGGATTTATACGTTTGACGAATAACCGAATTGTAACACTCGAGTACAAAGAACGTCACGCTAGATGACAAAAACGAACTCGTCACACGAACTTGTCTCACAAAACACTTGATCCGACTAGCGGGTGGAACCCGGTTCGCGGTACACAGCTCGCGCGAACAAGAAAGGCCGGCCGTCTAGGGCTCGGCGACTGCGACGGATCACGGCGGTGGTGACTGGGCTCGTCGGACGACAGCGGCGGCGTGGCTCGGTTGCCGGCGGCTGTCGATGGTGGCAGCGGGTGGCGGTCGGCGGAGGTGAGTCGCACAAGGGGGGCGACGACTTTTGGGTTTTGGGATTAGATTTAGGTTTTTGACTTAGAGATGTTTATATAGAAACTAATCTTACAAGTCAACCCCTAAGCAATTAACAATTAAATACTAACTGCTTAATACTTAATCAGTTATAGTCCCTAAAGTTTACAATTAATTCACCAAGACCATCTTGTATAAACTGAACTGGTTATATATTTAACTATTTAAATATATAAACCTGTTAATATATTTATAACTGATGTGTCGTTTTTAGTATATAAAAATATAATAAATATATTTTTAGGATGGTTTTACGAGATCAGGTTTAAAATTTATAAAATGATAATTACTTTAACTTAAAAACACACACAATAAGCAAGTGTACCTATGGCAGCGTAATATAGTTTAGGTAAGAACCAAGTATCGAATCAATGGACACGGTCGAGTTCCAGTACTCAACTTTTGTTATCGTTTAGCCGAATCAATTAGTGAGTGGATTTTATATGCTTGTGAAGCAGAATAGTAAATGACAGAAAAGTAAATGATGGTAAAGTAAATAACAGAAAAGTACGAACGTGCGTGATGTGTGTAACAGAAATGTAACGAACAGAATAGTAAATAACAGAAAAGTAAATATATCGGAGATGATCAGGTCACGAAGAGTATTGCTTCGGGATTCGAATCCACTTGGTACGTGATAATGTTAAGTTGACTAATCCAGTGATGTGACTACTACAAACTTGTGACTCGGGTCACCGCTAGAGCCTCGTCCTCACGACATTTGATCTGCAAATTAAAATCTTTAAAAAGTGGTAGTGCCTCCCGTTAAGGACAACAATTACCCACAACCCTTCGAATGGTCATATCCGGGTTGGTTTAAGACATCGAACGTAAAATGCTTTGTATTAGAGTTAAATAGGTGTTTATATTATGTTCATAGGGAGGCGGTGTAACAATGGGACCAAGTATAAAGACGTACCGTTTCCAACATGAGTTCACCAATTCTTGGTCACATAATAAGTTCGTATAAAGACGTACGACCTTAATAGTGTTGACCAAGCCTTGGCTTATCAATATCTACTTGTATAAAGACGTACAAGCTTCAAGAGAAGTTTGATTGAAAAGGTTTTATGATCTTACACTTTAAAATCAAGAACACTCACAAATATAAAGACAGATTTAGACAAAAATAAAAGCCCATCGAAAATGTGGTTTTAAGGACGAATGATTAAAGACATAAACACATCACTTGTATTAATACGCTAAACATTAACATGCATCAAACTTCATCTTCACCCTAGCAATACAAAGAGTCTAGCCAGGAATGGCCATACTAACTAGCATAACGCTGAGTTTCGTAGGCTCCCCTATTGCGGAACAAGGAGGAAGAGCCCCTCTACTCACTACTACTACTACTACTACTACTACTACTACTACTACTACTACTACTACTACTACTACTACTACTACTACTACTACTACTACTACGAAATAAGCTTTCTCTGGTGTGTTCTTGGGGTGTGTAAGGGATATCTCAATGAAGAACTTAAGCCATCTATTTATAGGCCTCAAAATGAGTAATGCACGGCCGTGCATTGGACAGTGTACCGGAGCCTAGGGAGGCTGGACAGGGAATGCACGACCGTGCAATGCCCTACCAGCTCCTCAGCTTCGTCTTTTAGCTGCTGGTTGACTTGGTTTGACTTCTTGGGAGTCAATGCTCGGGTTTGGTCCTCCAAAAGCTTGATTTCTTCATGTTTTAGGCTGGTTTTTGCTCTGTTTATCTTGGAACACCGAATAACCTGCAATTGTGAAATATTAAAGCATTAAGTATCATTTTCAAGGCTTTTAATCAATTAGTACCATAATATGGGGATTATTATGCATGCAAAACATGTACAATTTAGGGCATATCAATAACGCTGAGTTTCGTAGGCTCCCCTATTGCGAAACAAGGAGGAAGAGCCCCTCTACTCACTACTACTACACTCTAACTACGAAATAAGCTTTCTCTGGTGTGTTCTTGGGGTGTGTAAGGGATATCTCAATGAAGAACTCAAGCCATCTATTTATAGGCCTCAAAATGAGTAATGCACGACCGTGCAGTGGATTGCACGGGTGTGCAAACACCTCGGGAATCAAATCGGGTACAAAGGACAGTGTACCGGAGTTTGGGGAGGCTAGACATGAAATGCACGACCGTGCAAAGGTATGCACGGCCGTGCATCCCTCTGTCTGCTCCCCAGGCTCGTCTTTTAGCTGCTGGTCGACTTGTGCTGGCCTGGTTTGACTTCTTGGGGGTCAATGCTCGGGTTTGGTCCTCAAAAAGCTTGATTTCGTCATGTTTTAGGCTGGTTTTTGCTCAGTTTATCTTGGAACACCGAATAACATGCAATTGTGAAATATTAACGCATTAAGTATCATTTGCAAGACTTTTAATCAATTAGTAAGATAATATGGGGATTATTATGCATGCAAAATATGTATAATTTAGGGCATATCATAATACCCCACACTCAAACTTTGCTTGTCCTCAAGGAAACTCAAGCATAATCATACCCATAACTAAAAACTTTACAAGGGTAATGGAGCTCCAAGTAGTTGGAAACTCCGGGATAACTCTTGAGTCGCTTATTCTATTTTTTGTGTTTTTCTATGATGGAATCCATGACAAGCCCACTAGAACATTAATTATGCATAACCTATCACTCCTCACAATGTTCACTCAACTCTTAGGGTTTTAGGTGAAACACTCAAGTTCGAATCGAATTATGCAATGGTTATAAGCTTGTATGTAAATCAAGGCTTCGTCAATTAACTAAGTAGTATGCATGAATCAAGAGTACTTTAAAGGGTTGTAATGTGGCTAAATTAAAAATAAAGGGTGATAATGAAAATCTTTTTGAATTTTTAGGGATTTTTAAAGTGTTTGAAGGGCTGCGGCTATCGTGAAATACACAGCTACGGCCTCATGGCTTAAAATGAAAAATACTAGCAGGTCCCTCTACAGTACTCAGATCATGAGGGTTTAACTAATCTAAGGGCTCGTTTATGGTCAGATTGCCAAGGCCAAGATCTCTTATCATTCTCAACTCTTCCCTTACTGCGTAATACACATTGCTGCCTTTGCGCATGGATCTTTCGGCTTGTAGCCTAACAGCTCCTACTTGGATCAGGTGCATATACTCACTTTGGGAATAAGTTTGATTCTTGATACACTTTCCATCGTGGCTCAAGTTGCCACACTTCACACATTTGCCGTATCTTTTGGCTCTTCTCTTGGCGGCACGTTTTGACAAGTCGCAGAATGGTGGTAATTGTTCTTGCTTGCGCCACCGTTTTCTTATATCACTGGTTGCTTTGAAAACTTTCTCTCGGAGTTCGGGCGATAATTCAGGTTTTGCGAAATGAAGGCAGAAAAGCAAATTGAAATCAAAGGAATGCATGTCCAGTTCTTTAAGGTCTAGCCGGTAAAAGACCCACTTCTCTCTTTCTTTTTCTTTTCTTCTTTTTCTATTTTTTTTCTTTTTGTATCAAGACAAATTCTTCAATAACTCTTTTTCCTCAATTTCCTTGAAATAATATTTTCATAAATTCCTTGCAGATAGTTCGGCTGTTTCTTCCTAATGCATCCACCTTTTTGTATATTCCAATTCCTTTGAGTAAAACAGATTTCTTTCCAAAATTGTCTCAATGATAATAAACTTGAAATGACGACATAAGATAATTTTCCCATTTTGAAGACATTCAGCCAATAACCGGTGTTTACGAAAAGCTAGTTGGGTGATAAATGTGGGTAGTAGAAAAGAAAAGGCTAAGGCTTAGAGGGCTATCTAGGCGGATAATATTTTTGAGATTTTTTTTTGGGTTTAGGATAATATGTAAGGGTAATAAAGTCCTAGGTGCCTCAATCATTTTCATACTTCCACTAGTTCATGATCTTGATATGTATAAGTCGTACAAGTTCTAATTATGCATAGAATTCGATCGAATAAACACTCAATAGACCAAACGAAAGAGCATGCGAAAATAATGCTCGTGAAAAGGCTCAGATTATTCTCACATGGAAACGGATGGAATAGGGTTTAGCGATTCGTTATGCATAATATCCATTTGTTTCTACTTGCCATGTCTTCGTTTTATTTAATTAGGTGCGAACTCAAAGAGGTTTAGTTTTAAAGTTTAAAATTTTTGAAAATTTTTCGGGTTTTTCAAAAGGTATATTTTCTTAATGTTTTAGTCAAATGGGTAGAAAATCACAAGTTAAGTTTTACTGCTTTGAGGATACAAGTAGTCTTGAATCTCTAATTCCCCACCCACTTAAAACTGTGCATTGCCCTCAATGTACAAATGCATGTAATGAAATGCTATGCAGGAATTTAATGCATGAATTTTTAAGGGAAAAGAAACTGGTACTCCCCCGGTCAATTCGGTGTATAACCTAAGGCCTAAACTTATTGCTGCTGTCAACACTTTGCTTCAAAGACTTCATCGAATTTCTCAGAAATTTGATGTGGTTTTCGATTTTTCAAGTTGTGGAGATGGAGTGTGATTCCTCAAAGAAGTAGAGAGACTATCTGGTGATGCTATTCTACCTGACACATAAGGGAAAACATAAAAGCAGACAAGGAAAATAAAAGGGTAGTAGTTAAGCTACTAAGGTTCTAGTATCGAGAGGGCATACCTGGGGCTGAAGTATGAGAAACTTAAATTTGAAAAGTCAAACCTGAGGTCCATGATTCTGTCATATGCACCAACCTCTCAATTTATTCATGATCATCGGGTTGCCTCCCGGAAGCGCCACGTTTATTTAAGGGTCTTTAGCCTGACCCATACGTGCTGCATCAGTCTTTCTTCAAGTAGGGGCCATCAACTTGCCCCGTGTCTCCTATCCCTTCATTCAAGTCCTTCAACTTTGGTAGCTTATCAAAGTATTTATCGATCCAATTAGTGTTGTCAAGGTCCTTGCCAAGATCAAGTTTCTTTCCTTTGTTGAATTCCTTAGCTTTCTTAAGTTGGTAGTCCAGATTAGTATCGATGAATTGTGCAATTTCAAAGGGATCATTTGACAAGCATTCATTTCCTCCGATGTTGTAGGTTACTGATTGTTTTCCAACACGAAGTGTTAAGATTCCTTCATTCATGTCAATGACGGCTTTGGCTACCAAAAATGGGCGACCTAAAATCAAGTGTACTGAATAATTGGGTCCCATTTTTAGTACCATGAAATCGACAGGGAAAACAAACTTGCCGACTTTTACTAGTAAGTTTTCAATGACTCCTATGTCACACCCCCAAAATCCACCAACGGAGTTTTACCGTTAGGGGCGTGACATACCAGGATCTCAGTCATTAGTTACTTTGAACGTCTCTATATGAGTTTAGTAAAAACACTAGCATTGCTCATAGTCACGATGCAACACTAGTAATGAAAACACTGATTTAATGTAAGACTTGCGGAAGCGAAAAGTTAGATGAAAAGCATGTGCCAAAACAGTCGCGCCAAAACTAAACAATTCAAAAATAAATAAAATAATTAATTCTTGAGTTTGAAAATGATAGACTCCGAATGCATGCATGCCTTAGCTTGTGCTTGTACCTTAATGACCTGAGAAAACATGCTAAAACGTGTCAACACTAGGTTGGTGAGTTCACAGGTTTCAATGTTTGTAAAGTTTACTAGAGAATACCATTTACAATTTATATCATAGGTAGCTAACCTAGTACATGTTACTAAAGCGTTTCGATACCGAAGCTGACTGTTTATGTTTGTACTGCCTCCCACCATGACTATCATAATCAATGGTGAATGTTTAGGTCAATGTTACACCCGTTCGACTACCTGTCGAGTTAGCGCGACTAACGCGGGTGGGGCTTGTTAATGCCCAGTAGTACTACTCAAGATTACCTCGCTAACCCATATACTAACGGTTCGATAAGTAAGGACTTTCATGATATGTTTACGCTTAGTACACAAGTGATATAAAAGAAATGTAAGATCTAAATGTTCGTACCCATGTTTTCTCCCCCAAGTTTAAAATGTAAGAAAAGGGGCCGTGAAACTCACCTTAGAGTATGTGCGAAAGAAAGCGAACTTAGACTGCTTGACGACTAACTGCCACCTATAAACACCGGTTTAGAAGTGTGTGTTTGTGCAAGTTGATACGAACCCTTAGTATCCAAACAATACTATTGTTTACGTGTTTAGAAAAGGTTTGCAAGTTTGACCAAGTTTGACTAAGTTTGACCAAGTTTGACCCGACGACCCGTTGGTGACCCGTTTAGTGATTAAATGTTTGTTCAGTATAATACTTCTATATTATACACAAATGATCATGCAAGTAACACTTAGCAACAATTCCTTATTGTTCTAACAAACTGGCATGGTTTCCAAAAATAGAAAGTTTCCAAAAATAGAAAGTTTCCAAAAATAGCAGGTTTCTATAAATAGTAAGTTTCTATAAATTGCAGGTTTCTATAAATAGCAGGTTTCTATAAATAGCAGGTTTCTATAAATAGAAAGTATGTTCGGGATTTGTGTCTCGTGAGATTATCATTGTTAATATGCTTGTAAGACTACTATAACATGTTCAAGATCATCATATCACATAACCATTGCATAGAACTTAACATGTATGTCATATTTCAAGACAAAGTTTCCAACTTTAGTAACCTATGACTAGCATGCGTGATTTCGAACACTTAACACGTTACAACAGGTTATTGTATATTAACTAACATGTACCAATCATCAAACCATATCATGCATGTCTAAATAGCAAGTTCTAACCACTTTTAACAATTAAAGTTTCCTTATTTGGAAAGTTCGCAAAACCGGGTTATGTATTTAAAATCTGATTTCACAAATCACGTCAACATGTATCAAGTAGCTCATAACCATCATCACATCATCCTAATCACGTTTAGCATGCAAAATAGAATTCATAAAAAGTTTCCTCTTTTAGTAACTTGTCCATTACACGTTTCGTTTACACAAGTAACACATCAATTCGATTCCAAATCATTCAACTAATATATCTACAACTATATTAATCATAACTCACGTCTAACATGCGATTTCTAAACATCACATAATCAAAAATATTCAATTTTCACATCGTATGACAACTAGGGTTTCACATAATTTCATGAAAACATCAATACGACATAACAACATCAATCAATTAACCAATTCATTATTATATTTCAAAATCATCAAGTTTGGATAATCTAGGGTTTCGATCTCAAAAATAATAATGAAAATGTGACGGATTTTTATAAAATAACTTACGTATGAACGTTAGGAATGCGTAGACTAGCACGTATCTACTTCCGGATTCACGATCGGGGCTCGAACGAAGGTGCTTTGGGTGCTTGAATGATTCGGTCGAATGAGGGGGGGGGGGGGGTCTTGAAGTCGCGACGGCTAGGATGATGGGGTTTAGGTTGTATGATTTTTTTTTTAAAGTTTATACTTATCCATCCTTAATGGGTAATTAGATTGGCCTGCGGGCTTAATTAAGGCCCATATGTCTAATTAATTAAATAATCACTAATAATGATTTAAAAACTTCCAATTATTATTTTTATAAAAACACTAACTTTTATAAAAATACTAATTATGTTTTACACACGATAAACACGTACGAAAACAATAATATTCACAGAATTCACGTAATCACATATAAATCATAAAAACTCATAATTTATATTAAATATAAATTATTAAATGTTTGTAATATTAATCTTTATTAATCACCAATGTTCCGGGTTAGACTCGAATGCGATCCGATGTGTGCGACTGACTGACACATTTAATTAATCCTAATTAAATGCAATGTACGTGCGACTAACTGAGATAACTGAGTTTGTAACGAAAAATGTTTGAACTAATGAGGTTTGAGTTAACGGAGTTAACCTGAAAATGCCGGATGTCACATCATCCCCTTGTTGAAAGAATTTTCGTCCCAAAAATTAAACGAAGTCCGTAACGTCTGAAACAAAAAGTTTAGGTTTGTCACATCACCCCCTTGTTAAAATAAATTTCGTCTCGAAATTTAGTTAGTACCTTTCGTGTTTGCCGTTGAATGTTTGAACAGGTGAGGATACTTTTTCATCATCTGATCCTCGCGTTCCCACGTGAACTCCGGTCCACGCTTCGAGTTCCAGCGAACTCTGACAATAGGTATCTTACTGCGCTTGAGAGTTTTGACCTCTCGGTCCATGATTTCAACGGGTTCCTCAATGTAACGTAGCTGTTCATCAATTTCCAACTCCTCGAGTGGAACTACAAGTGTCTCATCTGATAGGCACTTCTTTAGGTTTGAGACATGAAATACGTTATGCACTCCATTGAGTGTATCCGGTAGGTTCAGTTGGTATGCTACTGGACCGATCCTTTTCACTATCTCGAATTGTCTAACGTAACGCGGGTTTAACTTTCCTCGTTTCCCGAAACGAATCACAACTTTCCACGGTGAAACCTTTAATAACACTTTGTCGCCCACTTGAAATTCTAGCGGTTTTCTGTGTTTGTCTGCATAACTCTTTTGACGGTCACGAGCTGCCGCCATACGGTTTCGGATTTGTACTATTTTCTCTGAGGTTTCGTGCACAAGTTCAGGACCAGTAAGTTGGCTATCTCCAACTTCAGTCCAACAAAGTGGTGATCGACACTTTCTCTCGTACAAGGCCTCGAACGGTGCTGCTTTGATACTAGTATGATAGCTGTTATTGTAAGAGAATTCCAATAAAGGCAAGTGAGTCTCCCAACTGTTTCCGAAATCGATCACACAAGCCCTTAACATGTCTTCTAGGGTTTGTATGGTACGTTCACTCTGGCCATCTGTTTGAGGATGGTACGCAGTGCTCATATCCAGGCGCGTGCCTAGAGCTTTCTGTAATGATTGCCAGAAACGTGAAGTGAATCGGGCGTCTCTATCGGAAATGATGGAGATTGGCACTCCATGTCGGGATACTACTTCTTTAAGATAGAGGCGAGTTAACTTTTCCATTTTATCGGTCTCTTTGATAGCAAGGAAATGAGCGGATTTGGTTAGGCGATCCACTATCACCCAGATTGTGTCGCATCCAGTAGGGGTTCGGGGTAATTTGGTTATGAAATCCATGGAAATCTGCTCCCATTTCCACATTAGGATTTTCGGTTGTTGAAGTAATCCGGATGGCTTTTGGTACTCCACCTTGACCTTGGAACAAGTCAGGCACTTGCTCACGTAGGTGGCTATATCGGCTTTCATGTTCGGCCACCAATACAAAACCTTGAGATCGTGATACATCTTGTTGGATCCCGGATGGATGGAGTATCGGGATTTGTGAGCTTCATCCATGACTAGATCTCTTAGGTTTCCATATACTGGTATCAATATTCGTTCCGCGAAGTAACAAATACCATCTGTTTTAACCTCAAGTTGTTTCTCCATACCACGAGTGGATTCCAATGGTAAGTTCTCCTCTTTTAAAGCTTCGATTTGGGCATTGCGGATTTGTTCGGGTAATCCTGTTGAGTAGGGGTTTTGGCGGGTTTTGGTTTGGTGACTTTGGGTTCGGTGGGCTCAACGGTGGCTTGGGTGGCGTGCTTCTTGGTGCCCCGAATGGTTAAAGTACCATCCTGAACACGGTTTCGGGAGAAAGCGGCCGTAAGGCGCATGGCCTTGGCGAGGTTGGTGGGTTCGGCGGCGGAGACCGTGTCCTTGATGACGGGCGGGAGGCCTTGTATGTACTTGGCCACGGATCGCTCTATGGTGTCAACTTGGCGAGGCGCAAGGACGGAGAGTTGTTGGAAGCGGAGGTTGTAGGCAGCATTGTCACCGCTGTCCTGTTTGAGGGTGAAAAACTCCTCCTCGAGTGCTTGCAACTCGTGGGGAGGGCAGTACTCCTCGTGCATAAATGCTTTAAGTTCCTTCCAAGACAGGGTGACGATCTCCTTGTCGAGCTCCTTCTCGCTATCCCACCAAGCGAGAGCTTGCTCTTTGAAGAGGCTAGCGGTGTAGCGAGTCCGGAGGTGGTCCGGGGTCTCGCTTACCGAGAAGGTGTTATTCATGCTCGCAAACCAGCTAAGGAGCTTGGTTGCACCTTCGAGTCCCGTGAAAGATTCGGGACGACAAGCAAGGAAGGTTCGGTAGTGTTGGGCGTGGGAGTTGGGAGTTTTGGTGTTGGATTCGACCGATCCGTTGGGGGTGAGGTTCTGGATGAGGCCAGGGATGACTTGGGCCATTTGCTTGGCCACGAGTGCGGCCAAACGCTTGTCCCTCTTGTTGTTCCTGGCGGTAGCAGAGTGGCAAGATGAAGACATCTACAAAAGGGGATTGTGAGACTTAGATCAATGGTTTTGCATAAAAATTGTTGTCATATGAGTATGTAAATTTCACGTATGGCACAAGTAATCAAGTAATTTCATGTAATAGCACGTTTGGTCATGTGAATCATGTATGGAAATAGTGTATATAACAAACATGTGACGATGAAAGAGCATAAATTTAATTGGTTCTCGAATGTATTAGCGTTTTGAAGTTAGTAAGGCGAGTAGCGAAAAGCGAGCGTCCACGAGATCGAACCAAGTTAGTATAATAATAGTAGTGAAAATAGTTTATATATAAAAGAGAGGCTTGTTTGTAAAAAGTTGGAGTGTCTCGTTAGCTCGGCTCTTTAACTAACGAAAACGTCGACTAACCCAAGTGGTCAAACCTTCTATTGAGTTCGGGAAACATGTTTTGGCCTAATAGATAAAATACTCTCGCCGGTAATTCGGTTAACGGTATTTTACCCTTCCGGTTACTACGTATCCCTAGTCAATAGCAAAGCCGAGACTTTGGCGAGATTGAAAATTTTAAGAGTGGAACTAATCACCAAATTGTGGATTTCACTCCTAGTTTGGTGGTGTCGTTCCATTTTGTATAGGGTTGGTGCCTTAACCGTTTGAGATAGGAAATCACTCCTAACTTTAACGGTAAGGTTTCCCAAGAGCGTTTGTGAGTGGAAATTCTTTTACCGTCAAGGTGAGGTTTTCACACCTAACTTGATGGTAAATTCCTAAGTCTTAGGCGGAGTGAAACTTATCATCGAATGAGGAATTACCCTCTTTTGGTGAGTTCGTTTCTTTGGTGAAATATGAGTGTCTTGATGTCTTGAAATCCATGACGGTGTATTTAGTCCAAAGAATAAGTAAGAAGCAAAGGTGGTAGAACAAGCGTATTAAGAGTCATAAGGAATGGTCTAAAACGGGTCCTTAGTTATAGGCTAGGTCAAATAAGCAATTTTCCTAATTCCCTATAACCACGGCTCTGATACCAATCTGTCACAACCCATTCGGCGGCGGAATCACCGAACGTGACGTGTAGGATTGTTCAAAGGCATCGTGGCACTATTGTTGAAATATAAATTTAACTGATTTCATTAAACTAAGAATTTCAAATACAATTGTTTCAATTAAACGAAATACATTGATAAACAAAAGACAAAAATATTTAAATTTGATATCTAAGGCAAAGTCCCTAGATTCCGTTTCCATGATAGCATCAAACATCTCCTGAAAACATGTAAAATAATATTTGATCAACAATAAAGTTGGTGAGTTCATACAAGTTTCATACATATAATAATCATGTTTAAAGCAACAATTCAAATGCATAGACATACTTTACTAATGTTCATACAATTTGTAATGATATAGTTCAAATCTATTGTTGACATAGCATACCTAGCATCCAAAGAATACTAGTCGAAAAAAAATAACATAACAAGATCGGGGGCTCCATAAAGGTAACGAAAAGCCGACGGGTGTCAATCCTATAGTGCTACACTTGTTAAGTGCGGTTTTGCAAGAATTAATGAACTATTGTATTAACAAGTTGTATTTAAGCATGTAGTCAAGTTTGTTGTCACATGAGCATGTTAATGAATTGTGTTTTAATAAAGTGTGAATCTTATAGTGTATGTGTTTTGAATATGTACATGTTTTCAAGTCCCAAAGTGCAAAAATGTAAAAGGGGCAAGTATGAAACTCACGGTTTGGCGTGGTAACGAAAGGATGAACGGGAAGGTGAAGAGTCGGGAATGCCGGTTAACCTAAAAGGTAACGTATGCATAAGTTCGGTGGAGAAGAAATAATAAATAATATATATGTATAATAGTATCAAGTTGGTCATGCATCGCCGATGGCGGACCGAAACACAAACCCCTAACTTAGTTAGGAATTCGGATGGTCAAAAGTTAGTATAGTTAGTAATATACCACTTGAAGTGGCCAAGAGAAAGGTTGGGAAATCCACAAACCTTGTTAGATTTATTTATAATATTTATGTATAGGATTTGAACACCTTGTGGCTATTGGATGTCTTATGGTAGATGAACCTATGTTCATCTACTTCATCCAAATACCTTAGCACAAGGCTTCCATCATAGAATTTTGATGGAGGCTTGGTTTGGTTTTACCACAACTAGATGTAAAATATCCAAACAAGAACATGAAGAAGGAGAAATGTTAGTTGAAAGACCACAACTTGGACCTCAAATGGTGACTTATCTTAGATGTTTACCAAGGTAAACAAATGATAAGATCCTAGAGGTTTATCCAAGAGGGTGAAGGAAGAATTGTTAAGAAAAAAAAAGGAAGAAACTTGAAGAAAAATAAGGTTTTTACCTTATAAAATTCTGCCAAAAATCTTGGAAGAAATGGAGCACTTGGAGAGATTTGTGAGAGAATTTGGAGGGTGTAACGGTGGAGGAGTGAAAGGGAGTGGGTATTTATAAGTGTGGATTAGGGTTTGGGGTATTAAATGAGTTAGTTGGGAGTTGGTGGTTGAAAGGGATGTGATTCTTTTTTTTTTAAAAAGAAAAAAATGAAATAATAATAATAATAGTACTAATGATAATACTGATAATACTAATAATAATAATAATAATAATAATAAACCGAGCGTGTATGGACGTGAAACGAGAATATAAATGTAAAAAAAGTGAAACGCGTGTTTGTAATATATAATTTTGTAATATTGCACGTATGATGTTGTCTTGCATATGTATAAATGTAATGTATGTTGTAAACATGTAATTGAATAAATCTAATAAATTCATTGATCATAAGTCTCGGGTTACAATGGATTCAAAAATGAAAGTATAAGGGTACAAAATGTAAATAAACGATGATGTGGAAAGTACGGATATTACACATCAACACACAACCGAGACCTTGAATGGAGGCATCGCAATACACTACGAAGTCATCCGTTCCCTCTGACAGAGATAGGATAGGTGCGCTACATAGTTTCTGCTTCAGTAGCAGGAATGCTGATTCTTGAGTCTCACTCCAGTTATAGGGTTTTTCTTTTTGGGTTAAGGAAGTGAGGGGTTGGGCAATCTTTGAGAATCCCTCGATAAAACGACGGTAGTATCCGACCAATCCTAGGAATTGCCAAACTTCGGTTGGAGTTGTTGGTGCTGCCCAATTCTTAATAGCTTCCACTTTGGCTGGATCGACATGTATTCCCTTCTCATTGATCACATGTCCTAAAAATTGAACCTCGCGAATCCAAAAATCGCATTTGGAAAACTTCACGTACAGCTGTTCCTGCTTCAGTAGTTCAAGGATCAAACGCAGATGTTCCTCATGCTCTTCCCGACTCTTAGAGTATATGAGGATATCGTCAATGAAGACAATGACGAATTGATCCAGATAAGGTTTACACACATGGTTCATGAGGTCCATGAACACCGCGGGTGCGTTAGTTAATCCAAATGGCATGACCAAAAATTCAAAATGGCCGTACCGGGTTCTGAATGCAGTCTTGGATATATCTTCATCTCGAACTCTCAGCTGATGATATCCAGATCTTAAGTCGATTTTCGAGTAGAAACTTGACCCTTGAAGTTGGTCGAATAAATCGTCAATACGGGGTAGTGGGTAGCGGTTCTTGACTGTTACCTTGTTCAACTCTCGGTAGTCAATGCACATGCAAAAAGTTCCATCTTTCTTTTTAACAAATAGGACTGGAGCTCCCTATGGCGATGAGCTCGGTCGGATGAAACCTTTATCCCACAACTCTTGCAGTTGTGTGGATAGCTCTTGCAACTCGCTTGGTGCAAGTCTATATGGTGCTCGAGCAATAGGCGCTGCTCCGGGCGTTAGGTCAATCTGAAATTCGACCTGACGGTGAGGTGGAAGACCAGGTAGGTCTTCAGGGAATACTTCTGGGAATTCATGAACGATTGGGATATCTTCTAACTTTTTCTCCTCGGTGGACTTGTCAGCAACAAGGGATAGAATTGCGGTATGACCCTTACGCAGACACTTCTGAGCCTTCATGAAAGATATGATGCCCATGGCTGCACCACTTCTTTCGCCCTGAACAGATAGGATTTCTCCACTAGGAAGGGGTATACGAACGATCTTCTCACTACAGATGATCTCAGCTTGGTTTTTAGACAACCAATCCATGCCCACAATTATGTCAAAACTGCCAAGTGTAACTGGCATGAGATCGATGTCGAGTTTGTGACCAGAAAGTTCTAACTTACATCCCTTGAGAATGTGGGTTGCCTCGATTACTTTACCGTCTGCTATCTCTACGGTATAATGGTGTTCTAATAAAGTTGGGTTTATTTCGAACTGACTACTAAATTCTCTAGATATAAAACTTCTATCGGCGCCAGTATCAAAAAGTATAGAAGCATAATGATCGTTTAAGAGAAACATACCGTTCACCACGTTCCGATTATTCCGAGCTTCTCCCGATCCAATCACAAATGCTCGGCCCTTTGCACCATTTCCGTTGTTATTACCATTTCCACCCTGGTGGTTATTACCATTTCCACCCTGGTGGTTATTACCATTTCCATTACCGCCTTGATGATTGTTGCCATTCCCATTCCCGTTCCCGTTTCTCCTCAACTACGGACAATCTTTCTTGAAATGCCCTTCCTTACCCACTCAAAACAACCTTTGGGTGCGTTTCCAGGTGGTGTCTGTTGTTCTGCAGATCTACTCTACAGTCCTTGGCCAAATGACCCATTTTTCCACACCGTTGGCAACGGTACCGGTCACATGCTCCATGATGGTGAAAGTTACATTTATTGCACTTTGGGTACTTGCCAACATAAGAACCCTGATTCTGCTGAGAAAAGTTAGACTGATTGTTGTTCTTTGAAGGTTCAAGCTTACGGTGTTGCTGTTGCTGAGAAGGTGGGTTTGACTGGAAGGTTTTGGGGAATGAACTGTCAAACTTCCTCTTGTTTTCAGCTGTCTTTGATAGTGCACCTCTAGGTGGTAGAGTGCCCTGAGCCACTGCCTGATCGGTTAGCCTGTGAGCCAACCTGATAGCTTGTTGGATCGTAGTGGGATTAGAAGATGTCACCATGCTCTGAATTTGCGGAACCAGACTATCAATGAATTTCTCAATACTCTTGTAAGGAGGTGTTACCATTTGCGGACATAAGTTCGCCAGTTCATGCGAACGAGTAGTGTAGGCCTCAATCTCAGATCCTTCCATCTTGAGATTCCAGAATTCACTCTCAAGTTTCTGTACTTCATCGCGGGGACAATACTCCTCCCGTAGCATAGTCTTAAATTCGTCCCATGGCAATGCGTTTGCCATCTCAAGAGTTAACATTTGCACCTGTGAGTTCCACCAAGTAAGGGCCGGACCCTCAAGTGTGCCAGATGCATATTTCACTTGATTATTCGGTGGACAATTGCACATTGCAAAAGCGGATTCAGATTTCTCCATCCAGCGGAGTATGCCAACAGCCCCTTCGGCTCCACTGAACGAGTGAGGCTTGCAATCCATGTACGCCTTGAAAGTACAAACCTGCTGGTGGTTATGCTGACCTGAATTGTAAACAAGAATGCGCTTTAAGAATACCATATTCGAAATTGAGTTTAGGATGAATGATGACTCACTAGAGTCGATAATATTATGCTTTACCTCCAGCATTAATAGCGGCGTGAGTAGCTGCTACTGCTTCAGCCACACGCTCATTTATGAGTGCTGTGAGCTCGGCTGCAGTCATGTTAATGTTTTCGCGACCACCGCGTCCTCCGGCGCATCCACCACGTCCATTTCCTCTTCCAGACATTATCTTTACATTCACAACATACAATAATGAGAAAAATACATCGCATTTTATCATCATACAAGTACCAGTAAGCAAAGAAATTCAAACCACAACATCTAACATTTCAATAATAGTAATACTTGATAAAATAAATTGTAACGATTACAACTAAATTCAACCAAACATCAAAATTCTAGAAACATCTGTTGGATGGGAACAACCCTGCCCATCTAGGTTCAAAAGAAAAGACGTAAATAAATAATGAAGAAAAATGATCAAATGTCACTGCCAACTGATGTAACATCGGATGCTGCATCATCATCCTCATCCTGATCTCCTGCAGGTGCATCCTCTGGTACATCCTCTGGTGCAACTCCTGCTGCAAGTCGTGCATCAACCTGCTCAATCCTAGTGTGGACTGCTCAATCCTAGTGTGGAGTATATCCAGGTTCCACTCTGTAGTGTTCAGCCGGTCCTCCATATCCACACATCCATTTGCCAAATTCTCATGAGCTGTATCAGTTGTTGCTAAATCTGCAGTCAGTTTGGTGATCCTCTGATTCATCAACATCTCTCACTGAAGTATGCTAGTAATCTCTCCAGCTGCATCTCTCATGTTTCGGATCTCCCGGTCCATCCTAGCCACAAAGGAAGCTATCACCTGCTCATAGGGGTACTGCAATGGTGGCAAAGCTCGTACAAAAGATGATGAAGAAGAAGAAGCAATGTCAGTAGTGAGTGGAGGTGGGACTTCCTCCTCGTGGATCCAGTTCCTTATCCTATCGGGATACCAATCCCAGTCCTGCGTGTTTCCTCTGACACGCACATGAATAGGCTCATCATGCCCTATTGTGGTGTTGATCGGGTTGAGTCGACGTCTCTTCGACTCTGGCAAAGGTACTGTAGGAACATCGTGCTCCTGGACGACTAGGGATGCAGGTGAATTTGGCGGGGTTGACATTTCCTGTAACGGGATGAGTGAGTGCCATGTATGAGTGTAAGTGCTGTGTAACTAATGCATGTACGTGGTTATAGTCTAGTATGCATTTCCTAGTTCTTTAAAACCAATGGCTCTGATACCAATCTGTCACACCCCAAAAATCCACTAACGGAGTTTTACCGTTAGGAGCGTGACATACCAGGATCTCAGTCATTAGTTACTTTGAACGACTCTATATGAGTTTAGTAAAAACACTAGCATTGCTCATAGTCACGATGCAACACTAGTAATGAAAACACTGATTTAATGTAAGACTTGCGGAAGCGAAAAGTTAGATGAAAAGCATGCGCCAAAACAGTCGCGCCAAAACTAAACAATTCAAAAATAAATAAAATAATTAATTCTTGAGTTTGAAAATGATAGACCCCGAATGCATGCATGCCTTAGCTTGTGCTTGTACCTTAATGACCTGAGAAAACATGCTAAAACGTGTCAACACTAGGTTGGTGAGTTCACAGGTTTCAATGTTTGTAAAGTTTACTAGACAATACCATTTACAATTTATATCATAGGTAGCTAACCTAGTACATGTTACTAAAGCGTTTCGACACCGAAGCTGACTGTTTATGTTTGTACTGCCTCCCACCATGACTATCATAATCAATGGTGAATGTTTAGGTCAATGTTACACCCGTTCGACTACCTGTCAAGTTAGCGCGACTAACGCGGGTGGGGCTTGTCAATGCCCAGTAGTACCACTCAAGATTACCTCGCTAACCCATATACTAACGGTTTGATAAGTAAGGACTTTCATGATATGTTTGCACTTAGTACACAAGTGATATAAAAGAAATGTAAGATCTAAATGTTTGTACCCATGTTTTCTCCCCCAAGTTTAAAACGTAAGAAAAGGGCCGTGAAACTCACCTTAGAGTATGTGCGAAAGAAAGCGAACTTAGACTGCTTGACGACTAACTGCCACCTATAAACACCGGTTTATAAGTGTGTGTTTGTGCAAGTTGATACGAACCCTTAGTATCCAAATAATACTATTGTTTACGTGTTTAGAAAAGGTTTGCAAGTTTGAGCAAGTTTGACTAAGTTTGACCAAGTTTGACCCGACGACCCGTTGGTGACCCGTTTAGTGATTAAATGTTTGTTCAGTATAATACTTCTATATTATACACAAATGATCATGCAAGTAACACTTAGCAACAATTCCTTATTGTTCTAACAAACAGGCATGGTTTCCAAAAATAGAAAGTTTCCAAAAATAGAAAGTTTCCAAAAATAGCAGGTTTCTATAAATAGTAAGTTTCTATAAATAGCAGGTTTCTATAAATAGCAGGTTTCTATAAATAGCAGGTTTCTATAAATAGAAAGTATGTTCGGGATTTGTGTCTCGTGAGATTATCATTGTTAATATGCTTGTAAGACTACTATAACATGTTCAAGATCATCATATCACATAACCATTGCATAGAACTTAACATGTATGTCATATTTCAAGACAAAGTTTCCAACTTTAGTAACCTATGACTAGCATGCGTGATTTCGAACACTTAACACGTTACAACAGGTTATTGTATATTAACTAACATGTACCAATCATCAAACCATATCATGCATGTCTAAATAGCAAGTTCTAACCACTTTTAACAATTAAAGTTTCCTTATTTGGAAAGTTCGCAAAACCGGGTTATGTATTTAAAATCTGATTTCACAAATCACGTCAACATGTATCAAGTAGCTCATAACCATCATCACATCATCCTAATCACGTTTAGCATGCAAAATAGAATTCATAAAAAGTTTCCTCTTTTAGTAACTTGTCCATTACACATTTCGTTTACACAAGTAACACGTCAATTCGATTCCAAATCATTCAACTAATATATCTACAACTATATTAATCATAACTCACGTCTAACATGCGATTTCTAAACATCACATAATTAAAAATATTCAATTTTCACATCGTATGACAACTAGGGTTTCACATAATTTCATGAAAACATCAATACGACATAACAACATCAATCAATTATCCAATTCATTATTATATTTCAAAATCATCAAGTTTGGATAATCTAGGGTTTCGATCTCAAAAATAATAATGAAAATGTGACGGATTTTTATAAAATAACTTACGTAGGAACGTTAGGAATGCGTAGACTAGCACGTATCTACTTCCGGATTCACGATCGGGGCTCGAACGAAGGTGCTTTGGGTGCTTGAATGATTCGGTCGAATGAGGGGGGGGGGGTCTTGAAGTCGTGACGGCTAGGATGATGGGGTTTAGGTTTTATGATTTTTTTTTTTAAAGTTTATACTTATCCATCCTTAATGGGTAATTAGATTGGCCTGCGGGCTTAATTAAGGCCCATATGTCTAATTAATTAAATAATCACTAATAATGATTTAAAAACTTCCAATTATTATTTTTATAAAAACACTAACTTTTATAAAAATACTAATTATGTTTTACACACGATAAACACGTACGAAAACAATAATATTCACAGAATTCACGTAATCACATATAAATCATAAAAACTCATAATTTATATTAAATATAAATTATTAAATGTTTGTAATATTAATCTTTATTAATCACCAACGTTCCGGGTTAGACTTGAATGCGATCCGATGTGTGCGACTGACTGACACATTTAATTAATCCTAATTAAATGCAATGTACGTGCGACTAACTGAGATAACTGAGTTTGTAACGAAAAATGTTTGAACTAACGAGGTTTGAGTTAACGGAGTTAACCTGAAAATGCCGGATGTCACATCCTATAGGTGACTTAATTGATCCATCCACTAGTTCGATAGTTGCATTAACAGGTAGCGGGTTTCCAATTTGGAGTCTTTGGAACATGTTATATGGCATAACGTTCACGCTTGCTCCTAGATCAGCTAGTGCAAAAGTGATCGGTAGTGGTCCGATATAGCATGGTAGAGAGAATTTTTCAGGATCTGAAAGTTTCTTTGGAAGGCACCTTTCAATGAGAGCGACACAATGGTTAGTCCTCTTTACTGCTTCCTCCATGTTTCTCTTGTTTGTAAGGATATTCTTCAAGAAACGTGTAAGGACTAAAAATTTAATAGGCTGACGCATCAAAGAATCATTGAGTTGTTCAGAAGTTCGGACGACGAGGATTGGAAGAAGCAAGATATTATGCGGCAGCATACTTCATGCAACAACATACTTCATGCAGCAGCATACTTCATGCAGCAACATACTTCATGCCCTGGCCGCATACTTGAAGTATGCGGTGCCCGACCGCATACTTGAATTATGCGACCCCGGCCCAGCCCAACCTAATAGTATAAATAGTTATTTTGTATTCTGTATTAGGTTAGACAAGTTGGACGTCTGAGACAGTCAGAGAGTGGGATGAGTTAGACAGTTTAGATGAGTTGTTAAACAACATTTGTATTGTTTTTCAGTGATTAATCAATATACGAATCGTTTGACAATCATTTGTGTCTCGTCATTATTGTTTGTACCTACAAGTCACGTGTCGAGTCGGTTTCCGCCAGGTTCAACACGTCGTTGAATCCGTTGATTGAAGGTCCTCAGGACTTCGGACTTTACAATGTCTGTTTCCGCTACGTTCAACACGTCGTTGAATCCGTTGATTGAAGATACTCAAGACTCCAGACCTTACAATTGGTATCAGAGCCTTAGCGCTCATTCGGTGAAGCTTGCAACAGATTCAATAATCGTGAAAAAGAGCCTTTATAAACAAATGAGGTTTTATTGGAAAGTTGAAAAGTTTCATAATTTTATAAGTTTGAGCATACTTTCAATTTGCACATACTTGTATTTGAGTGAACTTTCAGGAGCAACAAGATAACATTCCTTATCTAAGGGATGATGAAGAACAGATCAACACTGTTGCACCAAGTGTCATCACTGCCGAAAAACACAATATCTTCCAAGAATAAAATGAAGAAGAAGATGTTGACTCTTTAGAAACTGAAAGTGACAGAGAGAAAGTACCGATCAACAAACATCATAAAGCTATATTGCAAAAGAGAAAGGCTATTGGGAATCCTCCTCCGAACAACTGTTCTTAACATAATGATGATTTTAATGATGCTGATTATGATCTTTGGGCGGATCAAACTCCAAAGAAAAGAACGAAAGCAAGTGAACAAAAAAACAGCCTCAACAACCGCAAAGTCGTTCGTGAAGGTTTTGGGAATGCCTCAACAAACACGATAAACACGTACGAAAACAATAATATTCACAGAATTCACGTAATCACATATAAATCATAAAAACTCATAATTTATATTAAATATAAATTATTAAATGTTTGTAATATTAATCTTTATTAATCACCAACGTTCCGGGTTAGACTTGAATGCGATCCGATGTGTGCGACTGACTGACACATTTAATTAATCCTAATTAAATGCAATGTACGTGCGACTAACTGAGATAACTGAGTTTGTAACGAAAAATGTTTGAACTAACGAGGTTTGAGTTAACGGAGTTAACCTGAAAATGCCGGATGTCACATCCTATAGGTGACTTAATTGATCCATCCACTAGTTCGATAGTTGCATTAACAGGTAGCGGGTTTCCAATTTGGAGTCTTTGGAACATGTTATATGGCATAACGTTCACGCTTGCTCCTAGATCAGCTAGTGCAAAAGTGATCGGTAGTGGTCCGATATAGCATGGTAGAGAGAATTTTTCTGGATCTGAAAGTTTCTTTGGAAGGCACCTTTCAATGAGAGCGACACAATGGTTAGTCCTCTTTACTGCTTCCTTCATGTTTCTCTTGTTTGTAAGGAAATTCTTCAAGAAACGTGTAAGGACTAAAAATTTAATAGGCTGACGCATCAAAGAATCATTGAGTTGTTCAGAAGTTCGGACGACGAGGATTGGAAGAAGCAAGATATTATGCGGCAGCATACTTCATGCAACAACATACTTCATGCAGCAGCATACTTCATGCAGCAACATACTTCATGCCCTGGCCGCATACTTGAAGTATGCGGTGCCCGACCGCATACTTGAATTATGCGACCCCGGCCCAGCCCAACCTAATAGTATAAATAGTTATTTTGTATTCTGTATTAGGTTAGACAAGTTGGACGTCTGAGACAGTCAGAGAGTGGGACGAGTTAGACAGTTTAGATGAGTTGTTAAACAACATTTGTATTGTTTTTCAGTGATTAATCAATATACGAATTGTTTGACAATCATTTGTGTCTCGTCATTATTGTTTGTACCTACAAGTCACGTGTCGAGTCGGTTTCCGCCAGGTTCAACACGTCGTTGAATCCGTTGATTGAAGGTCCTCAGGACTTCGGACTTTACAATGTCTGTTTCCGCTACGTTCAACACGTCGTTGAATCCGTTGATTGAAGATACTCAAGACTCCAGACCTTACAATTGGTATCAGAGCCTTAGCGCTCATTCGGTGAAGCTTGCAACAGATTCAATAATCGTGAAAAAGAGCCTTTATAAACAAATGAGGTTTTATTGGAAAGTTGAAAAGTTTCATAATTTTATAAGTTTGAGCATACTTTCAATTTGCACATACTTGTATTTGAGTGAACTTTCAGGAGCAACAAGATAACATTCCTTATCTAAGGGATGATGAAGAACAGATCAACACTGTTGCACCAAGTGTCATCACTGCCGAAAAACACAATATCTTCCAAGAATAAAATGAAGAAGAAGATGTTGACTCTTTAGAAACTGAAAGTGACAGAGAGAAAGTACCGATCAACAAACATCATAAAGCTATATTGCAAAAGAGAAAGGCTATTGGGAATCCTCCTCCTAACAACTGTTCTTAACATAATGATGATTTTAATGATGCTGATTATGATCTTTGGGCGGATCAAACTCCAAAGAAAAGAACGAAAGCAAGTGAACAAAAAAACAGCCTCAACAACCGCAAAGTCGTTCGTGAAGGTTTTGGGAATGGCTCTTGGAAAGAAGTTATTGCAAGAGGTGGTGATCATTCAGTCAATTTTGAAATTTGAAGACTGCTTTGAATGCATCGGCCTAGGGGGAAATTGTAAGGACCAAAAGATTAATAGGCTCACGCATCAAAGAATCACTGACTTGTTCAGAAGTTCGGATGACGAAGATTGGAAGAAGCAAGAAATTATGCGGCAGCATACTTCATGCAGCAGCATACTTCAAGTAGCAGCATACTTCATGCAGCAGCATACTTCATCCAGCAACATACTTCATGCAGCAACATACTTCATGAAGCAACATACTTCATCCAGCAGCATACTTCAGAGCCAACAGCATACTTCAGAGCCAACAGCATACTTGAAGTATGCGGCCGCATACTTGTAACAGTATTCAGGTCAGACAAGTTGGACGTCTGAGACAGTTAGAGAGTGGGACGAGTTAGACAGTTTAGACGAGTTGTTAAGCAACATTTGTATTGTTTTTTAGTGATTAATCAATATACAAATCGCTTGACAATCATTTATGTCTCGTCATTATTGTTTGTACCTACAAGTCACGTGTCGAGTCTGTTTCCGCCAGGTTCAAAACGTCGTTGAATCCGTTGATTGAAGATCCTCAAGACTCTGGACCTTACAATTGGTATCAGAGCCTTAGCGTTCATTCAGTGAAGCTTACAACGGATTTCTTTGACTCGTGAGGTATCAAAGTTACTGATTTTGCTTTTATTTGAACTGATTTGTTTTTGGAAGAGTTTCTGGACATATTGACAGGTATTGGACCTTGTTTCTGTCACGTTTGTTGAAGTTTACAGTTGATTAGTTGATTTTTCAGTTTGAAAATCAAAGTTTTCAGTCAATTTCTTCATCTGGAAGTTTGCGGTTACTCAAGTTTGCGGACACTCAAGTTTACGGTCACTCAAGTTTGCGGTCACTAAAGTTTGCGGTATCTGAAGTATACGGTATTCGAAGTTTGCGGTATTGAAGTATACGGTCTTGAAGTATACAGTCTTAAAAGTTTGCGGTATTGAAGTATACGGTCTTGAAAGTTTGCGGTTTTTTAAAGTTTGCGGTTTTGAAAGTTCGTGTTTTTTCAAAGTTTGTGATTTTTCAAAGTACTTGTCTTCGGGTGCGAATACTTTTTGTTACGTGAACTTACGACATGGGAGAAAGTAGAAAGGATATACTGAAGCAAAAGTTTAATATGTTCAATCATCTTCGGGGTGAGAATTTGGAAGCTCAAATCAATAGATTCACGCAATTGATGTCGGAGATGAAAAGTGTTGAAATAGAGTTGACAAAGGGAGAAATCAATAAAAGGCTACTCAACTCTTTACTAATAACATGGAACTTCAATTGCACCACCATCAAAAGAACCAAGGATATGTATCAGACATCCTTGAGTGAGCTGATCTCTATTCTGTACTCTTATGATATGGATGATAAACAGTGTCACCTTAATCATATAAGTTCAATGGATGATTCTGAAATTGTTGAAGCTAGTACATCTACTTCAGGTGAATCAAAGGCACTTGTGAGCCAGCAGGACAGGGGTGATAAAGTTCAAGATTTGGAAGTGAAACAACATCATGCCTTCGTGGTTGAGGTCACCGACACCATGGTAACCAAAAATATTTGCTCTACTGTTTGTATTGAGAAATTCAATCGTTACAAACATGATAACGATATCTTAAATCAAGAAATAACAAAGCTTTGATATTCCAACTCAGAACACAAACGATCAGAAAAGATTTTCAAAGATAAAATTGAAGCAAGCAAAAATGATTTTTCAAAACTTGAATTGGACTTTAGCAATAAGGAATGTCTTTATCATGATGCATTAAAACGTATAGACGGCCTTAGCTTAAATTTAAATGATGTTGTGACTCAATTGACAAATACTAAACTAACAATCGAGAAAATTGACCATTCTTGATCAGTTGTTTATGACATTTTAGATTCCCAAGTTAGAAAGAAAGGGAATCCTGTGGTGGGTTATCATGCTGTGGAACATCCATTTAATGAAAAATTTTCATCTTTACCAAATGACTACCCTGAAAATGTTGAGATGGCTTACGGTCTGAGATGTGAGCCTCATCATCAAAGCAGTTATATTCTGAGAATGCTAGTCCCGTGACCCCCTGTGTGAATATTGCTAATGTTTCTAAGCCTTGTGCAGAAGAATGTTTAGTAGAAGATTGGGATACCGATGATGAGGAAGAGAGTAAGGAAAAAGAGCCTAAGAGTGTTAGGAAGTTTGTCCCTAGAAAAACTGATGATAATTTTGGAGAAGGGAATCAAATTAAGTTTGTGAAGGGTGGTGAGTTTGAAAAAGAAGAAAATATCTTTAAAGAAAGTAATCATGATTTTGTCAAAAACAAGGTTACAAATTCTAGAAAGGTTAATCAAAGAAACTCAAAACCATCTGTCAGTCAATTGAACCATAAACAATCTTCTCAAAAGTTTACAAAGAATGAATTTTATTCAAAATATCATAATCATCATAGAGTTTTTGAACAAAAATTTAGAAGAGAAGAGAGAGAGTGTATCAGGAGAAATCATAGAGAATATGATAGAGAGTTTGTTAGGAGAGATGATAGAAGAGATCACAGGCACACTAAGAATACATGTTACTTGAAAAGGTCACCTCTTCAGTCATCATCATGGTTCGACCAATCGGGATATGCTCCTTATGCTAGGAAACGAACATGATACACATATGGCAAAGCTGGTCACATTGCAAGAAATTGCAGACATCGTCCTCATGAGCCCTATTATTTGCAAAATCAGAGGGCTACACCAAGGGAAAAGTGTTATTCTAAGCCAATGAAGGTTGAAAAACCAAAGGAAATGAAGAATAAGCATCCCAAAGTTAAGCCTTCTGATGGTGATTAAAATGCTGCTAAGAACAAACAAAAGGTTTTTTGTGAAAACAAGCAATGTAAAAAACCTAAACAGGAAGAAAAACCTAAAGTTGGTACTCCTAAAGAAACTAAAAGGTTTGTTAAACCTACACCAATTTGGAAAACTAAATCAAAAGCAGTTGAATCACCAGTGTTAGAGAACGATAAGGATATGTGTTTACAGGAAGTATCTTACATTGATGCTTTGGGCGTACCCAGGACCACTATGGCTTGGGTACCTCTGTCTAACTAACTTACTTGAGTCATGCAGGAACAGCCAAGGAGGACTGTCAACAACCTATGGTACGTTGATAGTGGTTGTTCCAGGTACATAATGCATGACATCTCTCTACTACATGATATCAAACACTTTGATGGTAAGATCAGCATGAAAGGTACGATCACTAATTGTACTCTTTGCTTTGAGGATGACATTTATGTTTAAGTTGTTTTTACAAAATCCTTTGTTCTGACTAGATTCATTTTTCTGGTTTAATGTTTCAAAATGTCTGCTTCGATTAACAAGTCACAAGTTCGGTCACCAAAAATAATTTTTGTTTATTTTGTCTTTCTTAGGATATAATTTTGTTTTGTTTATTAGTTGTACAAAAGGAAAGTTTTGGGGGAGAAAATTAAAAAAAATTACCAAAAAGATTTTATCTTTGAGTCTTTCTATTTTTAAGTCTAGAAAAATACAAAAAGATTTCATGTTTATGTCTTATTTTATTACTATGAAAATTGAGAACTCTTCAAATGGGAAATGATAGTACATAATTTTAGAGGTTAGATCATCATATGTAAGGCCTATAGTTGAAAAGATCAGGATCTTATGGTGATATGTTGATAGGCTCTGCTAAAACTGGAAAGACAACATGATAGTGTTTTTACTTAAACATAAAGGTTATTGTCATAGTGGGGAACATCTCATAGATTGGTAGAATAATTATTTCTTGTTAATAATCGAGCACTTAAACATAAAGATTAGTGAAATGTGGATGAACATACTATCTCTGGATAGCACAACCCTTCACAAAGGGGCTGCGAGCTGACTTGATACAAGTCTGTACATATATATATATATATATATATATATATATATATATATATATATATATATATATATATATAGATAAAAGACATGCATTGCCATGCAATAGGTGAAAAGACGCTCAATGATAGTGCAAAGCTACTCTGCAAAGCAGAATACTGAGCAAAAACACACGCAATGTTAATGTCGTGCTATAGGAAAATTTCAAAAAGGTATGTCTAAAGACATACGTATAAGTATAGTTGTAAATAGTTTTCTCTTTGGGAATATGTGACTGGGAAGGAATCTCTTATCAAGGCATGTAAGTCTGCCGTGCTATGTTTTTGATCACATTTGTTAGAGATCTCCTGAACAATTCATTGACCCGTGCTAGTTATGCTCTTTTGGTTATTATTTAGGTGCTCAAAAGATCATGAGCAAGGGAAGGATTATCCGATAAGTTATGGGGTCCATTCAGTTCATCAAAAACTCATCTAATTCATAATAAAATAAATATAGGTTTCTGAGACGTGAGTGTGGGACCCACTATGTAATGAATAATTCTTACCTAGTAAAACATGATAAATTCATTTACTGCTTGCTTGTCAACTAAGGTATAAAGGCTTGAGTTTAGAAGGATTCTTTATATTGGCAATCACCGAGACCTATCTAAGAAAATGAATGACTAATAAGTATGCTTTGGTCTGCACTAGAATGATATGATCCCATCATAGAGTTTCTCTAAAAAATAATGTGTTTCAGTAAGTGTGTAAATAAAGACTGATGGCTACAAAATTCTCTAAGTACAACTGCTGTGGACCTCAGAGTTTGCTGCAGATCGACAAACTGCTGCGGATGAGCTTATCTGCAGCGGATACTTGTTCTTCTGCTGAAAAAAAAAATCTGCTGCGGATAGCCTTATCTGCTAAAGACTAAAGTTGCTACTGATAGGCAAATCATCAGTAGCTGTGGACAGTTGTGTCTTGCTGCTGATCAACAACATTGCTGCTGATAGCCATTCCCTCTGAAGATCAAACGTTGCAGCTGACTGGCTTCGATAAAGCAACCATTACCACTGACAACTTTCTGTTGCAACACTGACACACTCCACGCAGAAAGAATGTGACTGGTGCAATACAATAAAAGACAACGACGCTCTTCTTCCAAGGACTCAAGCAATGATGCCCAAGAAGACGTTTGAGTAAAGATAACTTTTGTAGTATTTATTGTCGTTACATGTAGAATAGCTTTAATACAAGACCAACGGCTTGTGTTAGATCTGATCCTTAGAATCAAGGGTCTGTCTTGATTATAAGTTACTATATAAGTAGTACTTAGAGTCATTGTATACGCGTGCTTTTTCTTAAAATTTTTCTCTGTAATCTTGTAATCTTTGAAGCTTAATACAAATTGCATTTATCAGTATTCTTCTTGTTTACTTGTTTACATTGCTTAGTTATGATTGTTTTCGCCAATCTCAACTAGAATAGAACCATCTTGTATTCATCGATCCTACAAGTGGTATCAGAGTTTTGGCTCACAGATTAAACAAAATCACACTTGTTTAATCATTCTCTGGTTCTATTCTAAACTATCCCTTTGCTAAAGTCACCCATTATCACAAATCAAAAATGGCACAAAACAATGGAGTTGAAGACATTGGAAGCATCAGCAGACCACCAAGACTGGTGTCTGGAGAAGACTATGATATGTGGAAGAACATAATGGAAAGCTTCTTCTGCTATCAAGAATATGGGATGTGGAAATCCATTAAAGATGGACCATACATACCCATGGTGGCCTCCGCTGATTCCGGAGGTACACTGGTTCCCAAAGAATCCTCCAAATACTCTGATGAAGACATCAAGAAAATGGAGGTTGATTTCAAGGCCTTGGGAGCCATCCAGATGTGCTTACCAAATGAATTTTTTCACAACTTCAAAGGATACAAAACTGCAAAGGAGCTATGGGAGGCTCTTGAGAAGATGTTTGCTGGTTCAGAGGAAGTAAAAGAAAATAGAAGAGACATCCTGAAGCAGCAACATGAAAACTTCATTTGGAAGGAAGGTGACTCTCTAACTGTTTTATTTAACAGATATACTTATCTTGTAGGTGAGCTGCAATGCTCAAAATGAAGCTGGAGAATGAAGATATTCTCAAGAAGTTCATCAGGTCTCTACCAAGTTGCTGGACACTCTACACAGTGTCCATCAGAAGAACTGAGAATCTGAAGACTCTACAGATGACTGAGCTTTTCGATATGCTAAAGACCTATGAATTAGAGATAATTCAAGCCAAGGAAAGAAGCTCAAGCTACCAAACAGCCTCAACATCCAGAAGGAAGAAAGCTAACTGTTGAAAAGGGACAGTCTTCAACCTCCACCAACTTAAAGGCTCAATCCAAATCAGTCCAACAAAGGAAGGTGTTTGGCATATGTCATGTGCCTAGAGAGAGAGCTCCATATGTTCAAAAGACATTGGAAGAAGCCACTTTTGAGCACAACAAAGCTCACCCCTGGAACTTCAAAGACTTGTTCAAAAGAAAGGACTATGTGTACTTTCAAAGGGACAAACTGACGAAATCATGCTTTTTGTGTGTGAAATACAATCATACTGCCAGCACCTACTTCTATTACCTTCAACAACAAAGAAACCTAAAGCAAAACACTTTTGAGAAAACGAACAAGAACAAAAAGGTAAGAAGCTTTGAAGCCAAAGCATCCCAGTTCAGAAACTCTCTATCCCCACCAAGAAAGCATATGCCAAAACCTCAACAATCTTGCATCATCTGTGGTGAATCAGACCACTTTGCTGCAAATTGTAAGTTTTATCCTCTCAAACAGGTTCTTCATCAAATTCCTCTTCAACAAAAGCCTATCGGTAAGATGAAGAAGGGTAGACATACTTCGGAGATTAAACCATCAACAGCAAACAAAATTGCTGCTGATCAAGTAAGACTCAAGCAACCAAAGGAAAAGCCTTCATCAGCAACCAAGATTGCTGCGGCCCAAGTTAAACCATCAGCAGACAACAAAAATGTTGCTGATCAATTAAAGCCAAAGCGACCCAAAGACAAGTCTTTAGCAGGAACCAAGATTGCTGCTGCTCAAGTAAAACCATCAGCATCAACAAAATCTGCTGCTGATAAGCCAAAGTCCTCAGTTGTAACATCTGCTGCTGACAAAGCAAAGAGAGCTGGAAAACCACCCATTCAGCATTGGAAAGCCAAAATTCCTCTAAGAATCATCATTGGTTCCGTTGAATGCACACATGCTGATACTGATAATCCGAGAACCCTTTTTTACAAGGATGCAAGCTCTTGGATTCCTCCCACTAACTAGTCTCTCTCATGTGCAGGGACAGCCAGGTCACAAGAATAACACCTGGGTGGTAGACAGTGGTTGTTCTAGGCACATTACAGGCAACAGATCCATCCTCTCCAACTTCAGACATTTCAATGGAGGATGTGTTGCTTTTGGAAGTGACTCAAAAGGAGGATCTATTACTGGACAAGGAACTGTGTCCAATGAAAGAATGAGTATTGAAAAGGTAAACTATGTCAAAGAATTGGACTTCAATCTCATGAGTGTTTCCCAGGTCTGTGATCAGAAGCATTGGATGGTCTTCACGTATAAAGAATGTTTTGTACTGTCTCCTGGCTTATCCAAACCTCCTCAGAAAAGATTTTATTAACTGCTCAGAGAAAAGAAAATGTTTATGTGCTTGACATGAATGAGGTCACTCCATCTGGCAGTGTATCCTGTTTTCTGTCAAAAGCTTCAGTTGATGAATCATCTCTCTGGCACAGGAGATTAAGCCATGTTAACATCAAAACCATCAACAAATTGGTGAAGGATAATCTTGTCAGAGGGCTTCCTGACAAAGAATGACAACTAGAAGATCATTGCATTGCTTGTTTGGAGGGGAAGCAACACAAGAGTTCTCACAAGCCCAAAACTTTGAATACAAATGACACTCCACTACAGCTGCTGCATATGGATCTCTTTGGTCCTATAAATATTATGTCAATGGGTAAGAAGTTATACTGTCTGGTGATAACTTATGACTACACCAGATTCTCATGGGTATACTTCTTGAGAACTAAAGATGAAACTGCTGAGACTCTCAAATCTTACATTCTTAGGATAGAGAATCAAAGCAATCAGAAGGTAAAGATCATAAGGTGTGATCAGGGCACAAAGTTCAAGAACCACACTTTGAACTGTTTCTGTGAAAGTAAGGGAATAGAAAGACAACACAGTGCTCCAAGAACTCCTCAACAAAATGGAGTTGCTGAAAGAAGAAACAAAACTCTAATTGAGTCAGCAAGATCTATGTTGGCTGACTCAAAACTACCTCTCACATTCTAGGCAGAAGCAGTAAGCACATCCTGCTATGTGCAAAATAGAGTTCTCATAGTCAAGCCTCTCAACAAGACACCTTATGAACTATGGTTCCAAAGAGTTCCCTACATTGGATTTCTAAAACCTTTTGGATGTCCATGCATAATTCTGATCACACATGGGGCTCTTCCTAAGTTTGGTGCCAAATCTGATGAAGGATATTTTGTGGGCTATTCCTCTCAATCCAAGGCCTACAGAGTATTCAACTCAAGAACAAGAATTGTGGAAGAATCGGCCAATGTGGAATGTAGAGAACACATTTCCTGTGAATAGGGAAAAGGCCCAAACTGGATCTTTGACATAGACTCCTTCACCCAAATATTTGAGCCTCTTATCTTCTCAAATATGGAATCTACCTCTTCACAAGCACCAGCTTCCTCTTTCTCCTCTGACTACATACTGGATTTTCCAAAATCTTCTATCAGTCTGAAAAGACCATCCATTGATCCACTATCTGTTATGGAAGCCATTGAAGCAAGTGAAGCAGGAACCAGACTCTCCAATGTCACCAGCAGCAGCCTGTCTGAAAATGAAAATTTGAATGAAGACTCTCCTGTAAATGTTGTAGATGCTGCAAATACTATTGCTGATAATACTGGTGTGGCTGCTGATAATACTGATGTAGCTGTTGATATTGAAGACTTTTCCACCATGAATGAAGAAATCCATGTTCAAAATCAAAGTAATCTTGAGCAAGGGATACAGTTGGAGGTGGTACCAGCACAAAGGATCAACAAGGAACATCCTCTGGAAAATATTATTGGCCAAGTTCACCAAAGAGTTCTAACAAGAAGCAAATATCATGAGGCCAATATTTGTTTGTTTTCATGTTTTCTATCTCAGGTGGAACCCAAGAAGATAGATGAAGCTCTGAATCACAGCAATTGGATTGAGGCAATGCAGGAAGAATTACTGCAATTCAAGAGACAAGATGTCTGGAAACTTGTTGATCTTCCACCTGGTCAATCTGCCATTGGCACAAGATGGGTATTTAGGAACAAGCAAGATGAGAGAGGTATTTTAGTCAAGAACAAAGCCAGACTTGTAGCTCAAGGCTATACTCAGGAAAAGAGAATTGACTATTCCTGTTGCCAGGCTAGAGGCCATCAGAATCTTCCTGGCATATGCTGCATCAAATAATTTCATGGTCTATCAAATAGATGTCAAGAGTGCCTTTCTGTATGGGAAGATTGGTGAAGAAGTATATGTCAAAAAGCCTCCAGGATTTGTAGATCCCGCACATCCTAACCAAGTGTTCAAACTAGACAAAGCTCTGTATGGATTACTTCAAGCCCTAAGAGCCTGGTATGAAAATTTGTCTAGATATATACTAAGCAACAACTTCAGAAGACGTGACATTGACCAGACCTTGTTTATCAAAGATGAAGGGGGAGAAATCTTACTAGTACAAATCTACGTTGATGATATCATCTTTGGATCAACAAGGAAGAAGTTGTGTAAAGACTTTGAGATCCTAATGCACTCAAAGTTTGAAATGAGTTCAATGGGTGAACTAAATTTCTTTTTGGGTCTTCAAGTCAAACAAGTTCCAAATGGAATCTTCATCAGCCAATCCAAATATGTCAAGAGCATTTTGGAAAGATTCAAAATGGCTGACTGCTCTGCTGCAAAAACCCCTATGCAAGTGTACCATCAACTGACTCGAGACAAAGATGGTCAAGACACTGATCAACATCAGTACCGTGCAATGATAGGGTCTCTCATGTATCTCACTGCCTCAAGGCTATCATGTTTGCAGTATGTCTCTATGCAAGATTCCAAGCAGCTCTAAAGAATTCACATCTTCAAGCTGTCAAGAGAATTTTTAGATGAAATAGCAAAGGGAAAGGGAGGAAAGAAGAAGAATAAGAGAAGAAGAGGAGATGGCAGAGCTAAGAAAAATTCAAGAAATAAAAGCTACCATGCTCTTCAGAGAACAAAAAATCCAGCTGTATGCTAAACAGCTGGATGATCTCAAAGCCAGATTTCCTGCAGCTTCTCAATTACAAGAAGATGAAGCCCTAGCTCTTCAGCTGCAGGAACATTTTAATAAAGAAGAAGAAGAAAGGAGAAGAATAAAAGGGAAGAGGCTAAGTTCAGAATAACTGATTCTGAACTAGCCAAAGAAATGAGAGAAGAATGGACAGCGGCTCTGATTTCTCAAGGTGAGGATGCAGACTACCTTGAGAAACTATCAAATAAAGAAATCTTAGAGCCTTCATGGGTCAGCAAGGTAAATTGGCAAATAATAAAATGGATGATGAAGAAGAAAAAGCCAAACAAAAATCCAAGAAGACCATTGCATTCAACATAAGGACCCATGAAGAAAGGAAGGTCATGACTGACTTCCTGAAGGCCAAAGGGGAAAGTGGAAAAAGGCTAGGCCCCATGAGTTTATGAACTTGCAAGCCTTGTACTACAAAGTCAAGAAGGAAGAGGAAGAAAGATTGGGGAAGACAGGCTCCAAGAAAAGGGTGATAACTCAAACTGCTAAACACAAATCAAAGAAACCCAAGCCTTCTCCCTCATCCACTACTTCCTCCTCCCACCATACTTTCACTCTCCAGCCTAGACCTCATTCCTCTCTTCCCACAAAGTCCAAATCCCTCCACCCAGCTCCTCCTCATCAGCAGCCTTCCAAGAAGAAAACCAAACCTACCATCACACCAGAAGACTCAAGAGAAATAGTTGTCTGGTTCCACAACACTCAAGACAAATGGTTTGAAGTCTTCAAGGGAAAGGAAGAACTGAAAAGATCTATCTATAAATCTGTTGATAAGGTACTACAACTCCCAGACTCAGATCTAAGAAGAATATTGTAGTTGGGTGAAGCCCATAAGCCAGAGAATGAAGGTGGGAGACATCTTTTGCTAGCAATCAAACATCACTTCAACCCTAGTAAAGATGTAATCATTGATGCCAAACCTCTTCAATCCCATTCTCCATTCACCAGTTGGTCCTTAAAGGCTGATACATACGAGTTTATCTTGATTGATGTTAAAGGACAGAAGATGATAAGTTCAAGCAAGGCCATATTCAAAATGCCAAGCAAAGACATAAAGACTCTATCTGAGTTTCCTCTAAACAATCCCAGCCAGGACCCAAGAGGCTATGAGGTAGAAAGGATAGTCTGCAACATGAAAAAGCTCTAACAGCAAAAGCAGTAAGAAAGTTTTGGTAGCTTTAGCAGCAAAAGCAGTATGAGGTAGGGGGAGTTTGTAGAAATAAAGACTGATGGCTACAAAATTCTCTAAGTACAACTGCTGTGGACCTCAGAGTTTGCTGTGGATTGAAAAACTGCTGCAGATGAGCTTATCTGCAGCGAATACTTGTTCTTCTGCTGAAAAAACAAATCTGCTGCGGATAGCCTTATCTGCTGAAGACCAAAGTTGCTGCTGATAGGCAAATCATCAGCAGCTGTGGACAGTTGTGTCTTGCTGCTGATCAACAACATTGCTGTTGATAGCCATTCCCTCTGAAGATCAAACGTTGCAGCTGATTGGCTTTGATAAAGCAACCATTACCACTGACAACTTTTTGTTACAACACTGACACACTCCACGCAGAAAGAATGTTACTGGTGCAATACAATAAAAGACAACGACGCTCTTCTTCCAAGGACTCAAGCAATGATGCGTAAGAAGACGTTTGAGTAAAGATAACTTTTGTAGTATTTATTGTCGTTACATGTGGAATAGCTTTAAT
Organism: Smallanthus sonchifolius; assembly: GCA_023525975.1. NCBI lineage: Eukaryota > Viridiplantae > Streptophyta > Magnoliopsida > Asterales > Asteraceae > Smallanthus > Smallanthus sonchifolius. Next base: position 36,769,745 of record CM042032.1, on the reverse strand, counting down.
TCAAGATCAACGGCTTGTGTTAGATCCGATCCTTAGAATCAAGGGTCTGTCTTGATTATAAGTTACTATATAAGTAGTACTTAGAGTCATTGTATACGCGTGCTTTTTCTTAAAATTTTTCTCTGTAATCTTGTAATCTGTGATGCTTAATACAAATTGTATTTATCAGTATTCTTCTTGTTTACTTGTTTACATTGCTTAGTTGTGATTGTTTCCGCCAATCTCAACTAGAATAGAACCATCTTGTATTCACCGATCCTACAATAAGTGTCATATGTTGTTAAAAGAACAAAAAGATTTTATGTTTTTAACTTAGTTTGAGTCATTTTATTTTTGTTTTTGTCTTACTTTTGTGTTTATTCTGTTTTTCATTAAAAATTGACCGTTCTTGTTTGATTTAATAATCGTGAAAAAGAGCCTTTATAAACAAATGAGGTTTTATTGGAAAGTTGAAAAGTTTCACAATTTTATAAGTTTGAGCATACTTGCAATTTGCACATACTTGTATTTGAGTGAACTTTCAGGAGCAACAAGATAACATTCCTTATCCAAGGGATGATGAAGAACAGATCAACATTGTTGCACCAAGTGTCATCACTGCCGAAAAGCACAATATCTTCCAAGAAGAAAATGAAGAAGAAGATGTTGACTATTTAGAAACTGAAAGTGACAGAGAGAAAGTACCGATCAACAAACATCATAAAGCTATATTGCAAAAGAGAAAGGCTATTGGGAATCCTTCTCGTAACAACTATTCTCAACATAATGATGATTTTAATGATGCAGATTATGATCTTTGGGCGGATCAAACTCCAAAGAAAAGAACGGAAGCAAGTGAACAAAACAACAACCTCAACAACCGCAAAGTCGTTCGTGAAGGTTTTGGGAATGGCTCTTGGAAATAGGTTACTGCAAGAGGTGGTGATCATTTAGTCGATTTTGAAATTTGAAGACTTCTTTGAATGCATCAGCCTAGGGGGAGATTGTAAGGACCAAAAATTTAATAGGCTGACGCATCAAAGAATCACTGAGTTGTTCAGAAGTTCAGATAACGAAGATTGGAAGAAGCAAGAAATTATGCTGCAGCATACTTCATGCAACATCATACTTCATGCATCATCATACTTCATGCAGGAGCATACTTCATGCCCTAGCCACATACTTGAAGTATGCGAGACCGCATACTTGAAGTATCCGGTGCCCGACCGTATACTTGAAGTATGCGACCCCGGCCCAGCCCAAACGAATAGTATAAAAAGTTATTTTGTATTCTGTATTAGGTTAGACAAGTTGGACGTCTGAGACAGTCAGAGAGTGGGACGAGTTAGACAGTTTAGACGAGTTGTGAAGCAACATTTGTATTGCTTTTCAGTGATTAATCAATATACGAATCGTTTGATAATCATTTGTGTCTCGTCATTATTGTTTGTTCCTATAAGTCATGTGTCGAGTCTGTTTCCGCCAGGTTCAACACGTCGTTGAATCCGTTGATTGAAGATCCTAAGGACTCCGGACCTTACAAAACGTCCATACTTAGGCATTTGTTGTATGATATCTAGGAAAGGAAGATTGATGTAGATTTAACTCAACAGCTCGTTGAATTTTTCATATTGTTTGCCAGTCTTCTGCTTTATCAACCTTCCTGGATATGGTATGTGAAAGTGGAATGCTCTCTTTGTTGGAGCTTTCGAAGGGAGATCCATCGGAGGAGGAGGAATTACATTTGATTGTGACTCTTGAGTGGTTGTTTCTGTGATATGTGGACGAAGTGATACTGCGGTGAATATTTCTCTCCTTGGTGACTGGACTTCTTCTCCTGCATTAGTGGCTCTGGATAGACTTTGCTACTTCTAAGAGTGATAGCACTCACGTTAGCTTTTGTATTGGTTTTAGTGTTACTCGGGAGACATCCTAGTTGTCTTTCGGATAATAGTTTTGCAATTTTCCCTAATTGCGTTTCAATGGCTTGAAGAGTTGCTTTTTGTGTCTTGAACTCAGCTTCATATAGACTAAACCGTTCCTCAAATTCTTTGTGACGGGAGTCCGCTAGAAGTTATTAACTTTTAGTTGTAGAGATCAACTTAGTTACCGCTTCCTCAAGGCTTAACCCATTAATTGGCTTGTTAGCTCCTTGAAATTGTTGATGAGGCTGATAGTTCTGGGATTGTCTTTGTTGAAACTGTTGTTGTTGTCTGAAGCCAGATTGTCCCTGATTGTTATTATCCCTCCATCTGAAATTCGGATGGTTCCTCCATCCAGGGTTGTAAGTATTACTATAGGGGTTGTTCTGCGGGTGATTTATTCAGATAAAGTCAACCTGCTCAGCATCAACATTGATGCTTTTTTACTTCTTCAGTAGTTTCAGGGGTTGCTTTGCCCCTGCTAAGTTGATTGAGTCAAGTGGTGAAGGCATCTACTTGAGCAGAAAGTGAAGTGACAGTACCGACAGAGTGAACTCCTTGCCTTGCTCCCCTGTTACTCCTTGGATTGTACCATTGATAGCTATTCATTGCTATTTCCTCAATTAGGTTGTATGCTTCTTGTGGCCTCTTGTTTCCAAAAATACCACCTGTCGTAGCGTCAAGTGTCTGACGAGCTTGGTTATGCAACCCATTGTAGAATGATGACACTTGTAACCAAACCTCTAACCCATGATGATGAAAGTTTCTCAACATATCCTTAAAGCGTTCCCATGCCTCATATAGTGATTCACCATCATCCTGAGTGAAAGTGGTGATATCATTTCTTAGTTTAGGAGTTTTAGCTGGCGGGAAGTATTTCGACAGGAATTTCTGAGCAAGATCGTCCCATGTAGTGATTGACCCAGTAGGAAGAGAATTTAGCCATGCCTTAGCTCATTCCCTTAAGGAGAAGGGAAACATTCGAAGGCGAATTGCGTCATTCGAAACTCCGTTCAGTTTGAAAGTGTCCCAAATTTTGAGGAAATTTGCAATGTGGTCATGTGGATCTTCATCGGGTAATCCATGTAAAGTGCATGATGAATGGATCATGTGGATAACATGAGACTTGATCTCAAAGTTGTTAGCGTCCACCATTTCCTTGTGATTCTAGACCCCAAAGCTTCTAGTGACGGTCTTGCGAAATCGAAAATAGTGCGGTTTTCAACTGCCATTTTTCTAGCACGGTTTTCTCGTATTCGGCGGTGAAAGAATCTTTCGGGCTCTGCTAAAGGTCGATATAAACCAGCAGTGGAGCTGTGGATCATACACTACCTACAACAAAATGTAAGAGGAAAACAGATGGAAAATGATAAGGCTAATTCGTTAACTTGAATTTTTCTTGAAATCACCGTGTCCCCGGCAACGGCGCCAAAAACTTGATGTGTCGTTTTTAGTATATAAAAATATAATAAATATATTTTTAGAATGGTTTTACGAGATCAGGTTTTAAATTTATAAAATGATAATTACTTTAACTTAAAAACACACACAATAGGCAAGTGTACCTATCGCAGCGTAATATAGTTTAGGTAAGAACCAAGTATCGAATCAATGGACACGGTCGAGTTCCTGTACTCAACTTTTGTTATAGTTTAGCCGGATCAATTAGTGAGTGGATTTTGTGTGCTTGTGAAGTAGAATAGTAAATGACAGAAAAGTAAATGACGGTAAAGTAAATAACAGAAAAGTAAAAACGTGCGTGATGTGTGTAACAGAAATGTAACGACCAGAATAGTAAATAACAGAAAAGTAAATATCTCGGAGATGATCAGATCACGAAGAGTATTGCTTCGGGATTCGAATCCGCTTGGTACGTGATAATGTTAAGTTGACTAATCCAGTGATGTGACAACTACAAACTTGTGACCCGGGTCACCGCTAGAGCCTCGTCCTCACGACATTTGATTTATAAATTAAATTCTTTAAAAAGTGGTAGTGCCTCCCGTTAAGACAACAATTACCCTCAACCCTTCTAATGGTCATCTCCGGGTTGGTTTAAGACATCGAACGTAAAATGCTTTGTATTAGAGTTAAATAGGTGATTATATTTTGTTCATCTGGAGGCGGTGTAACAATGGGACCAAGTATAAAGATGTACCGTTCCCAACATGAGTTCACCAATTCTTGGTCGCATAATAAGTTCGTATAAAGACTTACGATCTTAATAGTGTTGACCAAGCCTTGGCTTATCAATCTCTACTTGTATAAAGACATACATGCTTCAAGAGAAGTTTCATTCAAAAGGTTTTACGATCTTACACTTTAAAATCAAGAACACTTACAAATATAAAGACGGATTTAGACAATAATAAAAGCCCACCGAAAAGGTAGTTTTAAGGACGAATGATTAAAGACATAAACACATCACTTGGATTAATACGTTAAACATTAACATGTACCAAACTTCATCTTCACCCTAGCAATACAAAGAGTCTAGCCACGAATGGCCATAGTAACTAGCATAACGCTGAGTTTCATAGGCTCCCCTATTGCGGAACAAGGAGGAAGAGCCCCTCTACTCACTACTACTACACTCTAACTATGAAATAAGCTTTCTCTGGTGTGTTCTTGGGGGTGTGTAAGGGATATCTCAATGAAGAACTCAGGCCATCTATTTATAGGCCTCAAAATGAGCAATGCACGGGCGTACAAACATCTCAGGAATCAAACAGGGTACAAAGGAGAGTGTACTGGAGTCTGGGAGGCCAAACATGAAATGCACGACCGTGCAGAGGGATGCACGGCCGTGTCCTTCTGTCTGCTCCCCATGCTCGTCTTTTAGCTGCTGGTTGACTTGTGTTGGCCTGTTTTGACTTCTTGGGGGTCAATGCTCGGGTTTGGTCCTCCAAAAGCTTGATTTCTTCAAGTTTTAGGCTGGTTTTTGTTCAGTTTACCTTGGAACACCGAATAACCTACAATTATGAAATATTAACACATTAAGTATCATTTGTAAGGCTTTTAGTCAATTAGTACCATAATATGGGGATTATTATGCATGCAAAACATGTATAATTTAGGGCATATCAATAACAACGATAAATATATATAAATCCTTATTCTATCATTCTTTAATTTAATTATTCTGAACAGTTAAATACAAAGTGATCAAATAAATATAAATATTTAGTCCACCAATTCCAAATTTGCGTTTCGTGAAATAGCGTTAAACAAATTAAACTATATAATTTGTTCTTTGCCCAAAGTGTAACTCTTCGGATCGTACCTCGATAGGAACGTTGATATTATCGATGTTCGAACATCTAATATCCAACAATCTCCCACTTGGTCGATTCATCGATTAATCGGGTCAATGTAGACAGTTGTGGATGCCTAGCTGCATCTCACTGCCCCTAACAAGGTATGCCGTATTTACAATCGTCAACTAATTCCTTGTATTCAAGTAACCTTTACTTAACCAAGTACAATAGCCATGGTAAACATATCTATGTGTCCTTTCTGTTTAGGTCATTCGTTGAACATGAGAAATGGATACAAGTCACTTCTCATATGTGGTTCAATTTTCTTGTTCTCGTTCTTCAATTCAAAAATGGTCTAAACAAACTACTCTTTAGTTTGTGCGTGGCCCCGTGATTTATACCAGCTTGAATCAACGAGGCCGCCAGAATGTCCAGCTCCTAATTAAAGGAGAATAGAATTCCTTTGGCCACGTACAACTCCTACTTAACTTCAGATTTATTCTTAACCATATCCTTATTACTGCCTGTTAAGGTACGGCGTTAGATAAGATCAAAGAACAAACTTAAGTCAGAGTTAGTTCTAGTGCGTGCCTCGGGTCGAAGGATCAATAGATCTTACCATATTCAAAACTTCTCAAGACCTTGATCCATGAAGATAGTTTTGAAGCGAGTTACGCTCAATAATTATTCTCTAATGATTATCTGTGAATATGACGTCCAACCATTTGGACTTTCATTCCTAATGAACCAATCATCCAATTCACAATAGTCTTTCGTTCAGATTGATTCTCATGAATCTGATCGACTACAAAAATTTAGAATATAATATAATATTCAAGGATTTCTAAATCGTATAAAATGTCGAATCATAGAAACATCTATTTATAATGCACTTAACCGTTAAGTCAATATAAAACACTAATGTTTCTATATATTGTTCGAAAGCACCCAATACTAACAAATCAAACTCAAGTCTAGCATGTCAACACCTATCAACTTGCTCCTCATATACATGTTGAGGTATAGGTTTAGCGAATGGGCCAGCTAGATATTGATTTGTGTGAATTTTGTTTTAGTATGATGTCTCTAAGTTTCATGATCGCATTAATAAAAACTTATGGTGGAAAATCTCTTTTGGAACTCCTTTCCAAACTATTAGAAGTTATCTGAACTCTTTTCAGAATACTATCTTCTAATGTTTCAAAGTCACAACATCTCATGTTTATGCAATTTGTTATTGATGGAACTTTTCTATCAGATAACGTTGATGTTTCGTGTAAGCATTCTTAACGATCATCTCATGGTGTATTCATCTAATCATTCTCAATGATCGTCCTTTTGGTGTCTATATCTTAACTTTTAAGACAGTAGTGCTTTGACTGACATGTTGTCATAACTAGTTATGATCTTGTTTTAAGAACCCTTCTTGATAGTCAAAGCATGTACTCTTGGCATCTTATCTAATAAGATATCATTATCACATCATACCACTTTATGATCACCATTATGTGCTTCTCAAGCAGTATCCTTTTCTTCTGTCATAATTAAATTTCAAAGTTTTTTCACCATATAAAAATATTGACAACGCTCATTATCCCTTTTAGATGAAACTACATGAACCATTTCATTTTCATCTTATCCCTATCATTAGGGGTTATAGAAAATGTTAACAGAAAATGTTAACGATTTGTCTTTATCGATTTGTCACACAAAAATTTAAGACAATTTTACTGTTGTCAATGGATTGCTTTGATTCTTACTTTAGAATCTTTCTTTCATATATCTCAATACGGTTGCAATCAATGCAAGCTTTGAAATTAATCTCTAAAGATACTCTATCTTTCAATGATATGTTTAAACTCGTAATTTTAGCAATGTATCATTGTACATTCTATCATAACACTTATCATCCCCTTCTGTGGTGTTTCCATGTATCTCTCTTACATTCTTCTTGATAATGTGTCTCTACACATTTCTTTGTTGTATGTACTTACTCCCACTGGTCTTTGCATCTATCATGTTGAATTTTCTTCGAATTGATCTTATCAGATTAATGATTCAACAATCTTAGACATATTCAGACATTATACTCTTCTTGAAGCCATTTTATTACAAGAACATTCTAGTATTCATAATACATGTTCATTTTGACTGGTTTGTTAAACTTGTCAAAACTTGTAATCTGTTTCCTTTCAAGGAAACTCGGAATGTAATTCCTATTTTATCAACCTTTTGATAATATGTCAGGCTTCTAGGATGAACGATCCATTTGTTGTTTCAAAACAACTTCTACATCTGGATGAATCTTATACATGTGTAGTCTGAACAAATCTTTATTTGTCATAATATGGATTGCTTGTTTGGATCATCATCAAATGATTTAACTAAAGAATCTTATTCTTTCATCATATGATCCCTAGTGTCTGTTGTAAAAGATCACATCTTTACTTTCATATACTTATCAATTGTAAAAGATCATATCTTTTGTTAATGATAAACATTTATATATTTCAAGGATCTAATCCTTGCCTGTATATGAAAATTTATGTCCATGCATTTGAATAATACTATTATTCAGAACTTTAAATAACAATTGTTTATTGTTCAAGAACCAAGTATATCTTAGTCATGAACATTTTCAATCTCATGATTAAGCTTGAAGGCTTATTAAGGTGGCACACGAAACTCTTTCGTATAGGAGCTCATAACGTCCTATCCTTAATTGTTCATTGGAGTCTTTCTACATATTCATATCACATATGAATTGTCATACCTGTTCTAGATGAACCTTACGGTTCAAGGCTAGTGATTTAGACTATGTCAATTCTGGGCAGCTGTTTTTCACATGACTAACAATTTAGTCTTGAAGTAGTGATAACTTTTATCGCTCTTTTATATCTTAACTCATAAGATTGTTTCTAGAGGAATTTCATTGAAACTATTTCAATCATAAAGTCATATGTAAACATTATATCTTATATATACCTTTTACAAGACTTAATATGTTTCATGATATCTATTAAATCCGATCTAATGAAGTATCTAATGGACTTGAATAACATGTCTCACATGTCTTTAATATTTCATGTCAAAATAGATTGGTATTGAATTCATAATTCATAATCAGGCAACAATCATAATGCATAAAAGATTTAAATAAGTCATACTTAAAATAATCAAGCAATATTCAAAAGAAAGCAAATCCGGAATTTAAATTTGTTCTAAACAAAATAAAATAACATCATCAAATGGTGTAATCAACAATTTGAAATAATCTTCAAACTGTGTCCGTCTTCCTTTCCTTCTTAAGACTAACTTTTAAGTGATAAAGAACCAACAGAAAAGTTGCCAAGATACCAGGAGTATAGGCATATCGATTTAGAGATATTAGCCTTGGTCTCACCAACGCTTCGCCCTTATCCCCGGTTTCGACAGTCTCTACCGGTACCCTTTTACTTGTGAAACACAAGTGAAGTTCATCATCAATCATAGCTTTCAAGATGTTGTCATTGGGATAAATCCCTATTCTTTCAAGCTGATCAATGAAGCATGACATCTTTAAAGCATCATTGGGCACCCACTCGGCATCCCGAGAGATGAAATCCCTAACATAGTCATAACGACTATGTAGATGCTTTTCCCATTTATAGTTGTCAAACACGTCATCAACAATAATATCTATAATCAAGTGATCATCTATGGGAATGCATGCTTCCTCGAGGTCTGCCACTTTCTTCCTCATGATCATAGCACGTCTCGGATTCTAAAAACAATGTCTCTAATGTAGGACATTAAAGAGTGACTAGGATCCTTGTTGTAATCTTGATGGTATCTCTCCTTCAAGTTACAGATCATGTCATAAGCCATCAAGCTCTGGAGTGATTCTTTAATCCCAGGGCTAACACATGCAAGCATAAGGTTTGATATAGCATAGGTATCATCCCTAAGTTTGTTCCAGGCATTTAGAACAAACTCGCTAGCATCCTCAAGTGGCTGCTTAGGTAAGGGGTACTTAAGAACATGTAATTTCTTGTTGTATCTGAGGACGTTCTTCATATTGTAGTATCAGGTCAAGAAATTTGTTCCATCGAGTTTAACGTTTAGGATGTTGTTAAGACGTTCTAGAATAACCAAATCAGCAGATTGAGACATCTACAAAATTCAAATAAAGTTTAGTACTTTCATGCTTGAACTTCCTAATTAAATTAATGACCCAAGGGCAAAAATATATATTTAGGAATGAGATCCCAGTTCGCCATGACTCAGTGAATGGCTGAGCACTCTCCACTGGCATAGCTAGATAGGTAGGTATAAGAATACCAATTGTGTTCACTACACAATTCTTGGTTTGAGGTTTTAATTTACCGGTTACGAGTCAAAAATATTTTGGTCGACAAGAAGCATGAATCAAGTCGTGCAAATATTAGTAAACCAATTTTACTATATAAGTTCGTGAAACGCTTTCAACACTGGACACGGTCCAATTTTAAATACCTTATTTCTAAACTAAATTGGTAGTTAGTCGCGAACTTAATTTTAAACTAATTAACCTTTAATTAATTTAAACGTGTTTTTAAATAAAAAAATTAAATTTAAAAACTCGTTTTACTTTTAAATAAAAACTACTTTTAATTAATTACCTTTTCGAGAAATTTATAAACCTTTTAATATTCTCGTCGTTTTATAAGATTGTGTTAAATGTTTTATATAAAAATATTTGCTGTTTAAATTATTATCCTAAATAATAGAAGCAACCACAAAAATATAAAACAACCATAGCCACTAGTAAGTATGTTCGGTTTCGTTCGAGCCATCAAACGAGTAACCGAACCGGTCTAAGGAACAACAAATAAAATATAAACTTGTCGCCTCCCACTTAGTCCAAGATCTCTATCTTCAAATTCCCGTCTTTGTCAATCCTTGTCTTCAAATCTTCGTCCTGTTAGGTTTACAACTTTTATACTTTTACATTAAAAATAAATAAATAAAAGAAACCTAACTATTACATCCGGGTTTCAAATAACCCAAAAATAAAAATACAAATACAAAGAAAATAAAAACAACCATGACAAGCAAAAACCACGGGTCACTAGGGCTCGATGTACCAAACACAATTACAACCAAAACGATAAAGGCTCGATCTTTTGTTAACCAAAAGTGTTAACAAATAAAACGGAGATCGAAAAGAAAAGAAAAATTTATGTCTAAACGCGCGTAGAGGTAGCTTTGATACCACTGTTGAGAAATCGTGCACCGGTTTTAACATTTAAAACGAAACTTTATAAAATCAGATTTACAATGGTGGAAGCGTTTATAAAAGCACAAGATAATAAAGATCCGATCTTTTCCGACAGTGATCCGATTACACATCGTTTAGACAATAAATAAAACACAACCATAGGGTGTTAAGGATTTATACCTTTGACGAATAACCGGATTGTAACACTCGGGTACAAAGAACGTCACGCTAGATGACAACAATGAACTCGTCTCACAAAACACTCGAGCGGGTGGAACCCGGTTCGCGGTACACAGCTTGCGCGAACAAGAAGGCCGACCGACTAGGGCTCGGCGACTGTGGCGGATCACGGTGGTGGTGACTGGGCTCTTCAGACGACAGCGGCGGCGTGGCTCGGTTGTCTGCGGCCGTCCACGGTGGCAGCGGTCGGCGGAGGTGCGTCGCACAAGGGGGGGGGGGGGGCTTTTGGGTTTTGGGATTAGATTTAGGGTTTTGACTTAGAGATGTTTATATAGAAACTAATCTTACAAGTTAACCCCTAAGCAATTACCAATTAATTACTAACTGATTAATACTTAATCAGTTATAGTCCATACAATTTACAATTAATTCACCAAGACCATCTTATATAAACTGAACTGGTTTTATATTTAACTATTTAAATATATAAACCCGTTAATATATTTATAACAACGATAAATATATATAAAGCATTATTCTATCATTCGTTAATTTATTTACTCTAAACAATAAAATACGAAGTGATCAAATAAATATAAATATTTAGTCCACCAATTCCAAATTCGCGTTTCGTGAAATAGCGTTTAACAATTTAAACGATATAATTTGTTCTTTGCCCAAAGTGAACTCTTCGGATCATACCTCGAAAGCAACGTTGATATTATCGATGATCGGACATCAAATATCCAACAGGCTACGTGCCATGTCTATATTCGGCCGGGCCGAATCTCCATTCGCCATGCTTATATCCTTAACGTCTTAGTCCCTAATGACATGTTCACAGCCATTATACGCCACCTGAAAAACAGGCGCGCGCTTAACGCTTAAAGCCTTTGTCCATAATGACAAAGTCCACAGCATTGTACACGCCACTTGAAACACAGGCGCGCGCTTAACACTTAATGCCTTTGTCTGTAACGACAGAGTCCACAACTTTGTATACGCTGCCTGAAAAACAGGCGCGCGCTTAACGCTTAAAGCCTTTGTCCCTAACGACAAAGTCCATAGCATTGTACACGACGCCAGAAACACAGGCATGCACTTAACGCTTAAAGCCTTTGTCCCTAACGACAATGTCCATAACATTGTACACGCCGCCTGAAACACAGGCGCGTGCTTAACGCGTAAAGTCTTTGTCCCTAACGACAAAGTCCACAGCATTGTACACGCCGCCTAAAATACAGGCGCATGCTTAATGCTTAAAGCCTTTGTCCCTAACGACAAAATCCACAACATTGTACATGCCGCCTGAAAAACAGGCGTGCGCTTAACGCTTAAAGCCTTTTTCCTTAACGACAAAGTCCACAACATTGTACACGTCGCCTAAAAAACAGGCGCACGCTTAACACTCAAATCCTTTGTCCCTAACGACAAAGTCCACAGCATTTTACACGCCGCCTGAAACACAGGCGCGCGCTTAACTCTTAAAGCCTTTGTCTCTAACCACAAAGTCCACAACATTGTACACGTCACCTGAAACATAGGTGCGCGCTTAACGCTTAAAGCCTTTGTCCCTAACGACAAAGTCAAGAACATTGTATACGCCGCCTGAAAAACAGGCGCGCGCTTAACGCTTAAAGACTTTTTTCCTAACGACAAAGTCCACGGCATTGTACACGCCGCTTGAAACACAGGCGTGTGCTTAACGCTTAAAGCCTTTGTCCGTTACGACAAAGTCCATAACATTGTACACGCCGCCTGAAACACAGGCGCGCGCTTATCGCGTAAAGCCTTTGTCCCTAACGACAAAGTCCACAGCATTGTACACGCCGCCTAAAACACAGGCGCATGCTTAACGCTTAAAGCCTTTGTCCCTAACGAAAAAGTCCACAGCTTTGTATACGCCGCCTGAAAAACAGGCGCGCGCTTAACGCTTAAAGCCTTTGTCCCTAACGAAAAAGTCCACAGCATTGTACACGACGCCTGATACACAGGTATGCGCTTAACGCTTAAAGTCTTTGTCCCTAACGACAAAGTCCATAACATTGTACACGCCGCCTGAAACACAGGTGTGCGCTTAACGCGTAAAGGCTTTGTCCCTCACGACAAAGTCCACAACATTGTACAAGCCGCCTAAAACACAGGCGCACGCTTAAAGCCTTTGTTCCTAACGACAAAGTCCACAGCATTGTACACGCCGCCGAAAAAACAGAAGAACGGTTAATGCTTAAAGCCTTTGTCCCTAACGACAAAGTCCATAACATTTTACACCGCCTGAAAAACAGGTGCGCGCGCTTAACGCTTAAAGCCTTTGTCCTTAACGACAAAGTCCACAGCATTGTACACGTCGCCTAAAAAACAGGCTCACGCTTAACAATCAAAGCCTTTGTCCCTAACGACAAAGTCCACAACATTGTAAACGCCGCCTGAAACACAGGCGCGCGCTTAACGCTTAAAGCCTTTGTCCCTAACCACAAAGTCAACAACATTGTACACGTCACCTGAAACATAGGCGTGCGCTTAACGCTTAAAGCTTTGTCCCTAACGACAAAGTCCAGAGCATTGTATACGTCGCCTGAAAAACAGGCGCGCGCTTAACGCTTAAAGCCTTTGTTCCTAACGTCAAAGTCCACAACATTGTACAAGCCGCCTGAAACACAGGCGTGTGCTTAACGCTTAAATCCTTTTTCCCTAACGACAAAGTCCATAACATTGTACACTCCGGCCGAAACACAGGCGCGCGGTTAACGCGTAAAGCCTTTGTCCCTAACGACAAAGTCCACAACATTGTACACGCCGCCTAAAACACAAGCACGCGCTTAACGCTTAAAGCCTTTGTCCCAAACGACAAAGTACACATCATTGTACACACCGCCTGAAAAACAGGCGCGCGCTTAACGCTTAAAGCCTTTGTCCCTAACGACAAAGTCCACAGCATTGTACACGCCGCCTGAAAAACAGGCGCGTACTTAGCGCTCATAGCCTTTGTCCCTAACCACAAAGTCCACAACATTGTACACGCCTCCCGAAACACAGGCGCGCGCTTAACCCTTAAAGCCTTTGTCCCTAACCACAAAGTCCATAGCATTGTACACGTCGCCTGAAACACAGGCAGATTAACGGTTGAAGCCTTTGTCCCTAAGGACAAAGTCCATAGCATGGAACACGCCGCCTGAAACACAATCGCGCGATTAACGCTTAAAGACTTACTCCCTAACGACAAGTCAACAACTTTTATACACCGCCTGGGACACAGGCGCGCGAGGCTTAAAAACTCATCCTAACTCCAAGTTCACGTCATTTAGGTCACCCAGAAAAAGATCTGGAGCAGTGGTATATGATGGACGTTCCCTCTTTGCGCTTCAAATGATCCTTATTCGAGGACGACTGTTCGGTAGAACTCTTATTTTTATACCATGTTTATTATATAATACTTTAAAAATCATATTCAATATATGGGTTGAATACCTCACTACCATCAACGGGATGCGCCCCTTATCTCCATATGGCTACATGCCCCGTCCATTTTTGCCTAAGGGCAACACACCTACAGACCATAACAAGTCTTATTGCAAACGCAAGTAGAAACGAAAAGACTGGCGGACATGACAGACACTCTCTGGCCGCTTGCTCACACTCAATGTTCTGAACAACACCATAAACTTGTCCTAATGTCTAAATCGAAACATACCTTTGTGACTAACATTTGTATTTTTACAACTTTGATTGAAATAACAACATTTTCAGGACTACAAGTTAAAGGTCACAAATGTTACGAGTCTACCACAATGTGTCTAGCACCACATCATACCAGACTGAGGGACTTGTAGACGTACCCTACTGATTGAGCGAAGATCCAATGAGTGAGCCCACTCCCAGCAGGCCCAAGTTGAAGGCCCATTAGGGTTTACTCTTACCCCTCCTATAAATAGAGGGGTCTCTTCCAAAAAGAATCAGGTTGTATTCTCTCTCTAGCTCACATCCACTTAACAAAAAAAATGTCTTGAGGCCCCGACTGACTTAAGCGTCGGAGTGCCCTCGGAGCTAAGGCTTCTGGGCCCTCTAACAAGCGTTTTTTGGTGATTACAGATCTGAGAGGAATCACCCGACTCCACCGACGATCCGAGATATGGCTGTCTTCTCTTTCTCATTGAAGCATCTGCCTCTAAATCCTCCATGGCCGGAATTTGCTTCTTCAGCCACAATTTTAATAATCGCTTTAGGACCCAACATATGTTGAGCCGCCCCTGATAAAAATTGTCACATATTAATGAAATTTACTATATTTTGTGTAGTTAATATATTTCAACCAAAGACATTGTCACGTATTCACTCGAATTGAGCCATTGGGATATTGTTGTGTATCACCATATCATAACATTAACATACGTGATAACATATATAATATCTAGATATCTTATCGTTTTATAAAATTTAGAGTTTCGAATAAATAATAAGTTTAGATATTTTAGAATCCTGGTAATGTTTTGTTTGTTTTTTCAAGAATACATGCAGAAGGTATAACTCTTCTCCAATAAATATGTACACATATCTGTTGCAGAAGCAAAGCAATTCACTGCAAAAACCAAGGCAACTAGCGGCAACAACAACACAACTTGTGGAAGCATTTCACCAAAGCATGAAGCTCAAATTTTACAACTATAATACCATAAAGAATCAAAGTATGATAGTAGGACCCAAAACCATTATTGTAAGAAGCTAAAACAGCTCAAGCAAAGGTCGCAAGCTCATACGAGTTTAGTCTCCTCGGTTACAGCCCATACATTGTGGATGTAACCAAATCAAAATGACACGCTTCCATAGGTTCCTTCATGCATGAATCACAAGATCACATCGGATTAACTATGATGGCAAGAAACGATTCTACAATCAACGCTAGAGTTATGCGAAAAACAGAAAGTCGGTTCGACCAGAAATAGCCCAAAACATCCCATAAACATATCCCGGGCTAGAAAATGAGTTACGAAAATCATAAAATATGAACTTGGGTGCCTCGGCGAGAAGAACATGAAAATGGGGTTATACCTGACCGTCACTAGGTGTAACGGTCCGTCACTAGGTGTAACGGTCCGTCACTGGTGTCAAAAATTCATAACGGACCATCACCGTCCGTGACGGTCCGTCACGTCGCAAAATCGTGAAAACGCACCGTTTTAAGCCACGTATCACTGAGTCATTGCACCCTAAGGCCATGACGGTCCGTTACGTGGTCAGAAAGCCCTTGGAGGCCTTGAAAACGGTAACGGACCGTCACCAATGGTAACGGTCTGTTACGGGCTCAGAAATTTGCCTATAAATTGATTCTTGGAGCCGTTCAAATGAGAAACATCACACACCAAACACCATATACAACACACACATTCTGAGAAGGATTAAAAAGCAAGTGTGGCACGTTTAAGTGCGAGTGCGATACCCTGCGTGTGCGGTTTGAGTTCGGAGAAGCGTTTAAGCAAGGAACGAGCGTAGGAAAACGACCCGAGACTATTGTAAGTACACTGGACCCGTAACCTAGACTAGATTATGTGAATTACGTGCTTAAATGATATGTGTCATGTGATATGTATATATATGACGAGGGTACGGGGTAATGAAGGGTTAGTCTAAACATTGAACGGGAATAATGGAGTAGCCAAGACGTATCCAAGGGGTGGTGGATATGCCGCTGGTACTTCCTATATATAAATCTCTTTGATACTTCATGGTAAAACCATTATGAATGTTTAGGGGTATATACTAAAAGACAGAAATGAAATTATAGTAAACGTACGGGAGGACTTCCAACCGGTTTGTAGTTATCTGACAAACATAATGTTCTGTCTAAGGAAAGAGTGGTGTATAAATCTCTCCTAGACCCATCACTCTTTCCTGGGAACATCTCTGTTGGAGGTACTGCTCTGGAAGGATAATCGCCCCAGTTTACAATATATGATGAATATGAATATGTGATCAAAATGAATGCATGAACACATGAATATGTGATGCATGATAAAGATGAATACGTGAATGCATGATGAGACGTGCAAATTTGAATGAGTATGATGGAACAAGTCTAAACCCTAAAATGGAATAACGGAGTACTCATGATATGTTAAAAGGGTGGTGGATATGCCGCTGGTACTTCCTATATATAAACCTTTTTAATGCATCGTGAAGAAGCCGTTACGAAGTTTTAAGGTGAGGACTTGTTAGGAAATAAAACAAGCATACACATGAATGAAAATAAATGCTTGATACATCTGGGAGGCTGTGAGTCTAAGATACTCAAGGTCCTAAATGAAATGAGATACCCGGCCTGTAAGGTAGATCTCAATAAAAAGGAAGAAAACTAAAAAGATTCCAAGCCTACGGGGCTGAGGAAAAGATTCCAAGCCTACGGGGCTGAGGAAATGATTGAGTCTTCGTGACAAAGGCAAGGGGTCTATACTAACGAGTATAAGAACCTTGCTAAAAACTCGGACCGGAGGTACGTTCGAAGATGGTCACGAGGGGGTTAGCACACCCATAAAATATACGAATGACGTGACCGGAGATGGCCCCCGGCGCCGAGAGCCTGGGAAACTTGAACAATGATAAGAACCTAAAGGGTTCAAAATAAAATGAACGATGCAGTGTACTTACTTAGCGTAAGCTAATTCAAAAATGTTTTCCAAACACTGAAGGAAAGAAGCACGTGGAATGAAGCTTCTTGAGGACGGAACGATCGAAGTTGAAAGATCCCTATATAATATGATGTAATTATATCATATTTTGTAAAACAATATTATAATAAAAAAGTTACCTTAGCCAGTTATGGCAATGTTTTGTTAAACTGTGACCATTTTTCGCATTATAAAAACTCTGATAAAGTATAACATAAGTAGGGTGTTTCACGTTTGGTTCCTAAAAACCAAGGACGTTCGTACAAGAACACAAGTACCTTGGCCAAGCCCACCTTGGCACATATGAAACTCACTTTCGTTAGCCAAAATCCCGCCTTCACAGGAAAGAAACTAACCTTCTTGCATAATAAGCTCAATCTCCCGATGATGATGGCGATGACTTACTAATCGATATAAGGTTAAACACTTTTTGAAGCTTCTAATGTCAACAAAAGTAGAACTTGTTCAAAGGTTGAAATAATTCATCCAAGACAAAACTAAAGCTAATCACGCCTCGCAGATGCCAAAAGTCCATCCCTGATCAAATCTCATTGACTAAATCCCATACCGGCATGGATATAGCCGAATCTCGATATCAGGAAGCATACCCGTGGCAACATTTCATTGGTCAAGCATCAACGAATCAAGAAGCAATCCAACACATTATCATGCTTCTCCCACAAGATATCCAACTTTAAATTACAAAGCAAAATCATACGAAAGAATAAACAGGGTCGACACAGCTTCGATTCAACAATCTTCACGAAGGAAGCATAAACTACTTTGACAACTTAAACAAAGGCTTCCTAATAAGCTTCACGTGAGAGAACCAATACACTAAGCTTATCCAACATACGAAAGAAGCACCCGAGCGGGTCAAAGCATATCTAAAGGGTAAAAAAGTGTAGAATAACTTGGAAGCACGGAAAATGAAAACAACCATTCGCCCAGAAAGAAGCATCGCTTCTAGCACTTTGTCGAGAACCGCATGAACCATGGGAGTCAAGAAGGTGCAAACAGATCGATGCCTTTGAGTAATCCACATGTTTAAGAGAAGCGCGTAGCTTTCACAACTCTCACCAAGACACTACAAAGAATCTCGGCCACTAAAGAAGCAAATTACAAGCTTCCGACCTCCTAGCCCCGTTACAAATGGGAAATATTAATGGAGTAGTACGGTCGGGAAGACTAGCGCATATCGTGAAAAACATAAAAAGAAAGCTGGTAAGAAAGAAGCAAAGAAATGACGATGGTGCACCTTGTTAGGAAAGAAGCGTGTAAGAAACACCAAGAATATACATGGCAAAACAACCTTCATACTTCTCTTTAACCAAAAGACCAAGTAATTTCCACACCTATCACACTAGTCAAGCATTTACAAACGAAAGAGAAGGCTCCCAATTTATGCATGAACGTTGCTTCTTCCAGGAACAAGGTCATGGTTACAAAAGAAAGGATACTTTATCCATTAAGCTCTCGTGATAACAAGTACGTCTTCTCAAACAAATAGAAATTGATGTCCACTTAAGGCTAGAAGTCTTCCTCGAGCTAAATAGCTAACTTTTGGGTCATAAAGTCCTTGTCCCACTAGGTTGTCTTCACCAGACAACCAAGGACGAGCATCTTCAGATCTGCAACACATGGACTAATGAAGCTCCTTAGTATTGGGGGAGTAGCAACCATCAAACAGTTTTGGCACTCTTTCTTACGAAAACGAGAGAGGCCATCAAAATGTAGGAAGACCATAATTGCTACTATTAAGAAGAACACCTACATGGAGAGAATCTAGGAAGCAATTGTAAAAATATACCATGAATGATCAAGGGCGAATGTCCTCCTACAGGTAAAGGAGCACGTCACCCTCCACTATCTATGGCAAATGTAAGAAGCAAAAGGGTCAACCTTAACCACTTCGCCGATAGAATCAAAAGGATCAACCTCAACGAATTTCGCCGAAAGAAGCAAAAGGATCAACCTCAACCTCTTCATCGGCAGAAGCAAAGCAAGCGCGCAAAATACTGCTCTTCAAGGTAGCTACAAGTCAAGCGGTCAAGGTAACGTCATAAAAGCTTTCATTACGGCGTTTCACAATAACGAAGCCCATGAAATAGATTGAAGAAGCTAAATGAAGGCTCTCAACAGACGCATGTACCTTGCACACAGCTCAAGCATCATTCACCGAGTGCTTTGAAACCGGGTTTATCCTAATCAACCACCAAGGAATGTATTTCGCGCACGAAGCAGAAGCGCTTCTTGCAAGGCTCTGACTAGTAAAATAAGTGAAGGTATCTAAGCTGCACACATTTGCCAACTCAATGCTAGTAGCACAGTCAAGTGGAAGATCATCCTACTCCATTAAAAGAACAAATGATGGAAAATAGAAAGTCAAGAGCAAAGAGTTAATACAAGGAGTCATATGCATGAAGCTAAACAAGTCCTGTGGGGCAAGAAGCATGCAAACTGATACTTTCAGCATGAACCTTCGCTCACCTTTTACTAAATATAAGTCTCAAAGGAGCATTCAATTACAAAACTCAATGTACAAAATGTCACAATTTCCTGAAAGGAAAGAAAGTTGCCATAAGATAAGAAATAAGCAGCATATCCACAACTAGAAACTAAGAAGCACGTCCTAGATGACGGGATCCTTTAGAGTAAAAATCCTACTTTTCCCATCACCTCAAATGCATTAGGCCTGATCAAAATAACCATTTGATAAGGAGGTGCATTAGGGGATATGTGAGACTCATGTAGGACCTTTTTCGGTGGACATATGATTAACATTTCATAAATAGGGTACGGACATTGCTTGGTCCTTTCCCCTTTAGAAACAATGCAACAAGTAAATGCTAGCAAGTAGGCCTAGAAATGGGAGAGGCCATACTACATTAACGAAATACATAAAGGAAGCTCGTGCGAGCTTAGAGACATGAGTGGAAGAAAAGTGGCTTCAAAGACAATAGAATACCAAAAACCTTCGTCATTTCTAGTCTATAAATCACTGATAATAAACAAACACTTGTTACTATCCCTTTTGTATGATTGCAATCAATGAATGAAATTGCATATCTTATCAAAATCTATTTTGTGTACTAATTATCCTATCGGTGGTGAGCTCCTTGACCAATAAAGCTCCATAGGGTCCGGGTAAAACCTCGGCATGTAAAGGGATGAGCTCCTAGGCCAAAACGCTCAACAGGTCCGGGCCTTGACCGACCCGTATACATGTTGAGTCCCTAAAACAATGCAACTCCATGGGTATCAAGTCTTTCTTACCTATGCAACTGGGTGAGCTCCCATCAATAATGCTCTATAAGTAATAACTCATAAATATTTATGATTACGCCCAATAAACTTTAAACATTATAGCAAATAATGGACTTCTTGCAAGATAGGATAATACCGTGTATTCGTAACCTTGCACTTATCTAGTATGGTGTCTACAACACCATGCCTTGATAAAACTTGGATTATGGCAACAAAACAAAAACACAAAAACAAAGGTCTAAACTAAGAATTGACATTTCAAAGCACACGAGCTTTGCCAATAAACAAATAGGATAAAAATCCAATAAAGGATAAACGTCTGTTGTATTCAAAAGGACATGCAAGATAAACATCATTGCCTATAAGGCGCAAGTCCGAAAGGTATAAAAAACATGATGAAAACACGCACATGACCTACATAGGCTTAAAAACAAGCCAGCGAAACACTACAAGTTTCCAAATAACATGAGAAGTGACAAATCGTCCAAACGCAGTCACATGCATTTTAGCAATGGCCATGATGAATGTGCCCCCATCTCTTGATACAACCTAGACGTACAACAACTAGAAAGACCAGGAGAAGAAAAAAGCCTTGCCAAGAATGATGCCATAAGCATTGGAAAGCACAACGAACAATACTTTGCAAGGACAAATATTCACTTTCTTGCATGAAGCAACTTCAATTTTTCACAAGCTTCTTACAAGCACCAAAAAAGTAGACCACATGCTTGTCCACAAAATTCAGCAACTTAAATTTGCAAAGAATTGCTATAAAGGAAGCAAAAAGATAAATACATAGTTCATAGTATGACAAAAGCAGTGATCTAAGGCCTCTTAAATAAGCATTGAAAGAAGCTCACATTCGCACGGAATAAGCGCACATGCTCACATTCGTACGAGGTAAGCACACCTGCTAACCTTCGTGCACCAAAAATGCTTCTGCTTGTTTAGTTTTGCCACCCATATAATGAAAAATAAGTTTATCACCTGATGTCGCCCAGACGGGCTACAAAAACTAACACATAAACCTAACCTAGACTCCTAAGTAATAAATGGAGTACCTATGAACTAATCCGCACTAACAGGCAAGTGTACCTTTCGAGTGTAGCACAGCTTAATGGTAAACTGGATTAGCGAACCCTAGAGACACTGAACAGCTAAACTAGACTATGACTTGGACTAAAGATGATTTGGATTGGGGGTTTTCTACACTACTGATTAAACTAATAATGCAGAACTAAAGATCGACTCGAACTATCAGAAAAAGAACTCAGGGAAAATACCAGGAATGGGAAGAATACCACCTAGGTCGGAATCCTACCTATAAAGCACATACTTCTACCGGTTATGGAAACTATGATGGATCTGGGTATCTAAGGATAACAGCTCTAGACAACCTAGTGGATCCCTAATCACTCTCAGGGTGTCACCATCTAAGAAACCTAAAGATGTAGTAAACTCACCAGATGGTCGGATTACCTTTCAGTCTCTCCAACAATGATAGTGTACCCAACAGACAGATCACCTCTCGGTCTCACTGTCCACAATACATCGAAGATGCACGGGGTAATCTCAAGATAACAACTATGACACGGAATAGCAACAAATACACTAAGCTTATCCAACATACGAAAGAAGCACCCGAGCGGGTCAAAGCATATCTAAAGGGTAAAAAAGTGTAGAATAACTTGGAAGCACGGAAAATGAAAACAACCATTCGCCCAGAAAGAAGCATCGCTTCTAGCACTTTGTCGAGAACCGCATGAACCATGGGAGTCAAGAAGGTGCAAACAGATCGATGCCTTTGAGTAATCCACATGTTTAAGAGAAGCGCGTAGCTTTCACAACTCTCACCAAGACACTACAAAGAATCTCGGCCACTAAAGAAGCAAATTACAAGCTTCCGACCTCCTAGCCCCGTTACAAATGGGAAATATTAATGGAGTAGTACGGTCGGGAAGACTAGCGCATATCGTGAAAAACATAAAAAGAAAGCTGGTAAGAAAGAAGCAAAGAAATGACGATGGTGCACCTTGTTAGGAAAGAAGCGTGTAAGAAACACCAAGAATATACATGGCAAAACAACCTTCATACTTCTCTTTAACCAAAAGACCAAGTAATTTCCACACCTATCACACTAGTCAAGCATTTACAAACGAAAGAGAAGGCTCCCAATTTATGCATGAACGTTGCTTCTTCCAGGAACAAGGTCATGGTTACAAAAGAAAGGATACTTTATCCATTAAGCTCTCGTGATAACAAGTACGTCTTCTCAAACAAATAGAAATTGATGTCCACTTAAGGCTAGAAGTCTTCCTCGAGCTAAATAGCTAACTTTTGGGTCATAAAGTCCTTGTCCCACTAGGTTGTCTTCACCAGACAACCAAGGACGAGCATCTTCAGATCTGCAACACATGGACTAATGAAGCTCCTTAGTATTGGGGGAGTAGCAACCATCAAACAGTTTTGGCACTCTTTCTTACGAAAACGAGAGAGGCCATCAAAATGTAGGAAGACCATAATTGCTACTATTAAGAAGAACACCTACATGGAGAGAATCTAGGAAGCAATTGTAAAAATATACCATGAATGATCAAGGGCGAATGTCCTCCTACAGGTAAAGGAGCACGTCACCCTCCACTATCTATGGCAAATGTAAGAAGCAAAAGGGTCAACCTTAACCACTTCGCCGATAGAATCAAAAGGATCAACCTCAACGAATTTCGCCGAAAGAAGCAAAAGGATCAACCTCAACCTCTTCATCGGCAGAAGCAAAGCAAGCGCGCAAAATACTGCTCTTCAAGGTAGCTACAAGTCAAGCGGTCAAGGTAACGTCATAAAAGCTTTCATTACGGCGTTTCACAATAACGAAGCCCATGAAATAGATTGAAGAAGCTAAATGAAGGCTCTCAACAGACGCATGTACCTTGCACACAGCTCAAGCATCATTCACCGAGTGCTTCGAAACCGGGTTTATCCTAATCAACCACCAAGGAATGTATTTCGCGCACGAAGCAGAAGCGCTTCTTGCAAGGCTCTGACTAGTAAAATAAGTGAAGGTATCTAAGCTGCACACATTTGCCAACTCAATGCTAGTAGCACAGTCAAGTGGAAGATCATCCTACTCCATTAAAAGAACAAATGATGGAAAATAGAAAGTCAAGAGCAAAGAGTTAATACAAGGAGTCATATGCATGAAGCTAAACAAGTCCTGTGGGGCAAGAAGCATGCAAACTGATACTTTCAGCATGAACCTTCGCTCACCTTTTACTAAATATAAGTCTCAAAGGAGCATTCAATTACAAAACTCAATGTACAAAATGTCACAATTTCCTGAAAGGAAAGAAAGTTGCCATAAGATAAGAAATAAGCAGCATATCCACAACTAGAAACTAAGAAGCACGTCCTAGATGACGGGATCCTTTAGAGTAAAAATCCTACTTTTCCCATCACCTCAAATGCATTAGGCCTGATCAAAATAACCATTTGATAAGGAGGTGCATTAGGGGATATGTGAGACTCATGTAGGACCTTTTTCGGTGGACATATGATTAACATTTCACAAATAGGGTACGGACATTGCTTGGTCCTTTCCCCTTTAGAAACAATGCAACAAGTAAATGCTAGCAAGTAGGCCTAGAAATGGGAGAGGCCATACTACATTAACGAAATACATAAAGGAAGCTCGTGCGAGCTTAGAGACATGAGTGGAAGAAAAGTGGCTTCAAAGACAATAGAATACCAAAAACCTTCGTCATTTCTAGTCTATAAATCACTGATAATAAACAAACACTTGTTACTATCCCTTTTGTATGATTGCAATCAATGAATGAAATTGCATATCTTATCAAAATCTATTTTGTGTACTAATTATCCTATCGGTGGTGAGCTCCTTGACCAATAAAGCTCCATAGGGTCCGGGTAAAACCTCGGCATGTAAAGGGATGAGCTCCTAGGCCAAAACGCTCAACAGGTCCGGGCCTTGACCGACCCGTATACATGTTGAGTCCCTAAAACAATGCAACTCCATGGGTATCAAGTCTTTCTTACCTATGCAACTGGGTGAGCTCCCATCAATAATGCTCTATAAGTAATAACTCATAAATATTTATGATTACGCCCAATAAACTTTAAACATTATAGCAAATAATGGACTTCTTGCAAGATAGGATAATACCGTGTATTCGTAACCTTGCACTTATCTAGTATGGTGTCTACAACACCATGCCTTGATAAAACTTGGATTATGGCAACAAAACAAAAACACAAAAACAAAGGTCTAAACTAAGAATTGACATTTCAAAGCACACGAGCTTTGCCAATAAACAAATAGGATAAAAATCCAATAAAGGATAAACGTCTGTTGTATTCAAAAGGACATGCAAGATAAACATCATTGCCTATAAGGCGCAAGTCCGAAAGGTATAAAAAACATGATGAAAACACGCACATGACCTACATAGGCTTAAAAACAAGCCAGCGAAACACTACAAGTTTCCAAATAACATGAGAAGTGACAAATCGTCCAAACGCAGTCACATGCATTTTAGCAATGGCCATGATGAATGTGCCCCCATCTCTTGATACAACCTAGACGTACAACAACTAGAAAGACCAGGAGAAGAAAAAAGCCTTGCCAAGAATGATGCCATAAGCATCGGAAAGCACAACGAACAATACTTTGCAAGGACAAATATTCACTTTCTTGCATGAAGCAACTTCAATTTTTCACAAGCTTCTTACAAGCACCAAAAAAGTAGACCACATGCTTGTCCACAAAATTCAGCAACTTAAATTTGCAAAGAATTGCTATAAAGGAAGCAAAAAGATAAATACATAGTTCATAGTATGACAAAAGCGGTGATCTAAGGCCTCTTAAATAAGCATTGAAAGAAGCTCACATTCGCACGGAATAAGCGCACATGCTCACATTCGTACGAGGTAAGCACACCTGCTAACCTTCGTGCACCAAAAACGCTTCTGCTTGTTTAGTTTTGCCACCCATATAATGAAAAATAAGTTTATCACCTGATGTCGCCCAGACGGGCTACAAAAACTAACACATAAACCTAACCTAGACTCCTAAGTAATAAATGGAGTACCTATGAACTAATCCGCACTAACAGGCAAGTGTACCTTTCGAGTGTAGCACAGCTTAATGGTAAACTGGATTAGCGAACCCTAGAGACACTGAACAGCTAAACTAGACTATGACTTGGACTAAAGATGATTTGGATTGGGGGTTTTCTACACTACTGATTAAACTAATAATGCAGAACTAAAGATCGACTCGAACTATCAGAAAAAGAACTCAGGGAAAATACCAGGAATGGGAAGAATACCACCTAGGTCGGAATCCTACCTATAAAGCACATACTTCTACCGGTTATGGAAACTATGATGGATCTGGGTATCTAAGGATAACAGCTCTAGACAACCTAGTGGATCCCTAATCACTCTCAGGGTGTCACCATCTAAGAAACCTAAAGATGTAGTAAACTCACCAGATGGTCGGATTACCTTTCAGTCTCTCCAACAATGATAATGTACCCAACAAACATATCACCTCTCAGTCTCACTATCCACAATACATCAAAGATGCATGGGGTAATATCAGGATAACAACTATGACACGGAATAACAACAATCACTAGACACCTAAGGGAATTTCCTCTCAGACAATTCACACTCGGAACCTAATGACGAGGACTAACCAATTATCTCTCACTTTTCGGGTATCGAGATAAGAAACACACTCAGATCTAATAACTCTCAACTACAGCTACTATGGCTACTACGTCTTGCAAACCACACAAACGATCATAAACACACAGTCTATGATCTAGATACGCTATTCAAACGGGAAGACATCCACAAATAACATACAGAACTTATAATCAATCATACATCAGATGTAAACATGCAGAAACATCATAATCATTAACATGAGATTGCTACAAAATCATTAATCCATCCAAAAGAATCCATAAACCGATAAAAATCAAGACTTTAACAAATATTCATCATAAACCTAGGCAGTATTAAAGATCTAGCCAATAATCATACTCAAAACACCCATGACAGAAGTAAAAGCATAAAACATGGTTTCAATCAACAATTTAAAGACAAAAGAGAAAGAATCAAACACCGAAAAAACTATTACTAACGAACCCGGATCTGAAAGCTCTAATCTTGCACTTTAATTGCTTCCCAAGCTCCGAAAATCGCCTCAAAGCCTTCTCTGGACGTCTAAAAGTCGAACTCCACAAATTATGGCATTACAATTTGATTTAAAATCGAATTCTAGGGTTTTGCGGATTCACCAGGCCCTCACGTACCACGAGAGATGTTCCTGAGTTCCTCGCGTACTACGAGGAACAAAATAGTCGGGCGCGCTTCTGGCTTCCCTCGCGTATCGTGAGAGAATATGTCTCTCCCTTCGCATACTGCGAGATAGTAATTTTCCAACTTTTTTCAATTTTTCCTCCGGGCTTCTTCTCGTGCTCGAAAAAGTCTGCAATGGAATCATAACTGGACATACTTCACAATCTCAATATTCAATAAGCAAAACATACTCACGCGTTAAACAACAATAATCGGTATTTCTATCCGATCAAACCCAAGCACCAACTTTCAAGCCCCCGTTTTGTGTTTTAATTCATATTACCAAGCATATCAATCAATCTATGTGACTCACACTTAAAAGTTACAGCTCTACCTAATCACATCTCACGGTCATGTCTAGGCACGGATTAAATCATATAGATTTCACCCACCACGTTAAACTAAGATTTATAGGTTTTTGGAAATCAAGATGATCAATGAATGAATGGATGAAATATGATCATTATTAAGCAAATTAACTTTCGCCAAGAGGCGTTTCAACGAAGTCACTATCCCGGAAGGTAACACATAGACTACAGTTATAATCAATTAAGCACATAAGATTCTATCCAGTGGTGTTTCAATCAGGCTGGAACCCGACGTGTGACACATAGGCGAAACTTAGATTTCTAATCAAATAAGCTCACGTAAATGGAATATGGATGCGGGTGCAACTGAAACTCCGATTTATCCTCATAAAAAGAGAGTGGTGTGCCAAGAAATTTCAAAAACCTCTAAATTTTAACTTAACGTGGTACCTATCACCCTATGTTGACAGTTTCAGTATTACCGATTACCCTAAGATGAATACCCACAAGATTTCATGATTTTTAATTCAATTAATTCCTAAACAACACAAACAAGCTATTTAAGATCTACTAGCTGGCTGGGTCTATCAAAACATCACTAATTAGACGCGTTTTCAATTATTTATTTCACTTATAACTCAACAAGCAGCTCCAGTTGTACTATCATTTTCCATGTATTACCCAAAACTTTTGATTTCAAAGGATATTTTTCAAAATTTTTCAATTTTTTTGTATTTTTATAAAAGAAAAACAAACCTAGACACTAGACTCACTAGACGAAGTCGCATCCCCACACTTGAAACAAACATTGTCCCCAATGTGAACTGAGACACATAAAAATGCAAAAATAAAAGGAATCGACTTAGCTGGTAATGTATCATGAATTGGTGTCCAACTTTGATCTTCCACGTGTGCACCGTATAGCATTTCGGTCACGGCTGCACGATCGACGGTCGGGTTGCCTTTACAAGATAAATAAGATCAGATCAACCCCGCCCGAATGGAGATTGAGTACGGACGGAGCGATCAGTACCTGCATAGATAAGCTCACACAAACCCACATCATTAAACTGACACAACTTACAGACTCCAAAATAAAATAAAAGACTCGACTAACTCATTAAGACTCAAGATAGACAGCAGAGAGACGTATACCGCGAGGAGGCAAAATTTAAGCCGGCCATAATTTTTGTCCTTCGCATACCGTGAGGGACTCCTGGCCTTTCATCGCGTACCGCGGGGCACCCTTCTTCATAGAAAGTTTACTGGGTTTTTATACTTAGAATTCTTTTGATCCCCTTAATTTCTTTTCCTACAAATTCTAATAAAACTTGTTCCAATGATAAAATCAAGTTCATACATACCTGGAACTTACTTCCTGATGATTTTCCTCACCGAATCAAGCGCGAATCCCTGTAAAACACGACAAAAACAAAACACACATACCAAAAAACACAAAAATGACACAGACTTAAACCAAGGACTTTATACAAACTCTATATCCCGGGCACTTGCCCGAGACTCAAACAAGCCTATCAGGAGACTTCTCCTTAATCCTAACCGGCACCGCTTTCATCCTGCGCGGTATACCAACTCTCCATAGAAACAAACAAATACCAACTACTGCACCTCTATCGCGTAGGTCTTTCCACCACAACTTAAACCTGCCAGGTCCAAAGATGACCTTGATTAAGTACCCGAGCAGTTTCTCACTCCTAAATGTCCCCACACTTGGGGTTTGCTCTCTTATTAACTCAATATATCACTCGACTCTCGGGTTCTCTTACGGGGTGGCCTAGACATAGGGGAACTAAAATTAGGGGTTGGCTCAGTAATTCTCCCCTCAGAACGAACAAAAACACGGAGCCTTAGGGTTAGGTATATCTAATGGTATGACCTCTAACCTCTGACCCAGAAAATCGGGATCCTCTATCTTCTCTACCGTCCCCACACTTGGGGGTTTGCCTACCATCTCCTCCAACTCTGCCATCATCTCTTGCAGATCACTGGGCATCTCACCGCCGTCTTCATCTGGCTCATTCAGTAATTCTTCTAACTCCAACGCCCAATCGGATAACTCTCCTAATTCAGGGGCGATTTCACCAGCTACATCCTCTGCTAGATCAAAGTCCCTATGGTAGTCCATGAAGGAATCAATCATGCACACATAATGGCTCTTCTCATTAGCCCCCTTCACAAACTTCACATCATCAAAGATAACAGACTCATCCCCCACACGAAGTGTGAGCTTCCCGTCAAATACATCGATCAATGCCTTGGCGGTACGTAGGAACGAGCATCCTAGGATGAGCGGGACTCTATCATCCAAATCCATGTCGAGAATGAAAAAAGCCACGGGGAAGACGAGTTTGTAAATTTTCACTAAAAGATTCTCCACTATTCCCCGTGGATACTTGACTGAACGGTCAGCCAAGGATATGCTCATGTGCGTTGGCATCAGTTCTCCTAGTTCCAGCTGCTTATATATGGAATATGGCATCATATTGATGCTAGCACCTAGGTCGGCCAATGCGAGGTTCAAGGGCAAACCCCCAAGAAAACACGGGATCGTGAAGTGCATCGGATCTGCCAGTTTCTCTGGCAGTTTGTTCTGAACCACCGCAGAACATCGCTCACTTAGTGAGACTTTAGAGACCTTCTCTAGCTTCTTTTTGTTGGAAAGAAGATCGTTTAAGAACTTGCCATACTTAGGCATATGCTGGAGGACCTCTATGAATGGGAGATTGACCTTAAGTTGTTTGAACATGTTAAGGAAGTTACCGTATTCCCTATCATACTTATGTGGCAGAAAGCGCGTTGGGTAGGGAACACGGCTAAGGTAAATCTAGGGGGTCTTCATCTCCACCCCCTTCTTCTTCTCCTCCGCCTTCTCGACAGGCTTCTCAACCACTATCTCCTCGTCCACCCACTCTTACTCTTCTACCGGTGGCTCTTCTACCATCCTAGCCTCTTTCTCAGTAAAGTGGGCTCTCCAATCTATCTTCCTCACCTATTCCTGTGATGAACAGTGCTGTGGGAGACTTCCTCTACAGTAGGAATCAATGTATTAATAACAGTCTCAAATACTTCTTCCTCCTCCTCTATTCTTTGACTCCTAGTCGACACGGCCATCACGGAAGCATTAGGGCCTGAAGACAGACCTCCCTGTCTATCCTTCAAGCTGTTAGCGATATCTCCCACCGTGCGCTGCAGGTCCTGGAATGCAAAATGTTGATTCTTCAATAAGGTGTCGTGCGTATCCAGTAGCTATTGAGTCTCCTTATCCTTTTACACTAAATAAGCGAGTATCCGAGTTTGGTTCTCTAGCATCTCTTCTATTTTCTTATCCCTAGCACTGCTCCCAGAACTCGCTCCTACTTCAACTCCTCCATACTGATTATAGCGGACATTAAACCCAGGCGGGTTGTTTCCAGATCTCCATCCCGAGCCAAAAGAATTATTATAATTAATATTGTACCCTCGGTTCTGGTTGCCCGCAAACCTCACACCTTTGAGCACTCAGCTTTATTCCTGCTGACTGACGGGGGCAGTCCCTGGTGTCGTTGCATCCTACTGACTGACGGGGCAATCCCTGGTGTCGTGGCCTCCTCTACACACCTCACACCTTTGAGCACTCAGCTTTATCTCTTTTATCTCATTCGCCATCGCTGCGAGTGCAGCATCCACGCTAGTATCAGGGTTGACCTGATGCACACCTCTAGGAAAAGAGGCGGGTGCTCTAGCACTAAGAATGGAAGTCCTAGTAGATGGCCGCTATTGCTCAGCGAAAGCGAAGCTGTCGAACATCTCCTCGCATTCAGCAGGCTCCAGCTTGTCCATGATATGGCCTCCCGCAGCTGTGTTAAACATTTGCTTCTTGTCGAAGGTAAGGCCATTATATAACTTCTCCACATCGGCTCAACAATGCGTTGAACCACTCCCAGGCCATGTGATAAGGCTCGTCAGGGTCCATCCGGAAGGAGTGGAATTAGTCCCTAAGGCGAGCGACCCTGGAAGGTGGATAGTAATTTTTCAGAAACTTGGCTTGCAAGTCCTCCCATGTGGTTATAGAATTTTCGGGGAGGGTGTCAAGCCAAGTGGAAGCATGCCCAGAGAGCGAGAATGGAAAGAGACACAAGTAGATTGCGTCCTTAGATACACCCGTGATATTAAAGGTATCACATATAGACACAAAGCGGGACAAGTGCCCGGGTGCATCCTCATCCTCGAGGCCATGGTACTGAGTAGAATGAGTCATCATACTCATGACATATGATGGGACCTGCCAAGTATTGGCATTAGGAATAACGGGGAGGGTGATCAAAGATCTCGCCCCGAGGACTCCATCACTGGCTATCTGGTGTACGGTACGGTACGCCTCTCTGGTGGGTCAGCGTCGCCCATGTTAGGAAAATGAACTGGGCTAGTGGGACGTACCTGGTTTTTGCACAACTCATTCAAACGCTCCCGGAAGTCAAAGGTGCGCTCGTGAACCCTCGTTCGGGCTATAAAGAAGCAGAATACGGTGGTGATCCCTGCGAACGAGTGTGGTGCATAAACTAAAAAACACAAAGAAAAATAAGAAAGACTCAAAAACAGAAAGACTCGATCCTATGTTAGACACTCAGATAGGACACACAAGTAGCAGATAAGACAAAGACACACAATTAAGACTCACAAATAAAAGAAACAAAACAAACCAAAAATCACAAAAAGAACTAGTCAAAGCTAATGTTGCTATTGCCAAGTGTCCCCGGCAAAGGCGCCAAAAACTTGATGTCGCCTAGACGGTCTATAAATACTAACACATCAACCTAACCTAGACTCCTAAGTAATAAATGGAGTACTGTGAACTAAACCGCACTGATAGGCAAGTGTATCTATCAAGTGTAGCACAACTTAATGGTAAACCGGATTATCGAACGCTAGAGACACTGAACAGCTAAACTAGACTCTTACTTGGACTAAAGATGATTTGGATTGGGGGTTTTCTACACTAATGATTAAACTAATAATGCAGAACTAAAGATCGACTCGAACTATCAGAAAAAGAACTCAGGGAAAATACCAGGAATGGGAAGAATACCACCTAGGTCAGAATCTTACCTACAAAGCACAGACTTCTACCGGTTATGGAAACTATGATGGATCTGGGTATCTAAGGATAACAGGTCTAGACAACCTAGTGGATCCCTAATCACTCTCAGGGTGTCACCAACTAAGAAACCTAAAGATGTAGTAAACTCACCAGATGGTCGGATTACCTTTAAGTCTCCCCAACAATGATAATGTACCCAACAAACATATCACCTCTCAGTCTCACCGTCCACAATACATCGAAGATGCATGGGGTAATCTCAGGATAACAACTATGACACAGAATAGAAACAATAACTAGACACCTAAGGGAATTTCCTCTCGGACAATTTAATTCACACTCGGAACCTAATGACGAGGACTAACCGATTATCTCCCAAGTTTCGGGTATCGAGAAAGGAAACACACTCGGATCTAATAACTCTCAACTACAGCTACTATGGCTACTACGTCTAGCAAACCACACAAACGATCATAAACACACAGTCTATGATCTAGATACGCTATTCAAACGGGAAGACATCTACAAATAACGTACAGAACTTATAATCAATCATACATTAGATCTAAACATGCAGAAACATCATAATTATTAACATGAGATTGCTACAAAATCACTAATCCATCCAAAAGAATCCACAAACCGATAAAAATCAAGACTTTAACAAATATTCATCATAAACCTAGGCAATTTTAAAGATCTAGCCAACAATCATACTTAAAACATCCATTACAGAAGTAAAAGCATAAAACATGGTTTTAATCAACAATTTAAAGACAAAAGAGAAAGAATCAAACACTGAAAAAGCTATTACTAACGAACCCAGATCCGAAAGCTTTAATCTTGCACTTTAATTGCTTCCCAAGATCCCAAAATTGCCTCGAACCCTTCTCTGGATGGCTAAAAGTCAAACTCCTCAAATTATAGCATTACAATTTGATTTAAAATCGAATTCTAGGGTTTTGCGGATTCACCAGGCCCTCACGTTCCGCGAGAGATGGTCCTGAGTTCCTCGCGTACCGCGAGGAACGAAATAGTCGGGCGCGCTTCTGGCTTCCCTCGCGTAGCGCGAGAGAATGAGGCTCTGCCTTCGCGTACATCGAGATAGTAATTTTCCAACTTTTTTCACTTTTTCCTCCGGTCTTCTTCTCATGCTCGATATCTTCATGATTTGACTTGTTATTAACACGAGTTCCTATAACACAACAAAGACTCATTAGGAAACAAAAACGACTTAAAACGAATACAAAACTATCTAAAAACGCACGAAAACAATAGGAATAAAGATGTGTGCTTTGCACTACATCATCACCACAACGCAAAAACCCAAATATTGTTTGGGTTAGTAAGACCGCTCCATTTGATGAACGACATCTGCGAGCTCCTGCTCAGCAAGAGATTGGTACTTAGAACGGTTACACAATGGTTGTTTGCCACAATACTCGTAAAACACTTAGGAATGTCCGGACCAAAGTAAACGACCGTTATATCAACATTCTAACACGCCACGTGTTTTTACATGCAAATAGATTAATTCTATTTTAATAAATGTGATAATATCAAGGCATAAACATTTGAATCAGAAGGATGATGGGAACCACGACAGTTGCATCATATCTTTTGTAAGAAGCTAATCACCCATGGCAAGAAGCTAATTATCTCATGTCGCAGAAAGCTTCCCCTTCTGCAGCAAGAAGCACACTACATGCCTTGTTAAACCCTATCCATGTAGCCAGTACAATAAATCGCATATTATTTGGTGAGCAAGAATGTTCACCATTCCATCTAGCTATGATCCTTTGATATCACCCGGCTACTACGACGAGGCATCAAACATTAAGAGTACAATCACTATTCGATGAATTAATCTTATCTTCAAGACGTTCGCCCACAATAAAGACATTGCCAACAAGGTATTCAACCATCTTGTTGAAATATTGTCAAGTAGCATATGTAATTGGACAAAAATAATCTAAGATATTTCATCACATATGTTGCGATGCGCAAAAAACTTATCCCACTTTGGTCGAATATTACAAGTTGACAACTCACCAAAACAACATAGGATGAAAGAATGATGATGAAGATTTAGAGTCTAGTATGATGTAGTCAGAAGAGTCCACTACTACGCAATGAACACTTTTGACTTGGGGGCTGATGACGTGGGTACGCGGATGGACCGTGCCTAACCGCAAGAACCGTGACGCGCACAAAGCAGGAGCACAGTATCAACACCTAGGGATTAGAGATGACATAGCAGGGCCAGCATATTTCATCCATTAATTATTTATTGTGCAGCCAATAATGCCCACATGGTATTCAATGGGGATGATCTGCTGGGCTCCTTGCAGCCCACATAAGGTAAAACCCATTATGCTCCATGGCTCCACCTCTATAAATAGAGGGCCATCCCTTTTTCACAAACCATCTCATTTACTTGGCATAAACTAGAGTATCTAACTCTCTCCCTCATTCTCTGATCAGCTATGCAAGAAGCCCTTGAGCTTCTACATCACCCAACAACTAAGGAAGCAGTTTCTTGCTATTGAGGCACCACTACAGCTGCTTGCAGCTAGGCCATCGGATCTCAACCCCCACCTCCGTTTATACTCTATGCTCCTTATACACTTATATATTTACATATACTTATATACCTATATATAGATGTTATATATACTTCTTCACTTTGGTTAAACACTAATGTTGAGCGTCAGAGGGTGGTTCTAACAAGTTCCCTCGTGTTTGCAGGCCCAGGTGTGGAAGAGAACAAGGTTGACCCAGGGCGTTGAACCATTCACCCCGATCCATATATTTGATGTAGCAGCATGTTGGCACCCATATATTTGATGTAGAAACAGGCCACATAATTTTTGATGAGGTGTGATTTGTGTTTTTAAAGCAAAATGACATACTTTGATTGCTTGGTCTTTTCTAGAAAGATAGTGTAACATTTATATGAACAATTGAATAAGTAGATATTTTTTTTTTAATTCTTAGTTAGGTAATTTGTTTGGTTAGAGTGATTATTTAAGATTGGTTATTTATTTAGTAATTTATGAGTGGTAATTTGTTTGTTCTCAATTCAACGACATGGGATAAGATTTTGGCTCCAAAAGATCTATGTTGGGTTTGGTTTGAGAGCATTAGGACAAGTAACATAGTGTAACATTTCTGATTTTAGTATTCATATTTCAATTCAATGTAATGTATTTCGAACTCAATACTCGTGCACTGTTTTGTGTTATTTTCTCGACATAAATTAAATGCAATGATTCAATACAAATTCGCAAGTTTTACTCGATTATATACATTTAAACACTATACAAGTAATTATTTCATTCAAACTTACCAAACCTGAAAAGTCAAGGACTAAAGTTGAAAAATGTCAAGAAACCCTAGTCTAGCACGGTCGTGCTTCGTCCTGGCACGGTATTCAAGTGATTTTGTCACTTTTGAGTACAATCCAAACTAAGAATATCTATTTTTATTATCTCATTCTATTAAATCCTATCAAATCTCATAAGTTCTTACAATCTTTCTTGTCTTGTGAAAATCTGTAGAATGCCTCCTCGTCGTGCTCCCGCAACCAATGCCAACACCGACATTGCTACTATTCTTACTCAATTGGTGACACAACTCACCCAAGCCATTGGTGCCACCAATGGCAACAATGGTGGAAATGGAAGCAATAGTGGTAATAATGGTGGAAATGGTGGTAACAATCCACCTCAATGCACCTTCAAGCACTTCAACTCGTGCAATCCCCTCAAGTTCTTTGGTACCGAAGGAGCTACTGGACTCCTTCAATGGTTTGAAAGCATTGAGAATACCTTTCTCAATAGTGACTGTCCCGACAATCTCCGTGTTCGTCATGCTACAAGTGTCCTACAAAAACGGGCACTTACATGGTGGAATGGGGAGAAAAGGAATAGGGGTGTTGATGTAGCTATGGCTTTACCTTGGGATGAGGTCAAAAGGCTTATGACCGAGGAGTTCTGCCCTCGAAATGAAGTGAAAAAGTTAGAAGCTGAGTTTTGGGATCTTGCCCAAGATAGTGGGGAAAACTTAGCATATACAACTCGGTTCCATGAGTTGAGTCTTCTCGTGCCCCACATGGTCACTCCTTTGTCCCGTTGTATAGAAAAGTATATTGGTGGGCTACCAAGACAAATCCAAGATACGGTCTTAGGTAGAAATCCTGCTACTCTGGAGGATGCTATTCGTCTATCCGCTACCTTAACTGATAATCATGTGAAAGCTGGAACTGTTACAAAAAAGGGTTCTAAGAAAGTTTCTGAAACCGTAACCCCTCCTACTCACATCAAAGAAGCCACAACCGAGCCCTCTCGCAATAATAGAAAGAGGAAGGTTAGAAATTTTGATGTGGTTACTCTTGCTGTTCCCGTTAACCAAGCTGCACCTATGGTTCAAGCGCCGGCTAAAAAGCCATATGTAGGGATCTACCCTCTTTTTTCCACCTGCAATTATCATCATCCTCAAACTATCCCATGTCGCCTTTGTACTCATTGTGGGAGATATGGTCATACTATCAATGTTTGTAGGGCCAAAGCTCTTGCGGGCCAAGTCCACCCTCCAAACCGAACCGTACCTTAAGTGGCTAATCAAGGTGCTCCCGCCATTGCTAATGGGCGTGCTTGCTATGAGTGTGGTGACCCGAATCATCTTCGTGATCAATGTCCAAGACTTGCAAATGCTAGACAAGGTGGAGCTCGTGGGCGTGCGTTCAACATAAACGCCAACGAAGCTCAAGCCAACAACGACGTGGTTAATGGTACGTTCCTTGTTAATAGTCAATAGCCTCCATTTTGTTCGATACCGGTGCCGATAAAAGTTTTGTGTCAC
This sequence comes from Smallanthus sonchifolius, assembly GCA_023525975.1. NCBI lineage: Eukaryota > Viridiplantae > Streptophyta > Magnoliopsida > Asterales > Asteraceae > Smallanthus > Smallanthus sonchifolius. Next base: position 36,732,589 of record CM042032.1, on the reverse strand, counting down.
TTAATTTTGAGCCTTTACTTGCAAAGACACGATCCCAATTAGTGAAAACCTTCACCGTTGAAATAGCGAATGGTGACTCCTTTACAATTGACTCCATTATTTATGATTGCTCCTTAGAACTAAATAATCATTCATTCCCAATCAACCTTGTTCCAATGCCACTAGGAAGCTTTGATATTATCATAGGTATGGATTGGCTATCAAATCATCATGCCGAAGTCATTTGCTTTGAAAAGTGTATCCGAATTCCGCTACCATCGGGAGAAACCTTAAGGGTTTTTGGTGAAAAGCCTTGCAAGGGACTTAAGTTGATGTCGTGTACTACCGCTCAAAAGTACTTACGAAAGAAGTACATTGCTTTCTTTGCTCATATTGTTCAAAAGGATGTCAAGGAGAAGAGTATCCAAGACATTCCGATCATTCGGGATTTCCCCGAAGTTTTTCCTAAGGATTTATCCGGTCTTCCTCCCGTTCGTCAAGTAGAGTTCCGTATTGATCTTATACCTAGAGCTAACCCCGTTGCTAGAGCTCCTTATCGTCTTGCACCTTCCGAAATGCAAGAGCTTGCAAGTCAACTTCAAGAGCTCTCCGACAAAGGTTTCATTCGCCCAAGTCATTCACCGTGGGGTGCACCCGTCTTATTTGTTAAGAAGAAGGATTGATCATTTCGCATGTGTATTGACTATCGCGAACTCAACAAGCTTACCATCAAGAACCGTTATCCTTTGCATAGAATCGATGATCTCTTTGATCAACTTCAAGGTTCTACTTGTTTCTCAAAGATTGATCTTCGATTCGGTTATCATCAGCTTCGTGTTCAAGAAGATGACATTCCTAAGACTGCCTTCCGAACAAGGTATGGGCATTACGAGTTCATGGTTATGCCTTTCTGGTTAACTAATGCACCCGCAGTTTTCATGGATCTCATGAATCGTGTGTGCAAACCATAGCTTGATAAATTCGTGATCGTCTTCATTGACGATATCTTAATCTATTCCAAGACTAAAGCCGATCATGAACAACACCTTAGATTGGTTTTGGACCTCTTGAGAAAAGAACAACTATATGCCAAATTCTCCAAATGTGAATTCTGGCTAAAGGAAGTTCAATTTCTTGGTCACATCGTTAACGACAAGGGTATTCATGTTGATCCTGCTAAGATTGAAACGGTTAAGAATTGGAATGCCCCGAAGACTCCTACAGAAGTTCGTTCATTTCTTGGTCTTGCGGGTTATTATCGCCGCTTCATCTCAAACTTCTCAAAGATTGCTGTCCCTCTTACCGCTTTGACCCACAAGGGTAAGACTTATGAATGGGGACCGAAACAAGAAGAAGCTTTCCAAACCCTCAAGCAAAAGTTGTGCAATGCTCCCATATTGACTCTCCCCGATGGAAATGATGATTTAGTTGTCTATTGTGATGCTTCTAACCAAGGTCTTGGTTGTGTTCTCATGCAACGAGGCAAAGTAATCGCTTATGCATCAAGGCAACTCAAAGTTCATGAGAAGAATTATACGACGCACGATCTCGAGTTGGGTGCGGTCGTATTCGCATTAAAGATTTGGAGACATTACCTATATGGCACGAAATGTGTGGTGTTCACCGACCACAAAAGTATTCAACATATTTTCAACCAAAAAGAACTCAATATGAGGCAACGACGTTGGGTCGAACTCCTTAACGCCTACGACTGCGAGATTCGTTACCATCCCGGCAAAGCGAATGTTGTAGCCGATGCTTTGAGTCGAAAGGACCATATTATGCTTCATTGTGCCCGTATTCAAACCGATATTCAAACTCGTATCTTAGAAGCTCAACACGTCTCAGTAACCGAGGGTAACATGTACGAAGAAATGTCATGTGGTGTTGAACTCCTTCTTGAATCAAAACCCAATGGATTACTATATTACTTGAACCGTATTTGGGTTCCCGATCGCGACGATCTCCGTGCATTTCTCATGAACGAGGCTCATAAGACTCGTTATTCTATTCATCCTGGTGCGGATAAAATGTACCAAGATCTTCGCCAACTTTATTGGTGGCCCGGTATGAAGAAAGACATTGCTCTTTATGTGGCCAAATGCTTAACTTGTTCCAAAGTCAAAGCCGAACATCAACGTCCATCCGGTTTACTCGAACAACCAGAAATTCCCGTGTGGAAATGGGAAAATATAACTATGGATTTCATTACCAAGCTCCCTCGCACCTCGAGTGGATATGATAGTATTTGGGTGATCATTGATCGTCTCACTAAATCCGCTCATTTCTTGCCTATCCGCGAAGACTTCAAAGTGGAGAAACTAGCCCGAATTTACATTGATGAAATTGTGAGCCGTCATGGTGTTCCCGTTAACATAATATCCGATAGAGACGCTCGGTTCACCTCTCGATTTTGGCAATCTCTCCAAAAGGCTCTTGGTACTCGATTGGATTTGAGCACGGCTTACCATCCGCAAACTGATGGTCAAACCGAGCGAACAATCCAAACTCTTGAAGACATGCTTAGAGCTTGTGTAATCGATTTTGGTGGCAATTGGGATTCACATCTATCCCTCATTGAGTTTTCTTACAACAATAGCTACCACACAAGTATCAACATGACTCCATTCGAAGCTCTCTATGGTTGCAAGTGTCGTTCTCCTATCTGTTGGAACGAGATTGGTGAAGCACAAATCACTGGTCCCGAGTTAATTCAAGAAACATCCGACAAGATTATTCAAATCCGTGACAATATTCGAGTAGCGAGGAGTCGGCAAAAGAGTTATGCCGACAAACGCCGAAAACCCTTGGAATTCCAAGTCAGTGACCTTGTTCTTCTAAAGGTGTCTCCATGGAAGGGCGTGATCCATTTTGGAAAGAAAGGCAAGTTAGCACCTCGTTATGTTGGTCCATTCAAAATCCTTGAAAGGATTGGGAAAGTGGCTTACAAGCTCGAGTTACCTCCATCTCTTGGAAATGTGCATCCTACATTTCATATATCTAATCTGAAGAAGTGTCTCGCTGATGAAAATCTCCATATACCGCTTGACGACGTGCGCATTGATGAAACGATGCAATTCGTTGAAAAGCCGGTGGAAATTATGGATCGCGAAGTCAAACAACTCAAGCGAAGTCGCATTCCTATTGTCAAAGTTCGTTGGGAATCTAAGCGTGGTCCTGAGTTCACTTGGGAACGAGAAGACCAAATGAAGCTCAAGTACCCTCATCTTTTTTCTGATACTGTTGTTTCCTCTAGCTAAATTTCGGGACGAAATTCTCTCAACATGGGGAGACTGTAACATTTCTGATTTTAGTATTCATATTTCAATTCAATGTAATGTATTTCGAACTCAATACTCGTGCACTGTTTTGTGTTATTTTCTCGACATAAATTAAATGCAATGATTCAATACAAATTCGCAAGGTTTACTCGATTATATACATTTAAACACTATACAAGTAATTATTTCATTCAAACTTACCAAACTTGAAAAGTCAAGGACTAAAGTTGAAAAATGTCAAGAAACCATAGTCTAGCACGGTCGTGCTTCGTCCTGGCACGGTCGCGCCAAGTGCATCGGCACGATCGCGCGACTGGTCCTGGAACGATCGCGCCCGGTGCCTAGGCACGGTCGCGCCATATTTGGGCACGGTCGCGCCTGTGTAACAGTTGAAACGTAAATGCAGTTTAATCACCCGATCGTTGAGAATCCGTAACAGTCCTACGTTTCTTTTCCCCTTAACGAGTGTATCACCATTTTCAAATTTTACAAACGTCTCAGTTTCATGCTATCAACCTCGAAATCTCTCTCAAGCAATTCAAGCAAAAAACTCGAATCCTCCTCTGAACCCAAATCCTCCCAATCAAGAAAGGAATTTGCATCTCCCGAATCTCGTCAAGTCTCTGGACTCTTTGGCCTAGCCGGAATTGCAGCAGAAGTCGCCGGAAGTCAAGCTTGTCGACGCCAGAACTTCCTTCTACCGATCTCTATCGATTCTCGGTTATTCAGGGTAATTGAAGCCATTTATTTCATTTAATTAGTCTCTATATCGAAAGCCCCTTATCAATTTGGGCTTACAATATATAAATCATCCCGAATCAGAACTATTATTTTAATAAAAATGATTTAATCGATTCCACTCTTAAACACGATTTACATACGATTAATTTATATAAATAGACTCGTAACAACTCCGTAATCAAAAGCCCTATCAATTCCAACGCTATAAATACAAGATTTGTTCAATTCGTGTCTGATTTCGAAGAGACACGGTCGCGCTAATCATCTAGCGCGGCCGTGCCTCATGTAGCGCGGTCGTGTCCTCCTGTCCAGACCTAGTCATGCCCTTTGGGCTAGCCTCTGTTGTGTCTAAAAATCATAGACACGACCGTGCCGATCCAAGGCACGGTTGTGCCTGTTGACTTGTCTAGTTTGTGCCCTCTGTTGATCAACCCGGTCGCGCCCCGACTAGCGCGGTCGCGCCCGTGGCTTGAGCACGATCGTGCCCTTCCGAGGCACGGTCGTGTGTGACTCAGAAATTTTAACAGAATTATAATTTTATATTTTTCAATCAATAAATGTTTCAAATTTTATAAAAATATGTTTTCTGTATTTGAAAAGATTTAAAGTTTAATCTGGAGATAAATATTATTTATTTAAAAGTTTATTTAAATATTTATAAAAAAATTAAATTTATATTTATCTTACACTTAAATGATGTTTTAAATGATTAAGTTACAAAGTTTATAAATAAATAAGATAATAATTATTTATTTAATATTTAAACAAAAATCATTTATTTATTTATACTTAATTACAATCAATATTTATATTATTTCATAAACTATAATCATTTATTTATTTATTAATTTACATTTAACACATGCATTATTTTCATAATCAACAATTTTATAAAAATTCTATTTTATTATTTAAATTCCAAACTTTAATCAAATGTTCCAAAAATGTTTACTACAACTTTATATATTTCATTTAACACTTTTTATATACAAATTCAACCTTCAATGTTAGACTTAAACTTTGTGCACATATTTGATTCAATATACATTACTATCTAGGTTAACTCGTGCGTATCAAGGATTCTTATTTTATCTATACTCTTTGTTAGCTACATCTCCATACCAAGTGAGTATTCACAACCCCTTTTACTCTTTTACACTTTTGGGGTGGAACATGAACTTTATACACATTACACATTTACATTTACAAAAACAACACAAGTGCAAAATCCTATTTACATACATGTGTGCAAAATTTGAGCTTTGTGCCCGAGTGCTAGTTGTGCTAATCTTTGTGAAAACTATGTGCAATCATTAACTATACAAGCCGACGGTTTTCAATGATAGATCTATTGAGTCTGACAAACCCACCCAAGTGGAGGTGATTGATACCGACAACACAATTTGCATACTAGTTACAAAGGTTTGGTTGTACTTGATTACACAATAGCTGCTCCCCATAAATGCCTTATTTTATCATGTCTTGTAAAGGATTTGTTTTCAACTATATGCTATCTATATACAACTGTGTTATACTCACCAACTTTTTAGTTGACTTTATTTTATTCATGTTTCAGGCCCTAATATGTGAGAATGATTCAAGACGTGCTCAATATAGGATTTGGACTTAGCAATTTAAATCAAGAATTCTATGAGTTGTTTTATGTTTCTTTGTTTGAATTTGGTTTGTACTTGGATTATTTGTAATGGAAATTTGACTTTAATATATTTCAATTTAGTCAACCATGTGCTATGAACAGTCTACATGTCCCGCCCCGATGATTCCGCCATCGGTCGGGGTGTGACACATAGCTCTACTAGGAAAATGGTGATAAAGGTTTAAAAAAGAGCAACCGAGCCTATGGTGTAGAACGATAGGCGGAAAACCATTATGAAAAAAGATAAGACTTGAAATAGATATTTAAGATGAGAGAAACTGTAATATTTTCTTTTGTTTTTACAACGAATGATACAAACTCCTATTTGTTGGAGCATATTCTGGTGACAACGAGCTTGAAGATTCTATGTCTTAGTCTTAGAGTCTTTGACTTGTAATTGATAGAATTGTTAGAAACAGTTAAGGGGGAGTCTGTTAGAGCATGTTTTGTAACTGTCGCTAAAATTATGTATAAGTTCTTAGATAGGCGAACTTAATAAGTTCGCCTAAGCATCTTTAGGAGCGAACTTGTTAAGTTCGCCTATGGTGCTGTGGGTTTTTGTTTTTCCCTATAAATAGGTGTTTACAAGTCTTAAAGAATAAGATAGACCTCAAGTAAGACCTTAGAGAGAGAAGTCAAGAACAGATCTGAGACAGTTTGTAAACAGTGTTTGTGAGTGGAAATACAAAGCGTTTATTTACACCGTGTTGTTGATTTCTTTACACGTTGCACGTTGATAATGGATTCCGGACGTTATCACCGTGTCGTACCGCGAGTCTAGAAGATCCGTCACACCTCGTGGGACCTTCAATTGGTATCAGAGCTTTTGCTCTTGACTGGCAGCATATTCGTGGTGTTTTCGTGTACAATCAACATCAAATTTCAGAGATTTTGAAGAATTTTTCATCTTTTTCATGTTCTTGATAAAAATGGAGAAATTTTGATCATTTTGAATTAATTTTGGATTTGTTTGAAGAATTTGATCCGATAGAAGTGTTCATAATCAGTTCCTACACATTCCTACGGTTCAGATTTGTCCAATTTGATCATATACATCAGAAATCATGATTTTCAGAGGTCTGAGTTCGTGTTTTTGGTTTTCTTGAAGTTTCAGCGGTTGCAGGCGAACTTGATCATTCAGTTACGGATGAACTTAATTAGGCGAACTTACCAAGTTCACTCAGTGTAGTTCAGGCGTACTTATTAAGTTCGCTCGGGAAGTTTTAGGCGAATTTAATCAGTTCGCTTAAGGATAAAAAAAAATAAAAAATTTAAGGGGATCTTTCTATGAGTGTTTCGAGCTGTTTTTGAGAAGACGGTAATTTTGGAATTTTCGTTCACCAAAACTCAGATTTTTAGATGGAAAATTTTTTCGGATATTTTCACATTATTTCCAAAATATCAATTTCTTTTGTTGATAATGAGATTGGAACTATGTCACCGAGACTCCCCCTTGACAACAGCTTCAGAAGATTGTCATCAGTCTTCATTATCATCATGAAACATATTGTAGTCTTCGTCTTGTTCATCTTCACACTCTCTTTTTCTATCTAGAATAAAACTTAGGAGAAGAACCCCTTGTCAACTTCTGTCTGCAAATTTTAAATTTGCAAAGGAGAACAACCAAGTAACCAACAATTAAGATTTCAATGGAAGCTAGAAAAATAAAATCTTTTTGGTTTTTCAAACATAAGAAACATAAAATCTTTTTGGTTTTTCTCTGTACAAACTGAAATGAACTAAACTATAAAGCACTAAATAATATTTTTGATGAACACCATGAGAAAGAATATCATATCAGTATAAATGATATATCAATCACACATCTTGGATTAAACAATCCGTATAACAGTGTAAATTGGTATCCTATGCCATTCTTTCAAGTCTCCATTTTTCAGACTTTCGTATATTGCATGTAATGATACGTGATAAACATTAAAAGAAAACAGGATCAGGCTATGACACACAAATTTAAATTGTTAATATTATAAGATTTGAAACTAAATGCATCTCATTCCCACTTTCTTGTGAGTTAAGGTACCATTTAAGTATGAAATACAACGTGTACCCCACTAGTATGCCAACAGAAAGTAAATTGCACTATCTTCAAGACATATGAGACTTATGCAAAGATAATATCAATCTCCATAATGAAAATATCTCAATTAGCACAAGAAAAGAAACAGATCCCGAAGAATATAAGGAATCAGAATGATTCAATGTCTTGGCTTATATATGTAGAATCATAAGATTCAGGTACGTGAATCCAACTATTATCTAGATTATGAATTCAATGGAATTTGTAAAGATGATGTATCAATATGATCCAAGGGCGAGCAAATGTTCCAACAGATGTTGTCAGAAACATATCTTAGTTCAACATCACATTGCATGTTTTTCGGGGCATGGGTAGTGAAGTGAACTGAAAAATTGTGCTAATCAATATAGTTCGATACTGGTCTCATGAAACACTTTAAGCCTCATATTCTATATCTGATAATGATCTTTTAACACACACCCAGCCATAAAATGGGTTCAAATCACAGTTGCAACATATGCAATTATGTTTTCACACTACTAATGGTTCAAAGACGCTTTTAGCCTATTGACAAACTAAATTTTATGCATACATAACAATATCATCTCCTATTTGTGCAGTCTCTGAAGTTTAGATCAAAACATATATAAATCAGATATATTGAATAAACACAAATCACCAACAGTCAATCTAAGGTCATGTGTGAATGAATATCTACTGATGTACTATCATTTCTTCTCATGCTCAAATGATGTCGATTTTACGAATTTTCAATTTGTTTGCGCTTTTTATAAATAACAAGCATTTTGATAGAAAATTGAAATGCAGGAATGAAATAAAGTAGTTAAGAAAAATAAACTAAAATAAATCCAAAAGAAGTTTATGTAGGAGAATCTTCTTCAAGTGCATCTTTTCGCACGAAGGTTTCTCATATGAGAGAATATCGTGAGAAGAGATATTGCTTTTACTGTGGTCTTGTGGGTCACACTAAGATCAATTGTCCTCACAATGCCAAAGGTAACCAACATGTTACTCCAGCAAAGGTAAGAAATCCTGGTAAGCTTTTCGTTAAACCAAATGTGGTTAAACCTTGTGATACACCAAAGGGTAATTCAAAATCTAAGGTTAGGCTTTCTAGACCTCAAAGACGGAGGAGAAACAGAAGATTGAGAAAACTTTTAGAACATCAAGAGCTTTCACAATCTAAACAAGTTTTAAATGAATCAGATTGTTCAAACACTTCATATTTTAAGCAAAAAGAACTTAATGAACAGAAGTATGTTTGGAAATCTAAAGTTTCTGTTTCGGATTCGTCAGAGCAATCACCAAAGATTGATGAGTGATTCAATTGTGAATGGAGTGAAGTCTTTTATTTTGATACAGATGGACGACCTGTGTCTACCATGGCGTGGGTCCTAATTTCAAATTAATGTTTCTTGTTAGATGTGCAGGATTAACCAAGGGAGACTATTAATACCATTTGGGCTTTTAATAGTGGTTGTTCATAGCACATGACAGGGAATGACATTTGCAAGAGCACAGAGTTGTTTGAAAATTGATAAATCTATTTGATTCAATGACTTGATGCTCAGGGGGGAGAATATGTCACACACAATGTTTGTTTTTGAAATATGTTGACCAAGTCCAACAGACAACCTGAAACTTAGGATGATGATGGTGAGTATAAAGTCGTTGATGCAACCATTTGACAAGTTGAGGGGGAGTCTATTGGACAGGGGGAGTACAGTATTATGTTGGTGACAAAGGCAAAGGCATTCGATTAAATTCGATTATACTGGTTTGAGTTTCTAATTGGTTGATTGAAATGTTATATCATGAGTAACTAAGTAAATGTTTTTCTTAAAATGTTTTCATGGAAGTTTTATTTTCTTTCAAAAAGTTTTAGAAAACCTAAACAAATTGAAAAAACTTAAAATTGACATCATTTGAGCATGAGAAGAAATGATAGTACATCAGTAGATATTCATTCACACATGACCTTAGATTGACTAGTTGGTGATTTGTGTTTATTCAATATATCTGATTTATATATGTTTTGATCTAAACTTCAGAGACTGCACAAATAGAAGATGATAGTGTTGTGTATGCATATAATTTAGCTTGTCAATAGGCTAAAAGCGTCTTTGAACCATTAGTAGTGTGAAAACATAATAGCATATGTTGCAACTTTGATTTGAACCCATTTTATGCCTGGGTGTGTGTGTTAAAAGATCATTATCAGATATAGAATATGAGGCTTAAAGTGTTTCATGAGACCAGTATCGAACTATATTGATTAGCACAATTTTTCAGTTCACTTCACTGCCCATGCCCCAAAAAACATGCAATGTGATGTTGATCTAAGGTATGTTTCTAACAACATCTGTTGGAACATATGCTCGCCCTTAGATCATATTGATATATCATCTTTACTGATTCCATTGAATTCATAATCCAGATAACAGTTGGATCCACGTACCTGAATCTTATGATTCCACATATATAAGCCAAGACATTGAATCATTCTGATTTCTTATATTCTTCGGGATCTGTTTTTTTTCCTGTGCTAATTGAGATCGTTTTATCCTGGAGATTGATATTATCTTTGCATAAGTATCATATGTCTTGAAGATAGTGCAATTTACTTTCTGTTGGCATACTAGTGGGGTACATGTTGTATTTCTTACTTAAATGGTACCTTAACTCACAAGAAAGTTGGAATGAGATGCTTTTAGTTTCAAATCTTATAATATTGACAATTTAAATTTCTGTGTCATAGCCTGATCCTGTTTTCTTGGAATGTTTATCACGTATCATTACATGCAATATATGAAAGTCTGAAAAATGGACACTTGAAAGAATGGCATAGGGTACCAATTTACTCTGTTATACGGATTGTTTAATCCAAGATGTGTGATTGATATATGATTTATACTGATATGATCTTCTTGCTCATGGTGTTCATCAAAAATATTCTGTAGTGCTTTACAGTTTAGTTCATTTCAGTTTGTACAGAGAAAAACCAAAAATATTTTGTGTTTCTTATGTTTGAAAAACCAAAAAGATTTTATTTTTCTAGCTTCCATGGAAATCTTAATTGTTGGTTACTTGGTTGTTCTCCTTTGCAAAATTGAAATTTGCAGACAGAAGTTGACAAGGGGTCCTTCTCCCAAGTTTTCTTCTAGATAGAAAGAGAGAGTGCGCAAATGAACAAGACGAAGACTACAATATGTTTCATGATGATAATGAAGACTGATGACAATCTTCTGAAGCTGTTGTCAAGGGGGAGTCTGTTGGAGCATATTCTGGGGACAACGAGCTTGAAGATTCTATGTCTTAGTCTTAGAGTCTTTGACTTGTAATTGATAGAATTGTTAGCAACAGTTAAGGGGGAGTATGTTAGGGCATGTTTTGTAACTGTCGCTAAAATTATGTATAAGTTCTTAGATAGGCTAACTTAATAAGTTCGCTTAAGCATCTTTAGGAGCGAACTTGTTAAGTTCGCCTATGGTGCTGTGGGTTTTTGTGTTTCCCTATAAATAGGTGTTTACAAGTCTTAGAGAATAAGATAGACTTCAAGTGAGACCTTAGAGAGAGAAGTCAAGAACATATTTGAGAGAGTTTGTAAACAGTGTTTGTGAGTGCAAATACAAAGCGTTTATTTACACCGTGTTGTTGATTGCTTTACACATTGCACGTTGATCATGGATTCCGCACGTTATCACCGTGTCATACCGCGAGTCTAGAAGATCCGTCACGCCCCGTGGGACCTTTACTATTTACATAAGATTTGAGATGATATATAAAAGGCTAATTTTTATCTAATTTCTATCATATTGAATACTTCGATTACAAATTAATTCCCTTGATATATAAAAGGCTAATTTTTATAAATTCCCTTGAATACTTCGATCTGTCACTCCCCGTGGGACCTTCACTATTTACATAAGATTTGAGATGATCTATAAAAGGCTAATTTTTATCTAATTTGTATCATATTGAATACTTCAATATGAGTGGAAATACAAAGCGTTTATTTACACCGTGTTGTTGATTGCTTTACACTTTGCACGTTGATCATGGATTCCGCACGTTATCACCGTGTCGTACCGCGAGTCTTGAAGATCCGTCATGCCCCGTGGGACCTTCACTATTTACATAAGATTTGAGATGATCTATAAAAGGCTAATTTTTATCTAATTTCTATCATATTGAATACTTCGATTACAAATTAATTCCCTTGATTTTCCTTAATGATCACAACTCTGAATACAACGTTGTTATAGTTGTCATTCTTCAACCCTCCCCCTCAAGTTGGTAGTGGGAACCCACATACGTATCTTACTAATAAAATTATGAAATAACATTTCACATATTGCTTTGGTTAAAACATCAGTCACTTCAGATCGAACACATGGTAGGGTAAAAATCCCTTCGTCAAGTTTCTCTTTTATGAAATGCCGGTCCACCTTAACATGTTTTTTTTATCATGTTGAACTACATTTTGGGAGATACCGATTACAACCGTATTATCACAGAATAGTCAAAATGCCTCTTGTGTCGGAAAACCTATCTTTGTCATTAACTTATTTATCCATAGGAGCTTAGCTACTCTGTTTGCAACTCCTCTTAATTCAGCTTCAACACTTAATAACGCCACAACATTTTTTTTCTACTTCTCGAGGTTACTAGGTTCCCTCATACAAATGTGAAGCAGCTAGGTGTGGAACTTCACACAACTCAAGAAGATGATGTACATGGTTCTTCTCTTGGTCTACATATAGAAAAGATGCCTTCTTCACCATCAAGCACATCTAAAACCATGCTATCATGAACATTGGTACTTTAACAACAAAATGAAGCCTTGCAGCAGGCTATGGAGGGTTTGACAAACTTGGTTACTACTCTCAACTCCACAGTTCAATCTCAAGCTGTTGAAATAAGAAGTTTAAAGTAGAAGAATTTTAAGTTGGCTCATTCTTAAGGTTCATCTTCAAGACAATTCAAAAGTTTAGTTAAAGGTCCATCTAAGCCTTCATATAAAAACTTTAGAGTATCTTCAAGCTCATCAGAATCAGATGATGATGGATGACAAGGGGAGATAGGAAATGAACCTGAAGAAGAATATGATTATTATGATGTTGATTATGGTCATTTCTCTCCCGACACAACTTGAATAAACAACTCATGTAGCCAATGACACCCTTGTAAGCGATTCTAATGAAATTGATGAACAAGCTAATGTATTTGTTAATGTTACTAAAAAAGATAAGGGGAAGGTCATTGCTATAGAAGAAGGAATTACAATCGAGGCTCAAAATATTCCGAATGATAATGATATGGAAGTTGACAAAGAGCTAGAAGATGAATTGGCTAGGAGAAATTTGTTAGAAATGCAAACTAAAGCCTATTTTGCTGATATGGCTGATTTGTTAGAATTACAAACTGAAGCATATTTTGCTAATATGGCTGAACAAGCTGAAGTTGAATTAAATAAGACTGAAGTTGCAGCTTCATGGCTGGGATCTCTAATTGTAAAAGAGTTGAATGAAAAATTAATGAAATATATTGAAAAAGAAGAAGAGATAACTTTGAGAAAGAGGGTTCTTGAAAACATTTCCATATCATACTTAAGAAGACCCAAGAAGGTTAACTTAATTGAAAAGCCTGAAATAGAGAAAATGGTTGAAACACCAAAAGCTCCTACTCCAGCTACATTTTCAAGAAAGAAGCCAGTCCCTAAAAGAAAATTTAAGAAAAGTGAAGAAGCAATTATTCATGTTCCTTCTCAGTACAAGCTTCTTTACGAGACAATAGACGATGGAAATAAAAGACGTATGGAGCAAGAAACTTATTTATATGAACATGGATGCTCATGGAAGGAGGTGTTTGGAATGAGTGAAGCACAAGTTGAAGAGTCTATACAGAAAATTAAAGCTAGTATGAATGAAATAGATATTCAAAAAGACAGATTGGTTTTCTTTCTTAAAGCTAATGATTTCAAGAATAGACAATTTAGCAACATGAAGATAAGGACTCTGAAATCTCATGTTGAAAATTTAAAGAAAGCAAAGCTTGATAAGAAAAAGGCTGAAAAGGAAGTTGTGAAGGAGGTTGAAAAATTTGTAATTGTTGAGAAGGTTGTAGAATCTGAGAAGCATGAGCCTGCGAAGTTTGATTTATTTAAGAGGCCAGAAGAGAAAAGCCATGATCATTTTGAAGAAATTTCTAAAGAAGAAGAGATTAAATCTCTTATGTAAAGCAAAATAGGCTTGTGGCTACAGATACAGGGCTAAGACATTTTAGGTATGTAGTCAAGAAGCATCAAGCATACCAAACTCAGTTGAAAAAGGGAACTCATCCTATAATTGACAAACCTGTTCCAAATGTACATGATGATGAAGAAAAAGAAATGGCTGAATTGATTAAAGATATTTTTTTATAAAGAATGAGTATAAAGAAGAAATAATTGGTAAAATCTCTACAGAAACTTTGAGTAAGATGATGAAAAAGTTGAAGGAATCTAAATAAGAAAAAGAGAAAACAATGGGAAATGAAAAGGTTGCTGAGTGATAAAGAAACGGAAAGTTTAAAGAAATTTATAGAACGGAGGCGTGGAAAGAAACATGAATTTGAAATTCATAAGAAAGTGTATGTTGAACAAGTAGATGTCTTACAGAAAAGACTGGATTCAATTCCAGTCTTCAAGAAAGCAGTTGTTGAAACCCTGACGAAAAGGTTATTATACCTACAATCCCAATTGAAAAGAAGGTCATAGATCTTGAAGAAAAATCCTTTTGGTTCAAAAAGCCAAGTGTGGATTCATTATCTGAAACATCAAGGACTATGACAACTATTAATCTAGAGTTAGAAATCTTTACAAGAGAGACTCTCTGAGAAAAGATCATCAGTCGGAGATATCACAATTTCAAAGATATATTTGTGACTAGAAGGACTAAAGGGAAAAACAATTCTTCAAAAGTGGGCATGACCTGATGAGACTTCCTCAAGCTGATTTGAGAGTCATATTAATGTTAAGTATGATCAACCCTAGTCTAGCACAAAAGATTATGACTTTAAAAATTTTCTCATAAAGCAAGCTAGAGAAATTTCAAATCTTAACACAAGCCCGTTCAGCAAAAGAAAATGTCAAATGTTAAAAGAAATATTCCTCTCAAACTATCTAGTACAACAAGAAAAATACACAAGCCAACTATCATTCTTCCCCATTATGTGGATCCTCTAGATGCTAAAAGGAATACTAGGTCATTACAGCCTTTCACAAGGAAGTACTTTGATTCAAATAATGAGGATTTGGTAGTTGAAAGAGGAAATCAAGAACCTATCAGGGTGTATGATCATGCAGAGCCAAAATGGTTAAGTGCAGAGGACATGTAGCCCTTGAAGGTATGAAGATAGCACACAAAGCTCAAGATAAGCAAGCAGTTGATTTTACTTATCATTGTATAAGAAGTTTTGCTGACATAAGGAGGAGATAAGAGAGTTTGATAAGCATCAACCTATGGGAAGATTGTAGAGTCAAACACAAAGACTGATGTTATCAAGATTTCTCTAAGTATTTTACTCCGGAAAAACAAAGTCTACTCTAGATGAAGAAGTTACTCCGTAGGTTGAGTACTCCGGATAACTATCTTATATGTTGAATTGTCAAAGCCTACTACAGATGTAGGTTCTACTCTGGATAAAGAGTTACTCCGGAGGAAGACTTAGTCCTAAGTTGGTTACATATACCCCTGATCAAAGAAGCGCAGAAGACTGAAGTATAATGCATATACTCCGAAGAGTCTATCTAATCAGGTGGAACACTTTGTTCATCTGTAGTAGAAGGCAATCTCTCCGAACCATGTTGTGTTCCTTCTACTGAAGACTACTCCGGTTGGCAACTAACTACAAAGAAGTTAGTTAGTTAGTTATTCCAGCTTGTCTTCTAGAAGAGTCTAGAAGCTGATGTATTACGTCAATTTTTATTCGTCTATAAATAGCAAGCTAGAATTGTTATCTTATAACTGTAACTGTCAAATTCTCATTGTACGACTTTATCATATCAATACAAATTGGCCATTTAATTTACATTTATTTCATATCTTATGTGTTGATTTGATTATCAAATTGCGTGATTCCACCATAAAATTCGATCACCGGATCCTGTTCTTGAGTGATTTCGATCCTACAGTTTTCTTGTATCCTTTTCTTTTGACATAAACTCTCATAGATCTTTCTTAAAAAGATTCATAGACTTTGAAATTATTAACAAGGGTCAACAGATCCAAAGATCCCATTAGTCTTATGAATCATATTCGTTCTAGATATTAATGTCACATATTTAGTCGAATCTGATTTGACTAAATGTAAGAGTAAAACTTCACATGAAATACTCAAATCAACCGTCTAAGCATACTATCATTAAAAAAAATAATATCCAATCATGTGATAGCCGAAGATAAACTAAAACTCAAATTGTTCAAAACAATAAATCACATGCATAACTCGTAACATAAAATTAATTCAGAAATTCTTTGCACGGGTTTAGTTTTAATTGGCAATCACCAACAGACCAAACTACACACGTATAGACAAGTATACATATCGCAACGCAGTATAGTAGTAGGAAAGAACCAGATATCAATCAGTGAACACACTGTCTTCTAATACTAGACCCTATATCAATATTAAACCGATGAAAATGATAATTGATTGATGAATAATGGTTGTAGACACGACTGATGTGTCGTTTTATAAGTGTGTATATATATATATATAAATATATTTTTGGAAAAAGGTTTCACGAGATCAGGTTTTAAATTTATAAAATGGTAAATACTCAAACTTAAAACACATACAATAGGCAAGTGTACCTATCGCAGCGTAATATAGTTTAGGTAAGAACGAAGAATCGAACCAATGGACACGGTCGAGTTCCACTACTCAACGTTTGTTATCGTTTAGCCGATTTAATTAGTGAGTGGGTGTTGTGTGCTTGTGAAACAGGAAAGTAAATGACAGAAAAGTAAATGACGGTAAAGTAAATAACATAAAATGTAAAATATGCGTAAAATGTGTAACATAAATGTAAATAACATAATAGTAAATAACAGGAAAGTAAATAGCTCGAGAATAATCAGATCACAACGAGTATTGCTTTTGGCTTCGAATCCGCTTGGTATATGATAACGTTATGTTAACTAATTCGATGGTATGACTAATACAAATGTGTGAACGGTACACCGCTAGAGCTTCATTCTTACAACATTTGGTTCAGGAATTATGTTCCTTATTAATAAAATAGTAAGACTCCAAGTTAGGGAAATCATTACCCTCAACTCTTTAATATATCTGTACATTCATATGCTTAAGATCTACCTCCGAGTTGGTTTAAGACATCAAACTTAAATACCTTTATTTTTATTAAAAGAGTGATTAGACTTTGTTCACCGGGATGTGATGCAATAATGGGACCATGTTTAAAGACGTATCATTCACAACGTGAGTTCACCAACTCTTGGTTTCATGACAAAACTCGTATAAAGACGTATGATCTTATCAATATCGACCAAGTGTTGGCTTATCAAAATCCACTTGATTAAAGACGTACAAGTTTCAAGAGAAGTTTGATTAAAAATTTTTTATGGTCTTACACTTTAAAATCAAGAACACTCACAAGTTTAAAGACTAATTTAGATGATAATAAAAAGTCCATCATGGAGATGATTTTTTGAACCATACACCCACCCCTGGCGTACCATACTCCCACCTGCGTATGATACTCCCAAAACTCTCTGCCTACGCTGCCCAATACGCCCAAATGCTGAATTTTGTTGTTTTGGGCTGTTAGTCGATTTTTGGACAAGGGGAGTCTTATATCATTACTAATGGTGTATTTTGGGGTAATTTTGTTGTAGGTAAAGCTTTAGTGTGATATCGGGTTTCACCTAACGTGGATATTGGATTCTTAAAGACGTTTTTGGATGTTTTTTTGTTTAAAACTAATCCCGTTGAAGGGAATACAACATGTTTAATGTCTTTTGGACTTGTGGTGGTCTAAAACTTATTTAGTTATTTCTTTTGGAAGTTTGTGGAAATACATGTTGTTTGTAAATGGTGAAGCCATGTCGAAAATGGTAAATGTTTGTCTGGGACCAAAATTTCGTGTTGTTTCAAAACTTTAAATTGGTTTGAAAAATCCGGCTTTTACAACTTGAAAGTAGAGCAATGGTTTGAGGGATTTGGTGTGCTAGACACCAAAATCGAACCTTTAATGCTCTTGATATGATGGGAGAAATGATAATCCAATGAAGGCGTGACCGAGACATGGATCTTAAGGGCGAGGTTAGTAATGATTATGCATTGTTTTTTTAATTAGTGTCCAAGGTGAACTAATTGTGACAAAAAGTTGTTAGGGGATTCATTATATGGATATGATGAATGTAATTGGACATATTACATTATCAATCTTTCCTGGCTAGTATGATTCATAATGTAACATGTACAAGTTCCTTCATGATAACCATGTGATGATGAACACTAACAATGAGTAAGTGAATATCATTATAGGTGTATGTATGTATGTATGTATGTATGAAACTATGCATGGTCATGTATTATGTGTGGATAGGAGGGATAGCATGAGGTAGATGCCCTTAGTTACATATACGTAATTAATTAAACCCTTCTATTTTAATCTCTGTCGAAGAATGACTGACGAAAGAAACTCAAATAGAGATAGAAACGATGATGGTGGTGCTAATGGTAGGTCGGGATCAAATTGATCCATACACACTCGTCATGGGAATGATGAAGGGAATGTTTTGAATGATGAAATCGGAAGGCGGATATCCGAGCAAGTGGCAAGGGCATTTGATCAAACAATGCCAATCTTCCTAGTCGAGATTCAAAACGCGGTTAAAGCGGCATTTACCAAGAGGGATGACAAGGCTAAGGATGATAAGGAGGACACGAATGTGGGTGGTAGTGGCAAAGGAAAGGGAAAAGAAGTCAAAAGGAAGCCTTGTTCTTTCAAGGCGTTCATGGCTGGTAAGCCAAAAGAGTACAATGGGGGGATAAATCCCTTGCTAAGTCAGAGGTGGATCTCAGATATGGAGTCAACTTTTGAAACAATCCATGTAACACAAGAGGACGAGGTGACTTTTGCTATGAACTTGCTCCGCGGTAGAGCTAAGGATTGGGTGGAGGTCTTCTGAAAGGAGAAGAGGAACGAGGGCAGAATCAAGGCGATGTCATGGGTGGAGTTTAAGGAGGTTTTTCTTAAGTATCATAGTCCACAGGCGGAAGTGGACTGGATCGCTGAGGAATTCCTCTATATGAGACAGACATGGGAGTCTATCAATGAGATCCTGGGTGAGTTTTATGACAACTATCAGTTTTGCCCGGATCTTGTAGCGAATGAAAAGATGAAGATAGACCGATTCTTCTCGGTCCTATCTATTGACTATCGAGAGTTTGTCTCACCCACTCAATGCACTACATTGGTGGAACTCATTAACAAGTGTCAGGAGAGGGAAGTGGATTTGAAAAGGCAAGAGGAGCTGGGTGAAAAGAGGAAGAGGAAAGGAGTATAGGTGACTCTGAAGAAGGCTAAATATTCTAGCTCAACTAAGAAAGTGCCCGAGAAGTCCAATTCCCGATAATGTCGGACATGTGGGAAGGAACACTTGGGGGAATGTCGGCTTAAAACCCCTACGTGTTATAGATGTGGGAAATCTGGGCATGTTGCTTATCAATGATTTAGCCCCATTAACTTGTGCTATCAGTGTTACAAACTGGGCACAACCGTGGTGATTGCCCCGAACTAAAGCACAAGGGCGGATGAGGAAAGAAGGTGGATTTCCCTAAGCCCAAGGGACGAACTTTCTAAATTATTGTTGAGGAAGCAAAGAAGATCCTTGATGTTGTTGCAGGTATTTTTATGGTTAATTCATTACCTGCACTTACATTGTTTGATTCTGGTGCTAGTCGGTCTTTTATATCTTTGAACTTTGCCAATCACACTTCTTTTCTAAGTAAAAGGTTAGAGGAACCATTAGAAATAGAGGTGTATGGTGATAGGAACTTCTTGGTATTTGATATATATCGAGATTGTAGAATAAAGGTGGATGGCGAAACTTTCCCTATCGATCTCATTCTATGACTAAGGGGGGCGTTTAATCTGATTATCGCGATGGATTGGCTTTCTAAATTTCGGGCCAACATTTTGTGTGGACTGAAGGTGATCCAACTTATCTTGCCATCGGGAAGGACATTGTTGATTCGTGGTGAAAGAACTATCGGTTTGTTGCTATGTTCTTATCTTCAAGCAATGAGGTATATTGCACACGGTTGTAAGGCGTTTTTAGCATGTTTCACAGACTCAAGTCGGAGTGTGGTGGAGATTCACGATGTCTTGATCATGAATAAATTCGTGGATGTCTTCCCGGAGGAAATACCAAGGATTCCACCTGAGAGGGAAGCGGACTTTGGGATTGTCCTAATCCTAGGAGCAAAACTAATTGCCAAGGCACCTTATTGGTTAGCCCCACCTGAGATGAAGGAGTTGATGACTCAACTCCAAGAGTTGTTGGAAAAGGGCTTTATACGTCTGATTGTCTCTCCTTGGGGTGCTCCCGTCCTGTTTGTTAAGAAGAAAGATGGAAGTATGAGGATGTACATAGGTTACCGGGAATTAAATAAGATGACAATCAAGAACCGGTATCCAATACCTCGGATCGACGATCTCTTTGATCAACTACAATGAGCTTCGTGGTTTTCAAAGATTGACTTGAGATCCGGGTATCATTAATTGAGGTGTAGGTGGTGGATGTTCCTAAAACGGTTTTCCATACTCGCTATGGTCATTACGAGTTCATGGTAATGCCTTTCGGTCTAACCAACACGCCTGCGACTTTTATGGATCTTATGAACCGGGTGTGTAAACTATTCCTTGATCGTTCCGTCATTATTTTATCGATTCACATTGCGAGGGTGACCATGCATGTCATCTTGGTGAAATTCTCAAGGTTCTCCGAGAGGAGAAACTATTCTCTAAATTCTCCAAGTATGCTTATTGGCTCCGGGAGATTCAGTTCTTGGGCCACGCGGTGAACGCGGAAGGAATTTCCATCGCCCCTTCCAAAATTGAAGCGATGAAAGGTTGGGTATCGCTGAAAACGCCCACGAAGATTAAAATCTTTTTGGGCTTAGCGGCTTATTGTCAGCGATTAGTTGAAAACTTCTCTCGTATTGCCTTGTCGATAACGAGGTTAACTCGCAAGGATACGTAATTCATGTGGGTCCCGATCAGGATCGGCCTTTTGAAGGAAAAGTTGACAAAGGAACCCGTTCTTTCCTTACCTGAAGCGACCGAGGATTTTGTTGTGTTTTCAGATGCCTCATATTTTGGATTTGGTTGTATCCTTATGAAAAGGGGTAAGGTGATTGCCTATGCTTCTAGGCAATTAAAGGTTCATGATGCGAATTATCCTACCCATGACTTAGAGTTGGCAACCGTGGTATTCGCGCTCAAAATCTTGAGGCATTATCTTTATGGAGTGCGTTGTACGATTTACACAGACCACAAGAGTCTCAAGTACTTCCTTGACCAAAAATATCTCAATATGAGACAGAGGAGGTTTCTTGTAACATCCCGAAATTTTATAAAACAAATAATAATAATAATGAAGTCGGGGTTAAGTCAGACGAATTAAAAGAAAAGTAAAACAAAAAGGGAAGAGGAACAGGCTTGGGCTCGACTCCAATGGGCCGAGGGGGTCCAGGTATAAAAACAACGCGGCAACCCCTTCCCCATTCCATCCTCATTCTGCGTAAACTTTTAGAGAGAGAAAGTGGTCTCGAGTCTAGAGAGAGAAAGCTCGGGAATCAAGCTCAAAGTCTCGGGAATCATCACTCCACATCCCATCAGCATCTAGCAATAAGAAGGAAACGAAAACAGGTAACCATCGAGCTTGAATATGAGTTTTTAGTTAAGAAATGGGTTTTTGGGTTTAAATGAGTTTTGATTCAAAAGACAACATTTTTACGTTTAGAATCGCATAAAAAGAATGTGTCTAGCTGCATGGAAGCTAGATACAAGTTTTGAACGTAAAAAGATCCAAGCTTGGACCTAGAGATTTCGGACAGAATGACTTGATATTAATGTGTCTAGTTCGCCTAACCCTAAAGATAGAAACTAAGTGTTAGATTAGGATAACTATCTTAACTTATACGAATAATTTATACAGATAGTGTGTGACACCTAGAGACACTTACTGACCGATGATAGTATCCAAGAACCCGCTTATCAGGTGAGTTCTATGTGCCCCCTCTATATTATGTGCAAATCATTTTATTTGCGGCTGAAATGTATACACTAAATGAATAAATGTTATGAAGGCCAATGTGATCCTACGTGACGTATAAATGCATATATATATATGAAAATAAATGACGGACAAAGAATGAAACGTATGTTTATAAAGAACGAATGAATGAATGACATAACGTAAATGAATGAAATCCTGCCTTATATGTTTATATATCGCATGTTATGAATGTATGTAAATGTTATGGACGCTTCAATGATAACGGCAACTTTGGTAGACTGGCGATCATGTGACTATTTTGCAAACGGGACAAATACGTTCCTTCATCAGCTAGGACGTATAAAAGGCATCAATGGACGGTCGAAGCAATTGACTTATAAAGGAAGAACGGTTTCATAAATAATAGTTCGCGTGGGAAACGGATGCCTTCGGGTAGATGGGCGAATTACGGACTACGACGGTAGGACGGTATAACGGACGGCCAAAGGTTGCCGGACGGTTAAAGCTATTGACGTACAGTTTCTAGAGCCGGACGGTGAAGGAAATGGAGCTACGACGGTAGCTCAATGAACGTTTGTGTTTGTGGCTTACGTAAGATGGGTTGATCGCCCTTATGTGTATGGCCAATGAATGTTAAATGAAACCAATGATGTGAATATTTATTTATATGTATTTACAATGAATGATAAATGAAAACACTTCAAGTGCTAATGTGTATTATATATATATATATATATATATATATATATATATATATATATATATATATACAAAAATACTTATGAAGAAACGATGTTTATACCTAATTGCTTTAAACTAGAACTCAACAGCGTTACCTGACTTTTAGTATACATTTCAGGTAACAGAAAGAAGGGTCGTGCTAAGGCTTGAAGCCTACCCGGCACGAGACTGACATCCCATTTTTAACTTTGTTAAGACAATGTTTTATGTTTAAATGTTAAGACTTTCGCTGCTATGTTTTGTATTTGGATGTCACGCTTCCGCTATGTTTGAATGTTTTAATTTATGATTCAGTATCAATGACTGTGTTCATTAGTAAATCCAACAAGTGAGGTCTTCCGGGAAAGGGGCCTTACAAGTTGGTATCAGAGCAATAGTTTGAGAGATTCGGACATCCCTATATGTCTGAACTCAAGCTGATTATGGGACCAACGCACGGATGTCAGTATGGGTAGCCAACGCCAGCACGGTAAGTAAGTAATAAAGTTAATGCCTTTAGATACGAATAGACGCCTTAACTTAGAACACATAGATGTCAATGTCACAACTGATGTAAAGTGTTTCGAACCCGAAAAGCAATGTAAATTAGTAATCACAAATCGGTCACTATAATTAAAAATTTACCTTGCTCATATTGTTCTAAACTATGACCTGAAGAAATGACATTGATGTATTCCCTTTATATCAATCAGGAAACTAGAAACTATGGCTGGTAGAGGAAGAACTGGACGCCGAGGCGGTCGTACTGGCCGAGTCGGTAGGCCACAATCGAACCAAAGGCAACAGGAAGAGGAAAGTGTGCACGTGGAGTACACCGACAGTGTGCACGAAACTAATGTGACCCCAACTGGGGAGGGCAATCAAGGGTCCCTACGACTTGAACCCGAAGTTAGGGATGCAATTGCCCGTGAGGTTGTACTAACTCTGAAGGACGTATTGCCTGATCTGTTATCCGAGGCGTTGAAGAAAAGCAAAGAGGAGGATGAAGGAAACCGCGAGGAGAAAGTTTATGACAGTGATGGTGATGAAGTGAAAGTGGTATTGAACACCCGTGGATGTACTTACATAGGTTTCAAGGACGGTGACCCGCCCAAGTTTGATGGGAACAAGGATTCTGTAGCTACGTTGGAATGGATTGAGAGGATGAACGGCGTGATCAACATAAGTCAATGTCGAACCGATCAGGCTGTTAAGTATGTTGATCATTCTTTCACCAACGAGGCACTAAATTGGTGGAGGAACATTCAGAGGGCTAAGTCACCAAACGCCCTTAGCAGGATGACTTGGGAAGACCTGAAGAAGCTGATAATCCAAAAGTTCTGTCCCCAGAATGAAAATGATCGTGTGGAGAATGAACTCGTGAACTTCAAGGCTGGCAACAAGACTCATCGCCAGTACACTTCAAGATTCAATGAACTGGCTCAACTCGTACCCCACCTGGTAGAGACCGAAGATCGATTGATCAAGTACTATGTCAAGGGCCTACCCCAAAGGGTCCGTGTTCACGTGAAAGCTAATCTACCCTCGACCTTCGAGTCGGTAGTAAATCTGAGCGGAATCGTCTACGACGATTATGCCAACGAGGACCCGACACCTGAAACACAGAAGAAGAAATGGGATAACCCGTCTAGGGGAAATGGAAAGGGGACCGTGGCATCTGAAACCAAAAAGCCGAGGGCAGATAAGTATGAGGCATGCTTAAAATGCGGGAAACTACACTGCGGTGAATGTCGGGCTGGAACAACCATGTGTTTTAAATGTGGGAAGTCGGGACACATTTCCAAGGATTGCAGAAACAATCTCAAGTGCCAGAACTGTGGCTGGTATGGGCACGCTACTAAGGATTGCAGGAAAACCGGGCCATCTGGTTTGGGAAAGGAAAAAGAACAAGTGCAGCCAAAGGCAAGGACTCGGGCCTACGCCCTAACTGAGGAAGAAGAAAGAGGAAACCCTGATGTCGTGTCAGGTACGTTCCTAGTAAATGATGAACATGCTGCTATTTTATTTGACTCGGGTGCTAGCAAAAGCTTTATATTAAATGCATTTAGTCGTAAACTAGATTGTACTATCGACACCATAGTGAGGGCCTTTAGTGTACAAACCGCTGTTGGTAAAAATTCGGAAGTATTCCAAGTGACCGAAGATTACATAATAGAAATAGAGGGCCATAAGTTTCCTTCCAGCCTATTCCTTCTCATCCTAGAAGGATTGGATATAGTATTGGGCATGGATTGGTTAGCTGCCAACGAAGCTCAAATCATATGCAAACGAAAGATGATACGCCTCAAAACTACTGACGACAGTCCAATTACGGTTTATGGGGATTGGAATAGTGCAATGCCGAATATCATCTCGATGATCAAGGCTGAAAGTTACATGAGGCGCGGTTGCGAAGCTTATCTGACGTATGTTATTGACGTTAGAATGAAAACGAAAGTGCTCAAAGTTGTAGCCGTGGTGTGCAACTTTCCAGAAATATTCCCTGAGGATCTACCTGGTTTGCCACCCGATAGGGAAATAGAATTTCAGATTGACTTTCTGCCAGGAGCTGAGCCCGTTGCCAAAGCACCCTACCGATTGGCTCCGTCAGAAATGAAGGAATTAATGTCTCAATTAGAAGAATTAACAGAGAAAGGATTTATCAGACCGAGCATTTCACCATAGACGTTCCGGTATTATTTGTAAAGAAAAAGGACGGCAGCATGCGCATGTACATCGACTACCGCGAACTAAACAAACGAACAGTAAAGAACAAATACCCACTGCCTAGAATAGACGACCTTTTTGATCAACTACAAGGCACAAGTTGGTTCTTAAATATCGACCTTAGGTCGGGTTACCATCAATTGAAGGTAAGGGAAGAAGATGTACTAAAAACTGCATTTCGCACGTGTTATGGACATTATGAGTTCCTCATCATGTCCTTCGGACTAACCAACACACCTGCATCGTTTATGGATCTAATGAATAGAGTATGCTGACCAATGTTGGATCGGTCAGTCATAGTTTTCATTGACTACATTCTCATATATTCAAAGAACGAGGGTGATCACCACTGTCACCTAAGTGAGGTGTTGGACATTCTAAAGTAGGAGAAGTTGTATGCGAAATTCTCTAAGTGCGCATTCTGGCTTAGGGAAGTCCAATTCATAGGTCATGTTATAAACCCAAATGGCATTATGGTGGATCTTGCAAAGATCGAAACAGTAAAGGATTGGAACATTTCGAAGACACCAACAGAAATACAAAGTTTTCTAGGATTGGCAGGCTACTATCGGAGATACATTCAGGATTTCTCAAGAATAGCCTCACCTCTGACAAAACTAACACGTAAGGAAGTGAAATATGAATGGGTTCCAACCCAAAACAATGCGTTTGAGGAACTAAAGACACGGCTAACTCAACCTCCAGTCTTGACCTTACAAGAGGGGAACGAAGACTTGGTAGTATACCCTGACGCTTCGGGTCAAGGATTGGGTTGTGTACTTATGCGTCACGATAGTTAAAGATTCATGAGGTTAACTATCCAACTCACGATCTAGAATTGGCGGTATTAGTTTTCGAATTAAAGATATGGAGGCACTATCTGTATGGAGTTAAATGCACCATTTACTCCGATCACAAAAGCCTGAAGTACTTTTTTTAAATAGAAGGAATTAAACATGAGGCAAAGGAGGTGGTTAGAGCTACTAAAGGACTATGATTGTGAGATATTGTACCATCCAGGAAAGACAAACGTAGTGGCTGACGCCTTAAGTAGGAAGGAAGAATCGACACCTATTCGAATCAAAGCGTGTCAGCTGATTATAACACCAGATTTGATGAATGAAATAGCAAAGGCACAAGATGAAGCACTGTTGGAGAGGAATGTAAAACGAGAAAGAATAGTGGGACAACAAGAGAATCTGGATACTAATGCATATGGTGTACGAACCAGGTTTGGCCGGATACGGATACCGAAGATTGGTGAACTTAGAGCCAAAATCCTCGATGAGGCCCATAAGTCTCGCTATTCTATCCACCTCTGGATGAAAAAAATGTATCAAGACCTGAAGAAAGAATACTGGTGGCCTGGCATGAAGAATGATGTGACTGGATATGTGAGCAAGTGCCTAACATGTTCACTAGTTAAGGCCGAGCACCAGAAACCATGCGGTAAAATGCAACCTTTGCTAATGAAAGAATGGAAGTGGGTGGAGATCACGATGGACTTCATTACCAAGCTACCGTGAACAGCTAAAGGCAATGATACCATCTGGGTGATCGTCGACCGCTTGACGAAAAGTGTTCACGTATTGCCAATACGTGAGGCCTCTTCTTCTGAAAAGCTAGCAGAGATATTTATCAAGGAAATTATGAGAATACATGGTATGCCACTTTCGATTGTGTCCAATAGGGATACTAGATTCACATCAAGGTTTTGGAAGAAATTCAATGAAACAATGGGCACTATATTGAACATTAGCACCGCTTACCACCCTCAAACCGATGGTCAATCTGAAAGAACCATCCAAACCTTGGAGGACATGCTCCGGGCTTGTATCATTAACTTCGGTGGGAGCTGGGATAGTCACTTACCATTGGCAAAATTCTCATATAACAACAGCTATCACTCAACCATTGACATGCCGCCATATGAGATTCTGTTGGGGGGAAATTGGACAGAAAGATTTTGCAAGTCTCGAAGTGGTCAAAACTACTTCAGAGAAGTCTGACTAGATAAAACCTCGAATGAAAGCCGCTAAAGACAGACATAAATTGTACGTGGGTAAGAGAAGAAGAGATCTCTAGTTCCAAGTGGGAGACATGGTACTGTTAAAAGTTTCGCCATGGAAGGGAATCATCCGATTCAAAAAACATGGAAAGCTAAGTCCAAGATTTGTCGGACCTTTCAAAATTTTAGCAAGAGTTGGTCACGTTGCTTATAGACTCGACTTACCCGATGAGCTTAGTGGAATTCACCCCACATTCCATGTCTCGCACTTACGCAAGTGCCTTGCTGATGATACGGCTCACATACCCTATCACGAGTTTGAAGTGGATAATAGTTTGAACTATGTAGAAGAACCAATGGCTATTCTGGACCGAGCCGAGAAACAACTACGCAATAAGTCGATTCCTTTGGTCAAGGTACATTGGAAACATAGAAAAGGTTAAGAGGTGACTTGGGAAAAAGAGGATGAAATGAGGGGACTATACCCTTAGTTATTTAACGTATAACAGGTTTCGAGGACGAAATCTCTATAAAGAGGGTAGACATGTAACATCCCGAAATTTTATAAAAAAAAAATAATAATGAAGTCGGGGTTAATTCGGAAGAATTAAAAGAAAATTAAAACAAAAAGGGAAGAGGAATGGGCTTGGGCTCGACTCCAATGGCAGAGGGGGTCCATGTATAAAAACAAGGCAGCAACCCCTTCCCCATTCCATCCTCATTCTGCGCAAACTTTTAGAGAGAGAAAGTGGTCTCGAGTCTACAGAGAGAAAGCTCAGGAATCAAGCTCAAAGTCTCAGGAATCATCACTCCACATCGAGCTTGAATCTAGCAACGAGAAGGAAACAAAAACAGGTAACCATCGAGCTTGAATCTGAGTTTTTAGTTAAGAAATGGGTTTTTGGGTTTAAATGGGTTTTGAATGAAAAGACCACATTTTTACGTTTAGAATTGAATAAAAAGCATGTATCTAGCTTCATGGAAGCTAGATACAAGTTTTGAACGTAAAAAGATCGAAGATTGAATAAAAAACGATGAAGTATTTAAGCCATATTCTCTCTTTCATCATCAAGTAAGTATCATCTTCTCTCTTTAATCCTCGATAAATTCTTGGTCTTGAGGGTTTTGGGTAGATAAGCCAAAGGGACGAATTGGGGTTGTAGTGGGTGTATTGTTGAAAAGGATTGATAATCTAGCATTACTAAAGCCAGAGGTTCAACCAATTTATGTTAATTTCACCAAATTGGAGGTTTTAAAAATTAGGGTTCTTGAGGACCCAACTTGGGTGTTTAAACAGTGAATTGAGTATAAATAAGTGTTTATGGTGTTAGCTAAACACGTTTACATATAGAAAACACAATTGAATTGATGAATTGGGTGAAATTGTGGAAATATGGGTGAAAACCTTAACGGGTCAAAATGGGTGGAATTAGTTTAGGAATCGTTAAAAGCTTATGTGGAGCTTAATAAACCAAGTTTTATTTAAGGGTAAAGATCACTAGATCTTGGGTGGGAGTCAAACCTCAATTGTTGAATTATTAGAGGTTTAACATATTACTAAATAAGTGGATGGTTTAGGTGATTAAGTGGTGCTAGTAGCTAGCTTGGAAGACAAACTGGGACCTTCAATAGCCAAAGGTAAGTGCTTTGCACTTACTCAGTAATAGATATAATGGTAAAAACATGTAAATAAGATTATGTGGTTAAATTCTATTCATGTATGTTATGTTGTGGAAATTTGCCTTATGTGGTTAATAGTTAAATAAAATGGGATATGTGGTAACTTGAATAGTTGACTTGTGAGGAAATAGTCAAAGTAAATGTAGTGGATGACATGTTGCTATAATTGACTTTATGTGGTTAATAGTCTAATAAAATAGGATATGTTGTAACTTAAATAGTTAACTTGTGAGGAAATAATCAAACTAAATGTAGTGGATGGCATATTGGTGTAATTAACTTTATGTGGTTAATAGTCATATAAAATGGGATATGTGGTAACTTGAAATTGTTGACTTGTGAGGAAATAGTCAAACTAAATGTAGTGGATGACATGTTGGTATAATTGACTTTATGTGGTTTAGAGTCAAACTAAAAAGGTTGAATGTGGGGGATTGGTTTAAAATGACTTAACGTGGCATAAGTCAAATCAATTATGAAATAAAGAAGAATTTGTGAATCTTGAAGTTAAAACACTTCGTGGGGGTGACGTGAAGTCAAATACTTCACAGGTGGTAGTGAGGTTAAATACCTCACGGGCGATAGTGAAGTCAAATATTTCACGGGTGACATGAAATTAAATACTTCATGGGTGGACATGGAGTCAATTGCTCCATGTAGAAAATTGAGTAGTGGTTCTTGCATAATGTAATGTCCTTGATTTTTCTAGTACTTTGTTTTGTATAATGATAGCATCCTCGTTCAATGCGTTATGATTACAAGTGGTTCAACTTCCGATTTCATCCATACAAGTTCATGTTTTGGATTTACGATAAACACACTTACATACATATATATATATATATTTATATATATTAGTATATATATATATATTTATATATATATATATCATTAGACCAATTATTTCAAAATGTGACTTAGAGACTTTAATTAGGTATTCCATAATCCTATTATATATATATATATATATATATATATATATATATATATATATATCTAAATGCATGTATGCAAAAATAATTATATATTTTAAATCATTAAAGAAAGCTCACAAAAATGATTCTTAGTTTTAAGCAATTAAATATGTAACCTTTTCAAATAAACCATATAACATATCTAGTTTTATAAACTTTATAAATAAAATCAATTTTTAGGTTTTAAACAGTTAAACTTAGTTTAAACCCTATTAGTGAATTTGAACCCCGTATTGCAATTGAAACCCCCCTCACGTATTTGGACCTTCAAAAATGAACTATTACATTCCAATTTGGACTTTAACACGTATTTTGACTTTCTATAGTCAACAAAGACTGTACTTTGACTCAAAAAAGTCAACAGGACCAAATTCAACTACCAAATCATCGATTACATGATTTTAAAGCCTATTGATCCCTTAGAAACATTACATGACCTAAATCAAATGCTTATATTGAATTAATTCATCTGAAATCGAAGCTGGATCAAGCCCCAACTGTCAAGTTTGACTTTCTAGAGTCAAACCTAGCAAAATTCAGTTTCAATCCTCGGATTTAATCATGTTTAATGGCCTCATATCATGCGTACACGTTACACGAACGTTTTCAAACTCAAACGATTATCCAATTTATGAGGAATCAAACGAATTAACTCTATAATTACATCCGAACCTGTTTCAAACAAATTCGAATCAAATTGAACGATTCTGTTAAAAGTGAGGCATACAATTCATTCACACACACTCGAGACACCACTTTCAAACTCTTTAAACCCTCAAACAATTGGCGTTTCATCTCTAGACCTCAATCGAGCACCAAGGACACCCGATTCAAAGTTCCAGCCGTTTGAACTCGTTATTCGACCAAATAAGGTAAGTCTTATGCCCTTCGATTCGTAATTTGATGATAACAAATAACCCTCTACCAATTCGTGTTGACAGAGGGTATCGAGTTTGATTCAAATTAGGGTTCTTGTTCGTTTATACTCAAACCTGAATTGGGATTTATTTCTTGTTTTAATAAACGTATATAATTTAGTGGCTTTCGTTTATGACCAGCGAAACCACCTGGTCCGGCTGGTAAGCCACTGCACCGCCGAACCTTGTGGCGGGGGTTCGAAACCCACATCCAGCGGCCCTTTTTGCTTCCCTGTCAATACCAAGACTCGGTCGTCCTATGTTCAAGTTAAAACTCTTTTTAAGCCGGATTAAAACACCGCTGACCCTTGGGTCCAGCGGTAGCACGCGTCCTCTCCCACAGAAGCCACCCGGGTTCGAGCCGGGTGGCCCATAATTTTTTTTTAAAACATTTTTATCACTTTAATTCATTTTACAAAAATAAACTTATAAAACTGTGATACCCGACAAATTAAGGTTAATATCCATACTCGACTATTACTTGAATTCACATGATTACACTTGCATCATACTTAATTATAGAGTAATTAAGTACATATTTCATATAGCAAGTCCATTCGTTTCATTTCATTACATGCATCAGTAATCGGGCGGATTACCGGGTCACACACGCGTCTAGTCACACGAACGTTGGTGAATTTTAGAAATAATATTTAGACATAAAATTTTTGTGCAAAAATTATATGTAATACTATGATTTAGTATTTCATGCTTATGTGAATTTTTCTAGATTTTTTAAAGAAACTTTTATTTTAACGCTTTTAAAGCGGATACGCGATATGTGTCAACAACTTTAAATTGAATTTTATAAAAAAATGAGTTTATTTGGGCCAACTAATTCAGCAA
Organism: Smallanthus sonchifolius; assembly: GCA_023525975.1. Lineage (NCBI taxonomy): Eukaryota > Viridiplantae > Streptophyta > Magnoliopsida > Asterales > Asteraceae > Smallanthus > Smallanthus sonchifolius. Next base: position 36,700,688 of record CM042032.1, on the reverse strand, counting down.
ATTAACTTGTTAATTCATTCTAGTAGCCCATATGTTTAGTAAAAAGCCTTAAAAACCCAAGAAGCCCAACACCCTTTTTACTAAAACTCCCTTAAACACATTAAACCCTCATTTTACCCTAACCCTAAACTCACTCATCTCTCCCTCTCCTCTCATTCTCGGCCGCCACCCATACATCACCTTGCCACCATCTTCAACCTTTTTTCAAGCAATCGAAGCTATTCCAAGGAGTTTTCAAGTGGATTCAAGGTGATTCAAAGCATCAAAACATCCATTCTAGCATCATACTTGGATTTGGTAAGAATCTACCCACCTTTTCTTCTCCATTTTTGGCCAAGTATAGAGCACCACTAATCCAAACGGGTTTGTATGTTACAAGTGTCTAAATACATGTTTTTAACTTAGAGTTTTCATAAAATGAAGTTGTTGACACATATATGCAAATTTTATGGTTTGAAATACTTGTTTATCTTTTTACTTGCTCGTTTCTATTTATAGAAACTTTGTTTGATGAGATTTTGCATAAATGAGTGTATGATATGTTTGATAGCTTAAATGATGCTCATAATAGTAGAATTAGGAAATGTGATTTTTTTGGTTGAAATGTTGTTTTACACTAGGTTATGGTCGACTTACTATATAAGGAAACTTTAATTTTGCATATTTTGTGTTATGAAGTTCTAATGGATAAAAACTTGATACTATGGTTCTATAACATGTATTAAAGTAGTAGAAAGAGTTATTTAAAGTTACACATGTGCAAAAGGGTCGTTTGGACCACTTTCCTAAAAAGGAAACTTTAATTATTCATATTTTGTATGTGTAGGTTATAAATGTTTAAAATGGGTTAAATGGCTTTATTACTATATGAATAGATGACTTATGCAAGAATATGTAATTTGGAATGGTATTATGACATGTTTTGGAGGAAATTGCTAACTAAGGAAACTTTGTTATTTTGTGAACTTCACCTTTGCTTAGAATAGAAAGTTTATGTGTAGAATCATGTTTATGGTATGTTACTAGTATAAATTCATGTATAACTTGGTTAGTTGAGCCATGACACTTAAAGTGCACTAAAACTCTAATTTCTTAAAAAGGGAAACCTTGCTATGTTAATAACTATAAAATAGAAATGACATGTTATGTTATTTGTTCAAATGAATTGAAACAATGTTAATAGGGTATTAATATAATGACTTAACTTATGTGTATAAATGGTTACCATGAACATGCACGAATGCCATGTCACTTATCACATGTTAATTACTTATGCAACTAATTAAAACATGTATGTTATGTCACAAAGTATGATTCAAATGTTACTTAAGTGTTACTTATATGTTACTTAAGTACTACTTATATGTTACTTAAGTATTACTTGTATGTTACTTATGTGTTACATATGTACTATTTGTACATGACTTCAACATTAGTCAACATTGGTCAACGTTAGTCAATAATGGTCAACATTAATCAAAATTAGTCAACATTAGTCAAACATGGTCAAAGTTGGTCAAACCTTGGTCAAAGTTGGTCAAACCTTGGTCAAACCTCGGTCAACTTTGGTCAAACCTTGGTCAACTTTGGTCAAACCTTTTCAAAACGTCAATGTAACCTTTCAACGTTGAGTCGTTTAGATGAATTTGGTTACATAAACCATGTTTACTTTCATAGACCTTATAGCCTTACTATTCCTATGGCTCGGTTAGGTCGGTTATCCAGAGTTGCTAGATTTCTCTTGTTGCTTTCATTCTTCATTCACCGCATTACCAGGTGAGTTTTCACGGCCCCATTTTAATTACTTTTCCATTTGGGGGAGATACATGCTAAACCATTTTCTTACTTAGTTGTATGCTGATTACTTTGATTTCGCTTTAACATATATAAGTGGGTGCATTTCCTGCACATAAAGTCCTCTCATATTCGAACCGTTAATTATTACACAAAGAGAGGTGATTCATGAATACTACTATTGGGTTTAACAACCCCCACCCGGGTTAGTCGCGCTAACTCTGACTGGGAGTCAAACGGGTGCATAATTGACCTAATCCATTGCGTGCTGGGCACGTAAGAGGCAAAATGCTAGTTTCTGCATTCCTTCGTTGAACTTCGGTTTCGGTGTTGCTTATATAGTTATTGTTTATTGTCTGATCAACTATCAAATCACTAGTATACATACGTACTGTTACACTGTTTTCATTTGTGTTTTTGTTACTTAAACCTGTGAACTCACCAACCCTGTGTTGACACTTTTAAGCATGTTTATCTCAGGTCGCTAAGCATTCATTCATGGACTAGAGGGGCACTTCAAGAGTCTCACAACATATTTTTCATTAGAAGCTAGGTTTATGGGAACCTAATTTGTTATGCTTCTATATTTTGCTACATTATTTTTGCTTCCGCATTTTCAAACTCTGTATTACTTAAATATTTTGTATGATGTTCAAACGGAATATCTTTTCGAAAACAATTTAGAGGTCGTTCGAAATGACCGGGACTGATGATCCTTGTCAGTCACAACCCGCGGGTAACCTGCTGTGGCATTTCAGGGTGTGACAAAAACCTTTAACACCCAAGATTAATTTGATAATATAATTGATAAGTTTTTAAGGAAAAACAATTATTTTGTTATTAATTGTTTTAAAACCTTAATAAAACATAAAAAATATTTAAAACTTAATTAAAATAATATTGTTATTTTAAACAAAACATTTATTTAACTCTTAGCTTATAAATTATATCTAAACTATAAGTATAATTATTTTTACAAAATCATGTAAACCAAATTTTATACCCTAAATTTGTTACGACATAGATTTGTGACAATAGGCCATGTAATTGATTAGATCTTTTATGTCTTTATGTTTTTGTAAGATTTGGTTAAGTTTTGTATTAGGTGAATTTAACAATTTCGCCTAGGCCTAGTTTAGCATGGCTATGTGAGTATATAAATACGAGTTTACTTATTAGTTTCTAAAGTTTTGCAATTTGTATTCAAGTTCTGTAAACTCTGAGTCTGGTGGAAATCAAAGAGAATATTATTTACCTGTTGTGTTGATTCTAGTCTTGATATTGTCTCATATACACAATCATGCATACGGTTGGATTCCGCACTCCGTGTGTTTGATACACGTCACGTCTCGAGTTAGATCCATTGAGAAACCGATGGGACCTACATGTGGTATCAGAGCATCGTGCTCGTGATTTGTGATTGATTTGTGACGGTTTGTGTATGATTTGACAACAAAAAGACTGAATTTTTGATCAATATTCATTTCCATGGAGTTTTCAAGTTCTTGAGAAGATTTTGAGGCTGATTTCATCAATTTGGAGTTGTTTTTGAAGAAATTGATCCGTTCAAAGTGTTCTAATTCGTATTATATTCAATCCTACGGTTTAATTTCATCAAATTCAATCAATTCAGCAAGTTATTATGATTTTTGAGGTTTCAAGTTCGTGTTTTGGTTGAAAAAATCATCTTCCTGAGAGTTTTTAGCTGAAACAGGCGAACTTATCTCAAATTCTGTTACAGGCGAACTTAGTCTAAGTTTTTGTTTAGGCGAATTTATCAAGTTCGCTTAAGGAAAATTTTAGGCGAACTTATCAAGTTCGCTTGTGGGTAAACTTGTTTCAATTTTGTTTTCTTATTATATTTTGCATATATTTGTTGTTATGGCTAACATGGTGCAAGTTAGAAACATGTTCAACTATGACAATGAAATTGGTACTTCTCAGAAACAGCCAAAGTTGCTAAGTCTTGCTGATTATCCGAATCAGAAGGATCATTTTAATCAATTTGTTTCATTCACGGATACCCGTTTATGGATTCATATTCTAGAAGGATATACTCATCCGACTTATTCATGGATGGATAATGACAATGTTCCAAAGCTTGTATCTGCTTTAACAACTGAAGAAAAGCGGTTATTTGATGTGAAAAGAAGCTAATGGCGAGCATTTCAATGTCACTAGCAAAAGAAATTTATCACAGTTTCAGGCAGTTTAAAACTTCCATGCAGTTATAGGAAGCTTTACAGAAGAGATGTGAAGGTAGTTTGGATGTGAAGAAAAGTCGTAAAGAATTACTGAAGAAACAGTTTTTGGTATTAAAACACATTCAGAATGAAAAATTGGATGATCTGGCTACAGGATTTTATCATTTGCTGAGTGAATTAGCAAGTGCAAAGGTGGTCTATGAACCTGAAGAGATTAATGACAAGTTTCTGGAAGCTTTACCATCAAAATTTGATGTGTATACTGTCCTCATCAAAGAAAATGAAAATATAAAACAATGTCACTTGAGGATGTTCTTGGAAAAATTCAATCTCATGATCTGAACTTAAAGAAAAAGGAAACCAATATGGAGCACATGCCAGATCCGTCAATGTATTTTGCAAAAACATCTGGAAAATTTAGATCAGGAGTTGCTTTGTTTTCAGGATATGGTCAAGATAACTCTAATGATAATAGTTCTGGATGTTCTTATCAATCTGGTTTCTCTGCAACTACATCAAACACTTTTGGATCACAATCATTGAATTCACATCATGTGAATCAAAGGGTAGCTGAAGATTATATGGCAATGTTTTCATCTTTTATTGCTTCGTATGAAAATTTTATTGGTGGAAAGATTCATGATCCAGAAGCAATTGAAGAAGATTATCGTCAAATTGATCCAGTTGATCTAGAAGAAATGAATATCTAGTGGAATATGGCAATGTGCATGAGGCAAGCAAAGGATTTTCTTCAGAAGACTGGAAGGAAGTACATCGGATCAAACAACAGAACAAGAATGGGTTTTGACAAGACTAAAGTTCGATGTTACAACTGTCAAGAATATGGTCACTTTGCTAAAGAATGTAATAAGCCAAAAGTTGAGTTTGACTCTCAAAAGAAGAACAACAATTATTAAAGTAACAGAAATCAACAAAGTTCAAGTGGTTCTAGAAATTCAGCAAATGCTTCAACATCATCTGCTTTGGTTGCCCAAGGAGATGATAACTATGACTGGGGAATTCATCTAGAAGATCTAGTTGGTGCTGTGAGTCAAGCTTTTGAGGCTGAAATTCACACTGATGAGACATCTGAGGATGATAGTTCAAGTGATAGTGAAAGTTCAAGAAGTGAAGTAGAGAGTCAGAATGATGAATCTTCTGACAATGTCATTGCAAGAGAAATTTCTGAAGAAATTGATACTGAAAGTGCTGATGAAGTTCATTCTGAAGAAAATGTATCTACAACAAGTGTATCTGAAGATGAGATTTTGTTGACAAAAAGAGTACCTGAGATGACTGAAGAGATTCCAACTGCTAAAGTCTTCATGACAGACATGTCTGATCCATCAAAGGTAAAAGATGTTATCTGTAATATATATTGTTCTAACTGTGTTTTGGTGAAACACAAAATGATGAAAGTCATGGATGATAACACAAATTTGATCTGTGATATGAAATTGATGCACTCAGTGAATCAGAAATTGAAGGACAATGATAAGTTGTGTATTGACAGAATTGAATCACTCAAAAGAGACATAAATTCTCTAACTTTGAAGATTAAGGAACAAGCATATCGTTTGGATATGGCTTATGCTGAGATTGAAAAGAGGAATGAAATTGTTGCTGAGAAAAACAAAGTAATTTCAGACAAAGAAGCAGAGATGATCATATTACATAGAAAACCGAAAAGTTTTGGAAATTCATCACTATTGTTGGGTTATTTTAATGACAATGTTGATCCTGTTAAGAGAACAACTTGAATTGGTTTTGCTCCTCCACCATTTAATGGAAATTTTGTTGTAGAATCAGAGATCATTACTGAAGAGGATATTGATCCAAAGAAAGTTTTAAAGATTAATCCAGTCAAAGGGGAAGAAATGGTATATGATTCTGATAGTGATGATGAGACATTTGATGCTTAGAAAATTGATGGTGTTCCTAAAGATGTGAAGATTGATGAACCAAAAGTGGTCAAACAAGTCACAGGAGATCGATGTATTCTTACAGAGCCCGATGAAGTTGAACAATCAACCATTTCACCAATGTTATCTAAAAGTGGTTTTATAAGTGCTGGTGATATCAAGAAGGAAGTTTCAAAAGTTGAAAATAAATCAACAAGTGATTTCATTAAACAAAAGGTGAATGTGGCAAAAACCAAATACAGTCAGTCTTCAGTTTCAAATAATTATGTTGGTGAAACATCCAGAAAGATATATGTTCCAAAGAAACAAGGAGGTAGTGATGCTAAATCTACTGAAGGCTATTCATCAAGAAGTTCCTCAACTTCAACAAGGGTTCCTTATATCAGAGAATATAAGGATAAGAGAGTTTGCTTTCATTGTAATGAAGTAGGGCATATCGTGTTATATTGTCCTTACAAGAACAAAGAGAAAAAATTTCTTATTTCAAAGAAAGTTACACCAGCTGTTGTTCATGGTCAATCAAGAGTAGTAAAGATTCTGCAAAGATCAAATATGGGAAAGCCTACATCTGATAATGTGATGAAACAATCTGTCAAAGAAAATTTGTCTAAGCACCATGTTACTAAACCATTTGGGTTTAAGAGAGAAATGACACGACATGTTCATGATAGATTTGTTGATTCTAAACCAAAGTTTGTCCAATCTGGTGTTAGAAACAATGTGGTGTTTCATAAGTTTGTTGAGAATCCTAGAGTTGGATTCACAAAGAATTCACAACATGAGGTCAAACTTTCAAGACCTCAAAGGGGAAGAAGGAAAAGACGGTTAAGAAAACTTTTGAAAAATGATCAATTTGAATCTGAATTTCAAAATCAATCAAATTTTGATAAGAAAAAGAATGTTTCAAAATCCAAAATGTCTGATTCTGATTTGCCTAAATCACCAAGTGTAGATGATAATCGAGATTGTAAATTGCTTGAAGTTGTTTATTTTGATGCTAATGGTAGACCCAAGACCACAATGGCTTGGGTCCCCGTTTCTAACTAATTTTCTTTGTTTGTGTAGGGTCAACCAAGGAAGACTATCAACAACAAATGGTATGTGGATAGTGGTTGCTCCCGACATATGACAGGAAACATTCGTTTGCTTGAAGATGTTATTAAAATTGATGGAGGTTATGTCGCCTTTGCGGGTAATAAAGGTGGGTACATAACAGGTCAAGGAACGTTAAAGAATGAAAAGGTGAAGTTTGAGAAAGTCAATTATGTTGAGCAACTCGAACATAATCTACTCAGTGTATCTCAAGTGTGTGACAAGAAGTTTTCATTTCATTTTAATGATGTTGAATGTTATATTCTGAAGCCGGGATTTGAAATACCTGAAGAATGGATTCTGATGAAGGCTCCAAGAAGAAATAACACATATGTTTTAGACATGAGTGTTGCTACAACAACGGATTCTATTCTGACATGTTTACTCTCTAAAGCATCTGAATCTGATTCTATTCTTTGGCATAGGAAGCTTGCACACATAAATTTCATAAAAATGAAATATCTTGTGAAGAATGAATTGGTTTCTAGTATCCCAAAAATGAAATTTGCTGTGCCTGATGACTTCATTCCTTGCAAGAAGGGCAAGCAACACAGGAATTCTCACAAATCCAAGAAACAAAATTCTATTGTCACTCCATTGGAGTTACTTCATATGGATTTGTTCGGACCGATAAGTATTCGAAGCATTGGAGGTAAATCGTACTGTCTGGTGGTAACGGATGACTTCTCAAGATTCTCATGGGTTAAGTTTTTGGCAACAAAGTCTGAAACAGTAGAGACAATTCAATACTTAATTCTTGGGTTGGAGAATCTTTTGAATCAAAGAGTTAGGCGTATTAGAAGTGACAATGGAAGTGAATTTAAAACTATCAAGATAGGACTCTTTTGTTTACAAAAGGGTATACATCATGAATTTAGTGCATCATATGTTCCTCAACAAAATGGTGTTGCTGAGCGAAAGAACATAACTCTGATTGAGGCAGCTAGAACAATGCTGGCGGTTTCTAAGATATCGGTTACCTTTTGGGCCAAAGCTGTGAATATGGCTTGCCATGTCCTGAATCGAGTTCTGACCGTCAAGCGACAAAACAAGACGTGTTATGAGTTGTTAAATGGTCGAAAGCCTAATTTGAATTATCTTCTTCCTTTTGGAAATCTATGTACTCTTCTGAAGTTCAAGGATGTTTCTGCCAAGTTTAGCGAAAAGGCGATTGAAGGAATTTTTCTGGGATATGTTGCCAATTCATTGAATAAAAGAGTGTATAACAAGGAAACACGACAGGTCAAAGAATGGTTTCATATCGATTGCTCTAATCGATCTTTTCCCTAGAAGGCGGTTGGTCCAGAGTGGGCATTTGATTATGACAGCTTGTTCAAGTCGTTTAACTTTGCTCCTAACTTATCTGATGAAAAAGTTGCTTTACTATACAATTCATGTTATGGTGACCAAGAACGGTTCCATATTCCGTTCCATCTTGATCAGTTCACCCTGATCCTAATGTTGCATCTAGTTCGGAAACTCACGAGACTGATAGTGAGGATGATGAAGAAATTTTTCAGGATTCTTCGGCTGATCCTTTAATTGTTGATGATTCATCCAATACTACACATGTTCAGGGGGAGATTTCTACAAATTTAGATTCAGAGATACCAGTTAATCAGTCTTCTCAAACATATATTTCTCAAGTTGATATTTTACATGTTCCGGAGGTGACTTCCATAAAAGAACTCAAAGATCATCCGGTGAAGAATATCATTGGGAATTTGCAAGATGGAGTTTAAACTCGTTCTTTAAGTGAAAATACTTGTTTATATTCATACATTAGAGATACTGGAGTAATTGATGTTTGCTTACATTATTGTTTTATTTCTTAGATAGAACCTAAAAATGTGGAGATGGCTTTACAAGACAATAACTGGATAGAAGCAATGTAGGAAGAGCTTGCTCAATTTGATAAGCTAAAGGTGTGGAATTTAGTTGATCTACCAAAGAGAATGTATCCGATTGGCGCCAAGTGGGTTTACAAATGTAAAAAGGATGATTGTGGTGTCGTGGTAAGGAACAAAACAAGATTAGTCGTACAGGGCTTTTATCAACAAGAAGGAATTGATTATACTGAGGTGTACGCACCTGTAGCAAGGTTGGAAGCAATTCGTTTGTTCTTAACTTTTGCATCATTCAAAGGATTCAAGGATTATCAACTGGATGTCAAAAGTGCTTTCTTATATGGCAAGGTGAAAGAGGAAGTTTTTGTGTGTCAACCACCAGGGTTTGAGGATCCATTGTATCCTTCAAAAGTGTTCAAGCTAGATAAGGCTCTTTACTGTCTTCATCAAGCACCCCGTGCGTGGTATGAAACATTGTCGCAACATCTTTTGGACAATGGTTTCGATCGTGGTCAAATTGATTCTACCTTGTTCATCAAGAAAGCAGGGGGAGATTACCTGATAGTTCAGATATATGTGGACGATATTATTTTTGGCTCAACAAAAGAAGAATTATGTAAGGAGTTTGAGAACGTCATGAAATCAAAATTCGAAATGTCAGCTATGGGAGTGTTATCGTTCTTTTTAGGATTACAAGTTAATCAAAAAGAGGATGGTTTCTTTATACATCAGTCTAAATATGTGAAAGACATTTTGAGTCGGTACCTCATATGACACTCCGATTCCTGTAAATCACAAGATGAATCCAGATCCGGAAGGAAAGGATATTAACTGTTGATTGAACAGAGCAATGATTGGTTCTCTCATGTACTTAACCGCATCAAGATATAATGTTTGCCATGTGTCTTTGTTCCAGATTTCAAGCAAAACCAAAGAATCACATCTGATTGCAGTCAAACATATTTTTCGGTACCTGAAAGGGAAACCGAGATTAGGATTATGGTTTTCTCATTGTTCTAATTTTGAATTTAATGCATATACTGACTCAGATTTTGGAGGTTGTTGTTTGGACAGGAAATCTACAACAGGAGGTTGCCAATTTCTGGGTAATCGTCTTGTGTCATGGCAATGTAAAAAGCAAACTACTGACTCAATTTCAACATGTGAAGCAGAATAAATCGCTGCTGCAAGTTGTTGTTCACAAATTTTGTGGATTCAACAATAATTAAGAGATTATGGTTTGAATTTCACTTGCACCCCCCATGTTCATTGATAATAATGCCAGAATGTCTATAACAAATAATCCAGTTAAGCACAATAAAATAAAGCACATTGAAATAAGATATCATTTTATTCGTGATTGTGCAGATAAAAAGTTGATTGAGCTGGTGAAAGTTCATACTGATGACAATCTTGCAGATTTGTTTACCAAAGCATTTGATCGTACAAGGTTAGAATTTCTGTTAAAGATGATTGGTATGATCAATCCCGAATAATTTTTCTGCTCAAAATAATTCTCATGGAGGTTTATTTTTCTATTTTTTAACTGCTTTCTTTCATTTCTGCATTTCAATTTACTGTAAAAAAGTTTGTTATTTATAAAAAGCCCAAACAAATTGAAAAATCTTAAAATTGACATCATTTGAGCATGAGAAGAAATGATAGTACATCAGTATATATTCATTCACACTTGACCTTAGATTGACTGGTTGGTGATTTATGTTTATTCAATATATTTGAATTATATATGTTTTGATCTAAACTTCAGAGACTGCACAAATAGGAGATGATAGTGTTGTGTATGCATATAACTTAGCTTGTCAATAGGCTAAACGCGACTTTGAACCATTAGTAGTGGGAAAACATAATTGCATATGTTGCAACTGTGATTTGAACACATTTTATGCCTGGGTGTGTGTGTTAAAAGATAATTATCAGATATAGAATATGAGGCTTAAAGTGTTTAACGAGACCAGTATCGAACAATATTGATTAGCATAATTTTTTAGTTCACTTCACTGTCCATGCCCAGAAAAACATGCAATGTAATGTTGAACTAAGATTTGTCTCTGACAACATCTGTTAGAACATATACTAGCCCTTGGATCATATTGATACATCATCTTTATTGATTCCATTGAATTCATAATCCAGATAACAGTTGGATCAACGTACCTGAATCTTATGATTCCACATATATAAGCCAAGACATTGAATCATTCTGATTCATTATATCCTTCGGGATCTGTTTTCTTTACCTATGCTAATTGAGATAGTTTTATCCTGGAGATTGATATTGTCTTTGCATAAGTCTCATATGTCTTGAAGATAGTGTAATTTACTTTCTGTTGGCATACTAGTGGGGTACACGTTGTATTTCATACTTAAATGGTACCTTAACTCACAAGAAAGTGGGAATGAGATGCTTTTAGTTTCAAATCTTATAATATTGACAATTTAAATTTGTGTGTCATAGCCTGATCCTGTTTTCTTTGAATGTTTATCGCGTATCATTACATGCAATATATGAAAGTCTGAACAATGGATATGTGAAAGAATGGCATAGGATACCAAATTACCTTGATATACAGATTGTTTATCCAAGTGTGATTGATATATCATTTATACTGATATGATCTTCTTGCTCATGGTGTTCAACAAAAATACTTGCTTTATTTTTTTACAGTTTTTATTTCATTTCAGTTTGTACAGAGAAAAACCAAACATGTGTGTTTTCAAGTTTGTATAGATAAAATCCAAAAAGATTTTTTTGTCATGCTTTCGTGAGAATTCCAAATTTTATTTATTAAAAGGTTCGGGATTGGACCGGATAACAGGTTCCTGGTGATTAACAAGGAAAATTGAGAGAGAGAAGTATAGAAGGTTGAAAGTTCAAAAGTTCAAAATTTTTTTCTAAGTGTGGAGAAGAAGCGAACTTATTGTGTTTGCCTAGGTTAAGTTCGCCTGGTAAGCGAACTTTAGGCTTGTAGCTTATATTGTTTGAAGGAAGTGAACTTGTTCATATTCTCTGAAAACTTGGCTGAAGCAAACTTATTTCGGTTTAAGCGAACTTGTTTCTGGTGTGATTGAAGTGTCTGGTTTTGTGTTGTCGTTTCTAGTTATTCAAGGCATTGCACATCAATTCAAGGTAGAAACATGGTTTTTCATTCATCAAATTTCTCGATTCAAGATGTTTTTAGATCTAGGTTACGGGTTTATGTCGCTACGACTGTTTTTGAATCTAAACATTGATATACAATTTTTTATGCTTGAAATTGAAGTTTGCTAAAAGTTCTTTGAGGTGTTTCGATCAAGTTGTATTCGTTTTAACAACGGATTTCATCGATTGGAAAGTTTTTGATTTCTGTTGGTTTTTCTGAGTTTGGAGCGAACTTGCTCAGGCGAACTTATTAAGTTCACCTCTTGCAACTCTAAGCGAACTAGATAAGTTCGCCTCAGGGGACATAAGTGACTTTGACTTAGCATTTTTTTATTACTTTTTTTTGTTTGCATCGTGTTTTAACATGTTTTGTGTGTGGTTTTGCTATGTCATTTTTACAGATGGATCGTCGCGTTGAATATAAACATAACCATGTGGCGTTGGTGGATCCAAATTTATTAGAAGTGGTGAATTACTGGGAAATCATTAACTTTCTGAATAGATCAAGGATCAGTGTTGCTGTTTCTGCAAATCCCTACATCAGTTTAAATTACATTCCACAATTCTGCGATACATCACAACATGAATGTACTATGGATCTGAATGTTATTAGAGCTACTGTCAACAACACTGAAGTAGCAATATCTGTTGACATTATTCGTCAGGCCTTACATCTTGGAGGTAATGATGAAGAACCTTTTGGGTTACCATCTACATTGATTATAGGCTATTTTCAAAGAATGGGTTACATAGGACGAGCAAATGATACTCAAGCAAGGAAGGGTGGTCTAGTGGGAAAATGGAGATACTTTATGCATGTTATTATTCAATGTCTATCTCCTAGGAAATCTGGTACTGATGGTTTGAAGACCTCACTACAATCTACAATGGTGGCTCTTACTTTAAACAGAGGGTTCAACTTTGCTCACTATTTTTATAAGGAGTTAGTGGCCCAGATTTACTCCAACTGCTGGTCAAGGGTTTCTTTTGTACCCTAGGTTTCTTCAAATGATTCTGAATCATCTTATAACTAATTTACCTCAGTTACAACTGTGTCTTACTCTCACTCCGATGACTAAAAGGATTTTCACTCGTTGTAACAACATCAAGCAACAAAATCATGCTTTGATTCCTGTTCCAACTCCTCTGTTTGGACATATTATTAATCTTGATTATGTTGCTCCTCCAAATGATAATCGGATTCATCCAGAAAAGGTACAACAACCTAAACCGCAAGTTCAACAGCAACCTCAACCATAACAAGTTGCACCTGAAGTACAACCAGAACAAATTCATGTACAAGTTCAAGATGCTGCTCAAGAGAATGTCATAGAACCTAATTTAGAGGTTCATGAGGAGGTTCAGGTTAATATACCTGAAGTTTATAATGTTGAAAATGAGAATGTGAATGAATAAGCACATGCAAATGAAGAAGGAATTGTAAATTATACTAGTTCAAGTTCCTCTGAAAAAGCAAATGATGCTAATTCTGATACTGATTCTAAAGCTACACAGGACTTTAATCCAGATCATTATGCTAAACTGACTAGTATTCCATTGGTAAATGTGACACTTCTGATTTTCACTACTTGTACTCATTCTAGACTTATCAATGAAAATCCGCATGACATTTCATTTTACTTGAAATCCTATTCAGACGTTGTTACAATACTAGTTCACATGTGAAACATTACGTTTATGCTTGATTTCAAAGACTTATACTTATCTGTGATTGATTCATGGATCGCACGTAGACTTAATTGATCTTTATGAAACATTAAATACACATGAACCACCCCCATATATCTCAAACATGTTCTTACAACCCATTCAATGTGAATTGATGCTTAAAAGTACTAGTTAGTACTTTCGTGCGATCGTTCGCCTTTTAAACCGTCGTTAACTATGTACCGTCCACGACCGACAAATCGTTTAACATGACATTAATTTATGTTTTAAATGTTTAAAATATTCATTTATTTAATTAAAACAAAGTTTGTTTGCAAAACTTTCCTTAAATAAATCCTGAAATTTGAAAAACGATCAAAAAGTCCGTTTTCTCGCCCACCGATCGCCAACTACTATACGCGAATAACGTAACTTTAACTTAAATGTTTTTAGCTAAACATACTCTTTTTGTTATGACAATCAACTTTAATGTTGAAAACATTTGCCAATTTCGCTTAGAAATGCTTAAAATCGCAATTTTCGAATGCGCGCACTCAACCGGATCAAGCTAGGACCCAACCCACCAACTCTTGGACCTAGCCCAAGCAAGAAATCACAAAAAACCCAGCCCCATTGAGGAAAATTTCACAGATTTGAGGGCCCTAAAACCCTAAATTGCTTTCCAAGTCATTCCATATTTACACCCCTTCAACCATTAGTAAAAATAGAAGGCTTAGGATCTTGTTTTCTTTGCTAATTCTCCCTCAAACACTCCCAACCCCTCCTAAGTTTCGAAATCCCTTCCCAACCTTGAAGATTTCGAAAATCCCTTAGAGGATTCCAAGAGTTTGAAGATCAAACAAGTAAGTAACCCTCCGAAGTTGAATACCGTCTTTTTATTTTATTCTTTCTTCATCCCCTCAATCTTTTTCTATTTTCTATCCATGATCACTTGATCATGTGAAACCTCAGCACTAAAAACCCTCTAATAATCTTAATCAAACTAATAAATCAAGCTAACATCACCAACTAACAAACAAAGGATCCCGTTTGCAATGGCGGCTATGCCGTCGCATTCTGCGAATCCTCAAGACAACTATTGCAAAAGTGGCTCTGCCGATGCTTTAGTATGTTCTTGCTAACTTAAAACATGTTATTTATTATATATTATCACTTATATGAACTCACACGCTAATTAAATATAGAATCTGCTTGCTCGTGTCGGCTATGTCGATTGCATTCTGTGATTCTCCAAAACGCTTCTATGAATATCATGGCTAGACCGGTGACACGGGACGTTTTGGCTAACCTAAATCTGATTATATTATGTATTATAATAACATAATAACATTCGTCTAATTTTTATTTGCGCGTTCGGTAATCTTAAAACCCTAAACGGACCACTTAAGTGCAACCATTGATTTTGGACAGAAACTGTGCTGAATTTAACTGAGCGTAACTTGACAATAATTAATCTAAACTGAGCAAACTCAATTTCCATGACGTATTTCGTCGAATTTACTTTCCAACCATAATTGGATCGTTTTCTAATTCAAAAGTATGACTCCGTAGTAGCCAAAACGGGACATAAATCTTTTTCAGTATCTTCTGTCTTGTTGGACTATTTTGGCTATGATCCGAGTCTCAAATGGAAAAACTTTCTAAACGAAACTTCTTCGGAACGACTTAAAATAATTCTCTGTAAAATTTAATAATTTTTAGACGTCGTTTGATATTTTTAACAATCCCGTTTCTGTCCAGCTACTTTGCTGTCCAAATCTGAAAATCAACTAAAACTCTATTTTTGCAACTAATTCTTAATCTTATGACCCGAACCGCCTATCTAACACTCGTAACCATCGAACCTACCCTAAAACTGGTTTATTTATTTGTTTAGGGTCTGGTCCATGATTCATCTCGTCTATTCGTTCAAGTTTCTTATCTCGTCTAGCTCTCAAGGTGAGACTTCATAGCCCCACTTTATTCAAATCGTTTTGGGGGAAACATGTACGCGTTGGCACACATTAAAACACGTTTTCAAAGAATTCTAAAACAAGCGAATCATATATGTATGTGAGTAAATGAACACAACATGATAAACGTTAAACTTGCAAATCCTTAACTTGAAACTTTCAAGCCAACGGTAGTACAGATATGGGCCATAGGATGGAAACCGCATATACTTTATGGAGAACTTTTGGTTGGACATCTTATTCGTTATTAGTGCAACTTGCGAGTTGTACCACTTATTCGTTACTCATCATTTTAGGTTGGATTTGCTAATCATGTGTTTGTTTTATTACGTGCTATAATCTTGGAATATGAATTGTCACCTTTGCCAAACTTATACTTTTATTAAACCTGTGATTTCTCACCAACTATTTTTAGTTGACACTTGTTTTTCGTACATGTTTCAGGTGATTAAGCTCATGATAGGTCAAGTCAATATCACATAGGATTTGCCTAGATATCAATTGAAGAATCTTATTTTAAGTTACTTGTCCTTTTAACATGTTATCTGTTTGGTTTAATTCGAAACTTATGTAATTGGGATTTTTTTAATATTATGAAACTTTAATAGTAAATGTCTTTATTCCATTGTGTTCTTTTGTCAATTAAGTCGCACCGTGGTTAAGATGCACGGTTGGGGTGTGACAGATTGGTATCAGAGCCATGGTTATAGAGAATTAGGCAACTATTTGACCTAGACTATAACCTAAGCACCCCTTTGAAACGTATATGCTTATGTGATTCTAATCCACTAACTCTCTTATCTTTAGTATGTCGTCGTACTCTGCTGACATCTCTAGCAATTCAAGCCTTATTTCCGATGATGGGTCCCAAAGCCCAATTAGTTGGAGTAGGCTAATCTCACCACGATCATCTTTCTCTGGAAGCCTGCTACCCTCGAAACATAATGTCAAGCCCGAGTTAATCTCCGATGCGACAAGCCGGCCTGCACCGAAGCCTGAAATAATCAACATATCAAGTGATTCGGAATCCGAAGACCAAGAGAGCCATGTTGGAACCACTTCTGAGGCCCAACTCCCGTTCAAGAAAAGAAAGCTGACTTGTGAAGCTGAATCCAACTCTTGGGCAAGGCCCAATCCATAATGTTCTCATCAAAATCAAAGGCTTGGATAGTGATACTAGAGACACGTGTAATCTGGAAGGGTGAGCGCCTGTACACTGGGGGTCTTGTCAAAGGAAAGTGAGGCACGTTCGTTACGAGTCGCACTTACCTGGGGACCCTTGGAGTGAGTGCTCACTTATAGGCTAAACCACGTCTCACTAGTATCATTCATCCGAATCTTGAATTTTGACTAGTCAGTTTTGTCTTTATATTTCATTTGTAATTCGACATATATGTTTTAAATATATGTTTTATTTATCTTGTAAGACATTAATATTAATGAATGAGTGATTTTATATATAAATATTGTCACTTTTAATTCTTGAATGTCTATCCTAACTACCGACTTATGATTTCTTTTTCGTAGAATGCCTCCTCGTCGTGATCCTAATAACACCGTGGCTAACACCAGTGAAGCCTCCGCCGAAACCACCGCCATAGCCACCCTGCTCACTCAACAACTTCCTGCGGTCTTACCCACTATTGTCACTCAAATCAACAACTCCACCGGAGGATCTAGTGGGAGTGTTTGTACTTCCAAGCACTTCAACTCTTGTAACCCACACAAGTACCTTGGATGTGAAGGTGCGACAGGGCTATTGCAATGGTTTGAAGGCATGGAGAACACATTTGAGATGAGTGACTGCCCCGATGAACTTAAGGTAAAATATGCTTCAAGTGCCTTCCAAAAGAGGGCACTGACTTGGTGGAATGCTGAAAAGAAAATTCGGGGTAGGGAAGGAGCAACTTGTTTCTCGAAGATTGACCTCCGATCTGGGTATCATCAACTCCGAGTCCATGAAGAGGACATTCCCAAAACTGCTTTTAAAACTCGTTATGGACACTACGAGTTCATGGTTATGCCTTTTGGGTTAACCAATGCGCCCGCGGTGTTCATGGACCTCATGAACCGTGTCTGCAAACCCTACATAGATCAATTTGTCATTGTCTTCATCGATGGCATCTTGATCTACTCCCGAACCAAAGAGGATCATACAACCCACCTTAAGCTGATTTTGGAACTCTTGAAGAAGGAACAACTTTATGCTAAATTCTCCAAGTGTGAATTCTGGCTTAGAGAAATTCATTTCTTGGGTCACGTGATCAACAACCAGGGTATACACGTCGATCCAGCCAAAGTCACCGCTATCAAGAATTGGAGTACACCATCCACACCCTCTGAGATCCGTTCGTTTCTGGGTTTGGCGGGTTAATATCGAAGATTCATCCCAAACTTTTCAAAGATTGCCCTGCCTCTCACTACATTAACTCAGAAAAATAAGCCTTTCGTCTGAGAACAAAAGCAAGAAGATGCGTTCCAAACTCTTAAGCAGAAATTGTGCAACTCCCCTATTCTAAGTCTTCCCAATGGAAATGATGATTTCATTGTATACTGTGATGCCTCAAACCAAGGTCTTGGTTGCGTGTTGATGCAACGAGACAAGGTCATAGCCTATGCATCCAGACAACTCATGGTTCACGAAAAGAACTACACCACTCATGACCTTGAGTTGGGTGCGGTGGTCTTTGCTTTGAAAATCTGGTGACATTATCTCTACGGCACTAAATGTGTGGTTTTTACTGATCACAAGAGCTTTCAACATATTCTGAACCAGAAAGAACTCAACATGAGGCAGCGACGTTGGGTTGAATTACTTAGTGACTACGATTGCGAAATTCGTTACCACCCGGGGAAAGCTAATGTGGTGGCTGACGCCCTTAGCCGTAAGGACCGAATCAAACCCACCCGTGTGCGAGCCACGGGAATGTTGGTCCAAACCAGTCTCAAAGATAAGATCCTTCTAGCTCAAAAACAAGTTGTTGCAAATGATGAGTTGAAGAAGGATTTGGATTGTGGTGTCGAAAAGCACTTGGAACCCAAACCCGATGATATCCTTTACTTCATGGGTCGAATTTGGATCACCGACTCAAGTGAGCTCCGAACCCTTATCCTTGATGAAGCACATAAATCACGTTATTCTGTTCATCCCGGTGCTGATAAGATGTATCACAAATTGAAAGAGTTTTATTGGTGGCCAGGAATGAAGAAAGACATCGCCCTCTATGTAGGGAAGTGTCTTACTTGCTCTAAAGTTAAAGCTGAGCACCAGAAACCATCTGGTCTTCTACAACAACCCGAAATCCCACAATGGAAATGGGAGCAAATTTCCATGGACTTCATCACTAAGCTTCCGCGAACCTCTAGTGGTCATGACTCCATCTGGGTCATTGTTGACCGCTTAACCAAATCCGCTCATTTTCTCCCAATCCGTGAGGACTACAAAATGGAGAAGCTTTCCAGACTCTATATCAATGAGGTCGTGACACGTCACGGTGTCCCTCTATCCATTATCTCCGACCGTGATAGCCGTTTTACCTCCCGATTCTGGCAATCTTTACAGAAAGCTTTGGTCGTTTGAACCTTAGCACGGCTTACCATCCCCAGACTGATGGTCAAAGTGAAAGGACCATACAGACCTTGGAAGACATGCTCCGTTCTTGTGTGATTGACTTTGGAGGAAGTTGGGATCAACACTTGCCACTCATCGAATTCTCTTACAACAATAGTTACCATACGAGCGTCAAGTGCGCCCCTTTCGAGGATCTATATGGTAGGAAGTGTCGATCTCCGGTGTGTTGGACCGAGATCGGAGACGCTCAAATCACCACTCCCGAACTCATTCAAGAAACCACCGACAAGATACTTCAAATTCAAGAAAGACTCAAGGCCTCTCGCGATCGTCAAAAGAGTTATGCTGACAACCGTAGGAAGCCCCTTGAATTTCAAGTCGGTGATAGAGTCTTACTCAAGGTTTCCCCCTAGAAAGGTGTTGTCCGATTTGGGAAGAAGGGAAAGCTAGCCCTTAGGTTCGTTGGGCCATTCGAAATTCTTGAAAGGATTGGCCCAGTAGCCTATAGACTCAAGCTACCAACCGAACTTTGTAACGTTCATGAAGTTTTTCATGTATCAAACCTTAAAAGGTGCCTTGCTGATGACACACTTCAAGTTCCTCTGGATGATGTTCGTATCAACAACTCTATGCATTTCGTCGAAAAGCCCGTTGAAATCATGGACCGTGAAGTCAAGCAACTCAAGCGTAGCCGCATCCCAATCGTGAAAGTTCGTTGGGAAGCCAAGCATGGTCCTGAGTTCACCTGGGAACGTGAAGATCAAATGAAACATAAGTACCCTCATCTCTTTCTAGACCCTACAGCCTCTACTAGTTGAATTTCGGGGACGAAATTCTTTTAACTAGGGGAGACTGTGACACTTCTGATTTTCACTACTTGTACTCATTCTAGACTTATCAATGAAAATCCGCATGACATTTCATTTTACTTGAAATCCTATTCAGACGTTGTTACAATACTAGTTCACATGTGAAACATTACGTTTATGCTTGATTTCAAAGACTTATACTTATCTGTGATTGATTCATGGATCGCACGTAGACTTAATTGATCTTTATGACACATTAAATACGCATGAACCACCCCCATACATCTCAAACATGTTCTTACAACCCATTCAATGTGAATTGATGCTTAAAAGTACTAGTTAGTACTTTCGTGCGATCGTTCGCCTTTTAAACCGTCGTTAACTACGTACCGTCCACGACCGACAAATCGTTTAAAATGACATTAATTTATGTTTTAAATGTTTAAAATATTTATTTCTTTAATTAAAACAAAGTTTGTTTGCAAAACTTTCCTTAAATAAATCCTGAAATTCGAAAAACGATCAAAAAGTCCGTTTTCTCGCCCACCGATCGCCAACTACTATACGCGAATAACGTAACTTTAACTTAAATGTTTTTAGCTAAACATACTCTTTTTGTTATGACAATCAACTTTAATGTTGAAAACATTTGCCAATTTCGCTTAGAAATGCTTAAAATCACAATTTTCGAATGCGCGCACTCAACCAGATCAAGCTAGGACCCAACCCACCTACTCTTGGACCTAGCCCAAGCAAGAAATCACAAAAAACCCAGCGCCATTGAGGAAAATTTCACAGATTTGAGGGCCCTAAAACCCTAAATTGCTTTCCAAGACATTCCATATTTACACCCCTTCAACTATTAGTATAAATAGGAGGCTTAGGATCTTGTTTTCTTTGCTAATTCTCCTTCAAACACTCCCAACCCCTCCTAAGTTTTGAAATCCATTCCCAACCTTGAAGATTTCGAAAATCCCTTAGAGGATTCCAAGAGTTTGAAGATCAAACAAGTAAGTAACCCTCCGAAGTTGAATACCGTCTTTTTATTTTATTCTTTCTTCATCCCCTCAATCTTTTTCTATTTTCTATCCATGATCACTTGATCATGTGAAACCTCAGCCCTAAAAACCCTCTAATAATCTTAATCAAACTAATAAATCAAGCTAACATCACCAACTAACAAACAAAGGATCCTGTTTGCAATGGCGGCTATGCCGTCGCATTAAGCGAATCCTCAAGACAACTATTGCAAAAGTGGCTCTGCCGATGCTTTAGTATGTTCTTGCTAACTTAAAACATGTTATTTATTATATATTATCACTTATATGAACTCACACGCTAATTAAATATAGAATCCGCTTGCTCGTGTCGGCTATGCCGATTGCATTATGTGATTCTCCAAAACGCTTCTGTGAATATCATGGCTAGACCGGTGACACGGGACGTTTTGGCTAACCTAATCTGATTATATTATGTATTATAATAACATAATAACATTCGTCTAAATTTTATTTGCGCGTTCGGTAATCTTAAAACCCTAAACGGACCACTTAAGTGCAACCATTGATTTTGGACAGAAACTGTGCTGAATTTAACTGAGCGTAACTTGACAATAATTAATCTAAACTGAGCAAACTCAATTTCCACGACGTAGTTCGTCGAATTTACTTTCCAACCATATCTGGATCGTTTTCTAATTCAAAAGTATGACTCCGTAGTAGCCAAAACGGGACAGAAACGTTTTTCTGTACCTTCTTTCTTGTTCGACTATTTTGGCTATGATCCGAGTCTCAAATGGAAAAACTTTCTAAACGAAACTTCTTCGGAACGACTTAAAATAATTCCCTGTAAAATTTCATAATTTTTAGACATCGTTTGCTATTTTTAACAATCCCGGTTCTGTCTAGCTACTTTGTTGTCCAAATCTAAAAATCAACTAAAACTCTATTTTTGCAACTAATTCTTAATCTTATGACCCGAACCGCCTATCTAACACTCGTAACCATCGAACCTACCCTAAAAATGGTTTATTTATTTGTTTAGGGTCTGGTCCGTGATACATCTCGTCTATTCGTTCAAGTTTCTTATCTCGTCTAGATCTTAAGGTGAGACTTCATAGCCCCACTTTATTCAAATCGTTTTGGGGGAAACATGTACGCGTTGGCACACATTAAAACACGTTTTCAAAGAATTCTAAAACAAGCGAATCATATATGTATGTGAGTAAATGAACACAACATGATAAACGTTAAACTTGCAAATCCTTAACTTGAAACTTTCAAGCCAACAGTAGTACAGATATGGGCCATAGGATGGAAACCGCATATACTTTATGGACAACTTTTGGTTGGACATCTTATTCGTTATTAGTGCAACTTGCGAGTTTTACCACTTATTCGTTACTCATCATTTTAGGTTGGATTTTCTAATCATGTGTTTGTTTTATTACGTGCTATAATCTTGGAATATGAATTGTCACCTTTGCCAAACTTATACTTTTATTAAACCTGTGATTTCTCACCAACTATTTTTAGTTGACACTTGTTTTTCGTACATGTTTCAGGTGATTAAGCTCGTGATTGGTCAAGTCAATATCACATAGGATTTGCCTAGATATCAATTGAAGAATCCTATTTTAAGTTGTTTGTCTTTTTAACATGTTATCTGTTTGGTTTAATTCGAAACTTATGTAATTGGGATTTTTTTAATATTATGAAACTTTAATAGTAAATGTCTTTATTCCATTGTGTTCTTTTGTCAATTAAGTCGCACCCGTGGTTAAGATGCACGGTTGGGGTGTGACAGCAAATGCTGGTAAAAGACTAAAGTCGGTGGCTACTAAACCAAGACGCAAGTCTGTTCGGGGTCTTCCTCCTAGAATAACACTTGGCAAAAGATCGTTAAGAGATGACTCCAAAGTCACAGAAGCTATTGTCTGCTTCCATGACTGCTGCTGCAACTGCTCGAGTAACTGATGACTTGGATTTTGTGGATTCTTTGCTTATATCTCCCCATCCGTCTCAGTCTACTTCACCTCAAAGTACTCCTACTCCAGTTCCTCCACATACGTCTTCACAAGATGGTCCGTCTAGTTCATCAAAGGATGCTATAGTTGTTTCTCTACAAGGAAAAGTCTCTTGCCTAGAAGCCCAAGTTGTGGGTCTTCAAGGTCAAGTAGATGTATTAAGGGCAAATGATTTTCAGAGAGAACAAACTCTTTAATCTCAAAACAAGCAGATCTCTGAGATGCAAATTCTAATCTCACAATTAATAGAGCGTATTGACGCTCAGGGGGAGATGCCTGTGATAGTTAAGGATACTTGTCATACAGAGGCAATTCATAGAAAGGATGATGAAGATAATGATCCCAGAGGGAACAAGGGTGATCGTCAATACTCTGATGTTGCTCCGGTATCTCAGTTTCTGGGGGAGTCTACATTAACTCAAGTTGAAGCTTTAGGTGATAAAGTTACAGGAGAGAATGTAGAGGTTTTGCTTCTAGAATTCTTTAAAGATGATTCTGATTTGGATGAAGCTGAAAAGATAGACTACTTAGATGACATAGATGAGTTGTTTGATGACTTAGAAGATGAAGAAAATAACTCAGAGATAGAAGAAGGAGAGATTGTAGAAGTGGGGATTACCAAAGATATAACAAGTTTGATGTATGAAGGGTGTGATGGTCTTAATGTGCCTTTTGACTTCATCCTATAGGATGTTATTCCTGAAGTAACTTTTGATGGAATGGCTGACTCTATGGACTTAACTTAAGATGTCACAATGCCTGATTCTAACTCAGATAATGCTCAGTCAAAGACAACTGAAGAACCTGTGATGTATAGGGATACAGGTATGACGAAAGAAAAATGGTTAGAATTGGTAAAAAGCTGGAAGAAAGTGTTACCTGAATCATCATCACCAACTATTCTGAAAGAAAAATATGTGAATAAAGAAAGGTGTGTTGGTAGAATTATCAGTTGGTTCTTTGATGAAGAAATCAATATGTTTGCCTTAAAGAGATCTGATGCTGTTCAATATCTGAAACCAAGACTTAGGTATTTTAATACTTTGCGCAGATGTGAGCTGAATGGTTTGGCAACTAAATCCTTAATCAACAATTCAAAGAATGCTATTGTTGATGCTATAGCAAGGTTGATTAGATTGTAAGGTAGTTCAGGCAAATATGAGAAGCAGAAGCCACATAAGAGCAAGAGAGTAAAGAGTACTAACTCTAAAACTGGTAAATTGATTTGGAGTTACAAGTTTAAACCTGTTAAAGTTGTAAAGAAGATACCTTTGAAGAAAATACCACAAGATTGTATGGGTAATATGAAATGGTGGTATGTAGATGTGAACACTGGAGAGGCTAAGATTGAAGATCAAGACAATAAGATTATAGCTTGTTTCTATGATGCTATGAATCTTATTAACTTTTCAAAGAAAGATCAGCACATGTTAAAGAGAAAAGAGATTATGTTTACCGGTGAATGGCGTGAGCAGGGTTTGCAGTATAAGAGAGTCTTTGAGATTTGCAACAGACATGGAGTGTGTGTAGGGAGTAAACTACCAGAGAATTGAAAGAGTTCAACATGAAGACAAATGAACAAGCTATTATCAAGGGGGAGTCTGTTAGGACATAGATTTGTGACAATAGGCCTTGTAATTTATTATATCTTTTATGTCTTTATGTTTTTGTAAGATTTGGTTAAGTTTTGTATTAGGCGAACTTAGGCCTAGTTTAGGCGAACTTGTTAAGTTCGCATGCATGGCTGTGTGAGTCTATAAATAGGAGTTTACTTTGTTAGTTTCTAAAGTTTTGCAATTTGTATTCAAGTTCTGTAAACTCTGAGTTTGGTGGAAATCAAAGAGAATATTATTTACCTCTTGTGTTGATTCTAGCCTTGATATTGTCTCATATACACAATCATGCATACAGTTGGATTCTGCACTCCGTGTGTTTGATACACGTCACGTCTAGAGTTAGATCCATTGAGAAACCGATAGGACCTACAAAATTAATAACTAATTAGGGTTTAAAGACATTAAATAGATAGAACGTAATTTTCACACTTTGGACTAGGATTTATATTACTAAATATTTAGACCATTATCCTTCTCTTTCGAAACACTTTTTCATAATAACTAAATAGATAAAAGGATTTTTTATTTATCCAATTACCTATTTATTTAAACTAATTAGTTTCATATCATCTTATCCATTTATTATTTTATTCATAAACAAAGGTACATAAATTGATTATTCATTTTACTCATACCCAATTGTTTAAAAATGTTACACCCGTAACACAGGATAATTATATAACCAGAGTAATGGCTCCAACAGAGATGTTCGCAGGAAAGAACGACGGGTCTAGGAGATATTTATACACCGTCCTTTCCTAGACAGAACATTATGTTTGTCAGATAGCTACATACCGGTGAAAAGGTCTCCTTCTAGTTACTAAGACTAAATCGTAACTTCGATTAATATCAAAACATTATTACATCATGTTTAACAGAAGTTACATCATTCGTTCCTAACAAGGAACATGTCATTCGGGACTTATAGTTCCAGGCATGCCCATCATCTGGATCGTTCATCTTTTCATTCTAGTCCTGGAAATGCCTTGTCTAATGACTACCTGTGATGCGTTCAAAAACATTTGATAAAACATGGGTCAGCATAAAGCTGGTGAATTCATAAACTAAAATAGTTTACTAAAATGACCCACCAAAGTATCTTGAACACATTCATGGGTTTCCACACCCAAATTCATAGATAACTATGAACAATCATTTATTATATATATAATCAAAGACCGTTTCACGGGTCCTGTCCAACATGCCGTTCCACGGGCAAGTGAAATACAATAAGCGCTTAGAATACGTTATATATAAACAATCGGTACAATCGTTTCAAGATACTTAAAATGTTTCATAAATCAATAATGCCAGATATGGTCATGACTGGGTTCATGCATCACAGTTTAGGAACTCACCTGGACAGTATTTTAGCTTATTAATCAGTAATGTGGTAAACACTTCATGCAGAGCTCCTAGATAATCATAACATTACTTAATTACATAATCCTAGTTTAATGGTTCACAATCAATGCTTAATGGGAGGTCGAAACCTTACATCAACACTATATACGACAAATTTGGAGTCGGAACGCTGGAAACTGGACTCTCGTATGTGAACCGGGGCTCGGGACTGGAACTTCATAGAGAGAGTGTGTGTGTGTGTTTTTGTGGTGAGAATTGTGTGAGAAATAGCTCAAACTTGTCCAACTATTTATAGGGCAAAATTCGCACCCATAGCGGACCGTTTTCTTGGGGGATGTCGGTTCGCGACCTCCTCCGACCGTAAATTTGCATTCGGGCCTACATATCGGATCGATATGAGTTTCTACTCAGTCCGTTATTGGTCACCTGTCCATGACGGACTGCTACGGTCTGGATGTCAGTCCGTTTTCGAGCCCTGCGTCTGATGAGTCATAGGCCACATGTCATCACCTGGTTCATCCCTTGCTCAACACACAGCGGACCGTTATTCCTTGGATATTTTACATTTTTAGTCCTTGAACTTTGTTTATTCACATATTCACCCTTCAACTTTGAAATTTGGAAAATTTAGTCCTTTATTTTCTTATAAATTTTTGAGGTGTTACAAATCTCCCCTACTTTAGGAAATTTCATCCTCGAAATTAAGAGGAAAATAGATGAGGATATTTGGCTCTCATTTGTTCCTCTAATTCCCAAGTCTTGTCGGCTCCGATCCGACCTTGCCATTGAACCAATACCATTGGTATAACTTTCTTCCTCAATTTCCGTTCCTGGGTGTCTAAAATCCTTATCGGGTGTTCAGTAAAGTGAAGCTTGTAGTCTACGTGTACATCATCTAGTGCAATAGCCTGAGCTGGATCAGCTAAACATTTGCGTAAACAGGATACATGAAATGTATTATGAATCCCTTTTAATGCTTTAGCTAGATCTAACTTGTAAGCTACTGCTCCAATTCTTTCAACTATCTTGTAAGGTCTGATATATATTGGTCCTAAATTTCCACGTTTTCTGAACCTTATAATACCTTTCCAAGGTGAAACCTTTATCTTAACATAATCTCCGACTTGGAATTCTAACGGTCGTCGTCGTCGTCTGTCAGCATAGCTATTTTGTCGATCCTGAGCAGCTTTCGGTCATTGTTTAATCTGGATTATCTTATCTGTTGTTTCTTGTATGACTTCAAGTCCAGATAATTGATTGTCTCCTATTTCAGTCCAACAGACACGAGTTCTGCACTTCCTTCCATACAGTGCTTTAAATGGTGCAGCCTTGATACTTGAATGA
Organism: Smallanthus sonchifolius; assembly: GCA_023525975.1. NCBI lineage: Eukaryota > Viridiplantae > Streptophyta > Magnoliopsida > Asterales > Asteraceae > Smallanthus > Smallanthus sonchifolius. The sequence goes on along the minus strand of CM042032.1, from coordinate 36,673,298 downwards.
TAAGTGTTGTTGTAGGAGAATTCAATTAACGGTAGGTGATTATCCCAATTACTTCCGAAATCTATAACACAAGTTCTTAGCATATCTTCCAGAGTTTGAATCGTACGTTCACTTTGTCCACCAGTCTGAGGGTGATATGCAGTACTCATGGTAAGTCGAGTTCCCAACTCTTTCTGAAAACTTGTCCAAAATCTAGATGTGAACCGACTGTTTCTATCAGAAATAATAGACAGTGGTATGCCATGGTGTCTCACAATTTCATTGATATAGATTCTGGCTAACTTATCCATAGAGTATGTTTCATTGATGGGTATAAATGAGCGTCCTTTCTGGGTTCTGGGTAGTTTAGTGACAAAGTCCATTGTAATACGATCTCATTTCCAGACAGGTAATTCTAGTGCTCAATTTTAACTTAAAGACAAGTCGAGCATTTATCTATGTATTGGGCTATCGATCTCTTCATGTTTGGCCGCCAGTAACGAGTCTTCATAGCTTTGTACATTTTGTTGGCACCGGGATGCATGGAATATTTTCACTTGTGTGCCCCATATAATATCTTTCCTTGAATATTTTCAAGCTTAGGAATCCAAATTCTTTGCTTGAATCTCATGATTCCATCGTCTCCTTTGGCAAGCAATTTCTGTTTCCCAACCATACGTTCTTTCTTGATATTCCCTTCCTCTTAGGCTCTTGGTTGGATTTCTTTGATCTGTTCCATTAAATCTAATTTAAGGTCTAATGGTAGTGCTTTTACTCTAATCAGTTGGCTTCGTTTTTTCCGACTTAAAGCATCTGCCACTACATTCGCTTTCCCAGTATGGTACTTGATTTCACAATCATAGTCATTAATGAGTTACATCCACCTCCTCTGTCTCATATTTAAATCTTTCTAGTTAAAAATATGTTGGAGGCTTTTGTGGTCTGAATATATCACGTATTTAGTACCATACGAATAGTGTCTCCAAATATTTAGAGCAAACACTATGGCACCAAGTTCTAGGTCATGCGTGGTATACTTTTTCTCATGAACTTTAAGTTGGCGTGATGCGTAGGCAATAACCTTGTCTTACTGAATCAACACACAACCCATACCAGTTTGGGAAGCGTCATAGTAAATGACAAAATCATCATTTCCTTTGGGTAGTGCTAAGATTGGTGCATGACTGAGTTTATCTTTGAGAATGTTGAATGCTTCTTCTTGTTTTGTACTCCATTCAAATTTGGCTGCTTTATGAGTCAAAGCAGTCAAAGGCGTGGCAATCTTTGAGAAAAATCTTGAATGAATCTTCTATAGTAACCAGTTAGTCCAAGAAAACTTCTAATCTGTGTCGGAGTATTTGGGGCTTCCCACTTCATAACATGTTCTATCTTACTTGGGTCTACATGGATTCCCTTTTCATTCACAACGTGCCCAAGAAATTGTACTTCTTCTTTCCATAATTCGCATTTGGAAAACTTAGCATACAATCTTTCTTTTCTTAGGGTTTCCAGAATGATGTTGAGATGCTCAACATGTTCCTCTTGGCTTCGGGAATAAATAAGAATATCATCGATGAAAACTATGAAAAATTTATCAAGGAAAGGTTTACGGACTCGGTTCATTAGGTCCGTAAATGATGCGGGGGAATTTATTAGACCAAATGACATGACCAGGAATTCATAGTGACCATATCGGGTTCTGAAACCAGTCTTAGGTACATCCTCTTCTTGTAGCTTCAACTGATGATATCCTGATCTAAGATCGATCTTCGAGAAATATTTGGCTCCTTGTAGCTGATCGAACATATCATCTATTCTAGGCAATGGATATTTTTTCTTTATAGTCAGCTTGTTTAATTCCCGATAATCAACGTACATCCTCATGCTCCCATCTTTCTTCTTACGAATAGTACCGGTGCTCCCCAAGGTGAAGTGCTAGGATGAATGAACCCTTTGTCTAAGAGGTCTTGGATTTGTTTCATCAGTTCAGAAGGAGCTAGATGATAAGGGGATTTTGCAAAAGTCTTAGCTCCAGGAATGAGTTCGATTCGGAATTCGATCTAACGACCGGGTGGAAGACCAGGTAATTCTTCCGGAAAGACATCCAGGTGATCACAGACTACGGGAATATCTGAAATCTATCCTTCGGGCTTAACGTTTAAAGTATGGAGTATAAATATACTGTCTCCCTTAATTAATTTTTTCTTAGCTTTCACAATAGAAATAATTTCAATCTTATTGATTTCGCTATCACCGTGAATCATTAAACTAGTTTCATCTACTTTCTTAATCTTGACCGTTCTCTAGTCACAATCAATCTAAGCTTAGTATTGGTTTAACCAATCCATCCCTAGGATAACCTCATATTTGTTCAACTTCATTGGCATTAGTGTAACTAATACCTTATCGTCACCAAAATTGATGACACAAACATGGTATGATTCGGTTATCCTAATCTGTTCGCCACTTGCCGTTTCAATGACATAGGCATGAATAAATGTAATCGATTTTACGCCTAAATATGTGGTGAATGCACATGATACAAAACTTCTATTTTCCCCTATACCGAATAAAATGTTGGCGTAAATATTATTAACTAAGAAAGTACCTGCCACCTCCTTTGTTTTATTTTTCTGTTCATCTCCACTTCCTAAGATGAATGCTCGTCCTGTTCCTTTGTTCTGACCACCCATTCTTGGTTTCAGTGGTTTAGGATAAGAAGTCTTATAGTGCCCTATCTCCCCACAGTTAAAACATTTAACATTCGGACACTGGGTTGCAGAGTGGCCAAACTTTTGACAAGTCTGGCCTTTCATTCCCTGATTGGCTCTATCAGGGCTGGGATTAAATCCTCCTCTCCCGGGAAACTTACTATTTCCCGGTTTGAACTTATAAACAACTTCATCGGGCTTTCTCTTGTGATAAATATTTGGTGGCTCCTAAGCTGCCACCTCATCAAACATCACCGCACTTTTCTCAACAGTTAAGTCTATCGTCTCGGGTGTGATAGATTTCACTAAAGTACACATCTTAGGTGGGAGACCTTGGATATAACATCCAACTCCCCTTGACTCAGGATTAACCAAATGTGGCACCAGCTTCGCCATCTCATTAAATTTGGTGGTGTACTCCTGATGAGTCATGGTTCCAGCTTCGAACCGTAGAAATTCAGCTTCAATCTTGTCCACAACATTTTGTGGATAGTATCTCTTCACAATCAAAGAGTTGAGATCCTCCCAAGTCATTCTATCAGTTATAGCTTCTCCCTTTGTCTGCTTGACTAATTCCCACCGGTTCAGGGCCTCTTCTTCAAAAGAATATGCAGCAAACTTCACAGCTTGGTCAGGTCTGCATTCGCTCATCTTGATTACTGCTGCCATTGATGTGATCCACTGCAAAGCTGCAATAGCATCCTTCTTCCCATTAAAGGGCTTCGGGTGACAATCACTAAAGTTCTTGTAGTTACATCCTTGGCCATGTATCCCTACACTTTGGTTTGTCATCCCAACTATTTCATGGGTGCGGGTGGTACCTATGTTGTTTCCTACTGGAGTGGTATGAAGAGTGTCTTATGTTCGGGGAATGACACCGCTTGTACCTTCGTTCTGGTTGCCCAGGCTATTATGATTCTTCTTTTTCCTAAGAGCATCATCAAGAATTCTGGGTAAAGTCATTTGAAGTACTCGGGTGACCTCAGATGCCACCGCCCCTTTAACCTGGGCTTCCGTCATAACAACTTCTTCCACATGTTGTTAGGGTTCAGTATTCGTATTGACGTTTTCGTTTGGATCAGTGTTCGTGTTTGTCGTGTCACGAGTACGAGAACTAGTGTTGGGCCTCCTACCCCTACCTCTTCTTTGTCCTCTACCATGTCCTGATATTTCTACCTACACATAGATGTATAACATCAGAATTCGTATAATCAGTCATAATCTAGAAATTCAGAAATTAACAACATTTGGCAAAAAAATGGCTTTAATTATCTGATTTCTAAGTATTTCCTGTTATAGGTCGTACTGAATGTATACACCTAACTTATTCTGAGGCATTTCCAAACTAACTTTAGAGTCCTAGTTTAACACCAGATACTATTTCTAAACCATCTAAATCCCTTAAACTGAGGCTCTGATACCAACTCATTCCCGTAACACAAGACAGTTATCTAACTAGAGTAGTACCTCCAACAGAGATATTCCCAGGAAAGAACGACGGGTCTAGGAGAGATTTATACACCATCCTTTCCTAGACAGAACATTTTGTTTGACAGATAGCTACATACCGGTCAGAAGGTTTCCTTCTAGTTACTGTGACGTTGATATCAAAAACACACATCGGAAGACTAAATCATAACTTCTATTAATATCAAAACATTATTACATCATGTTTAACAGAAGTTACATCATTCGTTCCTAACAAGGAACATGTCATTCGGGACTTATAGTTCCAGGTATGCCCATCAGCTGGATCGTTCATCTTTTCATTCTAGTCCTAGAAATGCCTTGTCTAATGACTACCTGGGATGCATTAAAAAACATTTGATAAAACATGGGTCAGCATAAAGCTGGTGAATTCATAAACTAAAATATTTTATTAAAATAACCCGCCAAAGTATCTTGAACACATTCATGGGTTTCCACACCTAAATTCATAGATAACTATGAACAATAATTTAGTATATATAACACCAAAGACCGTTCCACGGGTCCTGTCTAACATGCCATTCCACCGGCAAGTGAAATACAATAAGTGCTTAGAATAAGTTATATATAAACAATCGGTACAATCGTTTCAAAATACTTAAAATGTTTCATAAATCAATCATGCCAGACAAGGTGATGACTGGGTTCATGCATCACAGTTTAGGAACTCACCTGGACAATATTTCGGCTTTTTAATCAGTAATGTGGTAAACACTTCGGGCAGAGCTCCTACATAATCATAACATTACTTAATTACATAATCCTAGCTTAATGGTTCATAATAAAAGCTTAATGGGAGGTCGGAACCTTACGTTAGCACTATATACGACAAATTTGGAATTGGAACGCTGGAAACCGGACTCTCGTATGCAAACCGGGGCTCGGGACTGAACTTCAGAGAGTGTCTGTGTGTTTTTGTGGTGAGAATTGTGTGAGAAATGGTTCAAACTCGTCCAACTATTTATAGGGAAAAATTCGCACCAATAGCAGACCGTTATCCCAGGGGATGTCGGCCCGTTACCGCCTCCGGCCGCAAATTTGCCTTCGGGCTACATATCGGACCGATATGATTTTCTACTCGGTCCGTAATTGGTCACCTGTCCTTGTCGGACAGCTACGGTCTGGATGTCGGTCCACTATCGAGCACTGCATCTGATGAGTCATAGGCTACGTGTCATCACCTGGTTCATCCCTTGCTCAACATATAGCGGGCCGTTATTCCTTGGATAGCGGTCCACTATCCCTTGTTTTTCATAATTTTACATTTTTAGTCCTTGAACTTTGTTTATTCACATATTCACCCTTTAACTTTGAAATTTGGCAAATTTAGTTCTTTATTTTCTTAGAAATTTTCAAGATGTTACAAAAAACAAATGAAACCATATATTTTTAGACACATACTTCTACATGAAATTACATGAGCATCATTTGAAACTCAAACATCTACACGCTCACTCAACCAAGCCCTCACCCAATTCCTTTGTGCAATAGGATTTTCCCTAGTCATTTGTGCATGCCATTGATACATTTATACAATTCAATATTAGGTTAACCTTGTGGTTAGCTAATCACTTGTGAAACATCTAGTTCGAGTAATCTACAAACTACTATTACATGTGAGTTTACATAGCCCCTTTTTCATTTTTACATACTTTAGGGTGGAACATGATTTATTGCAAACTATTTGCAAATTCATTATACAATTCAACATTTATGAACATGTGTGCAATTTGTGCCTTATGTTTGAACACTATGAGTTTAAACCTACATTTACATTACATACATACACGTGCAATCATTAACTCTGTACAAGCCAACAGTAACATTAATAGATATATTGTGTCTGACAAACCGACCCAGCTAGGGTGATTGTTGCCGACAATACATTAGGATAACATTGAGTGTTATGCGCTTCAATGACAAGGTTTGATTGTATACCCAGTTTGACTATAGTGGTTCTCCATAATTGCCTTATTTGCCATGTTTCATAATAATTATACATAAACACTTGGAAACTATTTGTGATATCAAAACCTATGTATGCTCACCAGCTATTTTTAGTTGACCTTGTTTTCATCATGTTTCAGGTGCAAATCTTTGAGTTAATGTTCAAGTTGCTTCACATAAGAAATGAGGACCTAGTTGAAATAAACAAATTGAACTTGCTGATGTATTTTGTTTTCCTTATATGTTGGAATATGTTTGTTTGAACAATGTTATGGATTTTGAGTTAATTTAATATATAAAACTTTAGTTCATCATGTGCTCATGAACAGTCTCCGTGTCCCGCCCCGACTATTTCGCCGTTGGTTGGGGTGTGACACATAAGGCATGTCTAAATGACTAATTGATTGTTGATAGAATAATAGGACTTGTATGTGTTTATACTTGTCTAAATGTCTGTTGTTGTACATAAGTATAAAGAAGTATGGTCGGGTTAGTGGGTGATTAACTAACTAATGTATACATACATAGGTGGTAATGTAGGTAGGGTGTTATATATATTATTTGAAGTCTTTAGGGTCTAATTGGCCTACGGGTTAGGATTAGACATGTAAGGGTGTTAATACATGTCATTGGAAAAAAGCCCAAACTTCTAATGAGTATATCTAAGGCTAGAAAATGAGTTGTGAAAGCTATAATCTATGAAACCTGGGCTCCTCGAGGAGAGGAATATAAGAATGAGGTATGTGTGCAGGTGCAGGGGCGGCATACCATACTTCCACCCTTGGCGTACCATACTCCCACCTGCGTATGATACGCCCAAAACTCTCTGCCTACGCTGCCCAATACGCCCAAATACTGAATTTTGTCGTTTTGGGCTGTCAGTCCATTTTTGGACATGGGGAGTCTTATATCATTAATAATGGTGTATTTTGGGGTGATTTTTTTGTAGGTAAAGCTTCGGTGTGATCTTGGGTTTCGCCTAACGTGGATATTGGATTCTCGAAGACGTTTTTGGATGTTTGTTGGTTTAAAAGTAATCCCGTTGAAGGGAATACAACATGTTTAATGTCTTTTGGACTTGTGGTGGTCTAAAACTTGTTTAGTTCTTTCTTTAGGAAATTTATGGAAATACATGTTGTTTGTAAATGGTGAAGCCATGTCGAAAATGCTAAATGTTTGTCTAGGACCTAAATTCATTGTTGTTTTAAAAGTTTAAATTGTTTGAAAAATCCGGGTGTTACATCGGGGATGTCCAAATCTCTCAAACTACGGCTCTGATACCAACATGTAAGGCCACGAACCCGGAAACCTCACTTGTTGTTTTTACTCATAAACACATAATGAGTTAAACTTAAAATAGAATAAATGCAGCGAAAATATCATTCAAATTACAACTTGTTCAAACATAGCGGAAACATTGTCTTAACATTAAATTTAAATAACAAAAATTGAATGGGATGCCAAGGTCATCGCTTGGGTAATCTCACAGCACAAGCTCCGCATCCATCCATAACAGCTTTCTACAGTTAACCTGAAGGCATACTAAAGAGTCAGTTATGCTGGTGAGTTCTAACTTTACATAAAACATTACACATCAAAACTTTTTGCCAAAATATAACATTCATTTAATACGAATAAAATCGTACATAACATGCAATAATAATAAACATGAACCATTTGTGTCAAATCTTCTCCTTTTCGTAACCGTCAATTCCTTTAGGCATTACTCGAGATTAATCGGATGTCTGGTCTCATCCGGAATCCTAACATAGACAGAATCATGCCCCACCATGATAGTAACATTACTCATATGCATCCACACGACATTTACATGATAGCTAATCTCGTCATTCATACCAGTTGTATAACCGTTTACTAGCCACAAAGGCTTCTATATATGTATAGAAAATCTTCGTCTCTAGGACGCCCAGTCTCGTCTGGATTCCTAACCTAGACACACTTTCATTCGCATTTATTCCCGAAAGAGCCGTTAGCAAATTTGACTTACATTAAAGTGTTCATTCGTTTGTAAAACCTTTTAGTTAAAGCAGTGTACGTTTTATCATAAAATCTTTCATTTAAAACCTTTTGCAAACATTTAGGGCAAAACATTTCATAAAATCCTTTCATAAACATTCATTTCGTAAACGTTTCATAAGTATGCGATTGGTCCCAAAACATAGTAAAACTTTCAACAAAAAGGGACATCTAGAACTCACCTGGATTTTTTAGTTAATCCTCCCTAAGTGTATGGCTCAATACAGTGCTAGGTGATCTACTCGGGCGGTCACAAACGAAAAGTGTTAACTTCAAGATACAACAAAAATGATTCGCCCGAAATCTCTTTTCGACCGAAATCTCTTTCGGTCGAAATCTCTTTCGCCCGAAATATCTTTCGTCCGAAAACTATTTCGTTCGAAAATTTTTTTGCCTGAAAACCTTTTCATTCGAGTAGCTTTTCGGTTGGAACGCAATGTTCCTCATTTCGACCGAAAACCTTTTCGGTCCCTTCAACCTCTTTTCGGACCATTCAAATTGTTCTTGGCCAAAATCATCATTTTCGGTCCAAAATCCAAACTTTTTATGCCCAAACTGATTGATTGCTTCCCATGAAGCTAAATCTATGATTGTTAGGCTTAATCACACTTAAAAATCTGAGCTTTTTGGATTAAACTCATTTTACCAACTTAAACCCCAAAAACCCTAAAACAGAGATTCAGACGAGATCTTTACCTCAAATCAGGTTGTTTCTTCAGCAAAGCTTCAAGTAAACAATAGAGAAGGAGAATGGAATAATCTAAAGGCAAAACCAACACTTTCTCTCTCAAGAACTTTCTCTCTCTAAAAGGTGTGGGGATGATGAAGTGAGAATGAGGTGGGGAAGGGGAGAGCTAGGGTCTTGGAGGCTCCCCCTTCACCCTTAGGCCTACACAGGCCGTCCTTGGCCCACGGATTATCCATCTTGACCCGCCACCTTCAGAAGATAAAAACCCGCACCCGATCATGAATAAAATTCCAGATGTTACACGTAGCTATCCGGACGAATGTTGAAGTGTTCCTACGTTTTCTTGGGTCGTTATGATCTCGTATCAGGTTCTTTCAAATTATTAAAAACCTTTGATGGTGTATAGTGGTTTGTTTATTTTTACGTATGCGTATTATCATTAAAAAAGCCTCACAAAGATATTGTTGCATCTCAGTTTTTGTAGGTATTTTCAATTTTATCTTTTCCCTTTTTTGTCTTGTGTATGTCAAAAACTTTTTAGCACGGTTTGCGTATTAAAGTGGTTAAAATTTAGCAAAAGTTTTGGTTTTGGCGACACTTCTGGCGACACTATTAATATTGCCAGAATCTCTTTCGGCGACACTCCCAAAGACACTTCTTAGTGTTGCTCGGGAGTTTTATGTTGGTGTTTTTATTTAATTTTTATTCCTTTTATGTCTTTTCACTTTCTTCTTCACCGCGATACTCTTCTTCTGAAAAACTCACTCACTTTCAAAATACTCTCGGATTGCTCTATTTCTGACTTTTTTGTGGTTTTATCTTGTGGATTTCGACATCAAAAAGTACTAATAATATTTATTGTTCTTTTATAGCATCAATGGACTTAATATCCTATTGTAGGTTCCTTTGGGGTGTACTACGGATCACTAGACTCAAGGTATAACACGTAGACAATGTGCGGAATCCATGATCTACGTGAACGTGCAACAATATTACAATAAAAAACAGTAGTAAATAAACTTCTCTTTCTATTACTCGAACTCACTGTTTACAAACTACTGAATCAGAACATATGTCCAGATTCAATACTATAAACACATATTTATAGGTAATTACTGACCCACATGCGAACTTATCAAGTTCACCTGAACTTGCCTTGGCGAACTTGTTATAACTCAAATGACTATACAAAGACTAGGACTATTACACAAAAAGTCTTCAAGCTCGTTGTCACAAAAGCATGTTCCAACAGACTCCCCCTTGACAACAACTCGGTCTTTGATCTTCATTTGTCTTTCCAATTCTCTAGCAATCTACACTCGGCATGAACTCCTTTTGTCACACCAACATGAACAACTCTTTTGTACTGTAACCTCTGTTCCCTCCATTCACTTGAATACATAATCTCTTTTCTTTTAAGCGTCTCCAAATCTTTACGCGAGATATTGATCAGATTCATAGCATCTTAGATACGTGCTAAGATCTTTCCATCTTTGCCTTCTATCACAGCTTCACCCGTATTCCAATCCACATACCACCACTTTGTATTCCCAACGAAATCCTGTGGAAACTTCTTCAAATGAATCCTCTAAAGAGATTTGACAGGTTAAACTTGAATCTTGTTGGAGCATGTTTTGTGATAACCAGCTTGAAGACTCTACTTGTAATAGTATAAGTCTTTGTAATAGTCCTTTTGAGTTGTAATTTTATTGTCTTTGTTTGTTAAGTTGTAATAGGAGAACTTAGTAAGTTCACTTAGGTTTTGTGTTAGGCGAACTTAACATGTTCGCCTAAGGCTGAGTTCGGGCGAACTTTGTATGTTCGCCTGTAGGTCAGTAGTTACCTATAAATAGGTGTTTGCATTGCTCATTTTGGTAGCGTTCATTCTGAGTCTTGTAAACAGTGTTTGAAGTGAATACAAAGAAACAAGTTATTTCCCTGTTGTGTTGATTGCTTTACACGTTGCACGTTGATAATTGATTTCGCACGTTACAATCGTGTCGTACCGCGAGTCTAGAGATCTTTTCACACCCCGGTGGGACCTACATGTGGTATCAGAGCTACGGCTCAGAACCGGAGGGACTAATCGCCTATTCGGTTCACCATTACTCTTGATTTGGTGCTTAATTCCACATATTCACCATTGAGACGTTAAAGTTTTGTTTTTTATTGGTGGAATTCTTTAAGTTTGTGTTATTCTATGAGTTTGATGATTCCAGAACTTGAAGAGATAAAGTTTTTACCGCCAAAACTTGAAGATTCAAAGCAATTTGCTCGAACAGCCAGTTCAGGCGAACTTGTAGTCTGTTTGGCAGTTACATGCAAACTTGTTAAGTTCGCTGGAAAATGCTCAGGCGAACTTGTTAAGTTCGCTGGAGATTGTTCCCAGGCGAAGTTGTTACATTCACCGTTACTATTCAAGCCAACTTGTTATGTTCGCGGAGCTGTTTAAGCGAACTTGTTGAGAGAGAGAGAAAAAAACTTTTCTTGTTCAATAATTTTGAGGGGATTTTTATATGCTTGTTTCGAGCCATTTTTGAAAAGATAGACATTTTGGATTTTTACTTCTCTAAAATCCATATTTTATGTGGTTTGTCGAAACAAGAATGAGATTCATTGTTGGATGATGACTTTTGGATGCAGAATCATATTGTTTTGGTATTCAAACATGAAAATATGGGCTACGAGTATCTGGGATACTTCTTTATTAGGGGATGAATTGCTGGAACAATTTGAACAAGAAGGTTGTCATCGACTAAAGGTGTTGAGTTTTGGGTTTTTGCAAAGAAAAGAGGGAGATAAAAATTCCAAGAAATATTATGTTTCTTTGCAAAAGTTTCAAGTAATCAAGATCGTCTAAATGATTCGACATGATTTGGTTATGGTTTGGTTTCTCATTTAGGATCTGTACAGAATCGAGATAGACAACCTATTAGGAGTTGTTGAATAAACGACTAGTAGGAGGTGTTAAGCAGGAACGAAAATCATATTGAATATTGTTGGATTCATGATGATTACTATCGAATATGTGTGAGACTGTGTCTAGTACATTTGAAATGAAGTTGGTTATTTGTTGTCAACTGGTTGAAGATTGAACCTTTATTACATGCCAATTAAATAAGAAACGTTCTCCTATTTCTGGTTTTATGTGGAGAAGCTTGTGTCTTGAAGGGAAGATCTGATATGAAAGACTTCGAGTTATCGGTTGAGTGGAAAAGGTACGAGACAAAGTCAAGCACTTCTGGTTAAGACGAAGATCAAAGAAAATAATGTTTTTTGCACACTATATTGGAGTTTCATTTGTTTTTCAAGCTGAGGTTCTTGTTTTTATGGAAGTTGATTAGTTTGATGTTGATTGTTGGAAGTTCAAACTCTCTATCTTTTATCGGTTTATTTACAGATGTCTAAGCTGTTTGAGTTAGATTCTTGAATCAATTAGGAGGTGGTTACTGTTGAGAGGATGGACTAAAATGAAAAGTATTGGATTCGTCAGTTTTTACAAAGAGAACAAATAAAATTGATCTGCAACGGATGCATCAGTCTAGGGGAGTCTTTATCCACAAGACTCGATGTTTGAAGGTTGAATATCAAAGTGCAATACCGAAGATCAATTCTTACCAGTGAAGTGAAGACCTAGGATCATCAGTCAAGGGGGAGTCTGTTGAGACACATTTTGTGACTGATGATTTATTAGTGTTTGTTAGAATTGTTAGCAACAGTTAAGAGGGAGTCTGTTAGGACATATTTTGTAAATGTAGCTAAAATTATATGTGTATATGTAGAGAACCTATCAAGTTCTCCAAAAGGAATGTTTATGCGAACTTGATGGGCGAACTTGCTAAGTTCGCTTAAGAGGTTCTAGGCGAATTTGCTAAGTTCGTCTGCAGAGCTCACTTCCGTGTAAATAGAACATTAAGTGTTCATTTGTGGGAAAGAATGCTAGTGTGATTTCATACACAGAGAGGGAGTGATTCTCTACGAGAGGGGGTGGATCTCACCTAGGGGTTGGACATGGAGCTAAAACGATAGATGTGTACTCCTTCGGTCTTATACTCGTATGATAAGATAATTTTTTCGTTATCAATAAAAGATCGTTTCTGTTACACTTTGATGTTCATGATTGGTTTGACTCGCTCATGCTTCCATCTCTACGTAGAATCTAGAGTAATTCGCTGTGATCGTGGACGTTTTTCGTGTGATTTCAACAACAAAGTTCACTATTTCAAGACTTTTTCATCATTTTGACAAAGATGGATGATTATTTGATCAGTTTGGACTGATTTTTGTTTCATTTGTAGATTTCAATCCGATAGAAGTGTTCCTTATCATCTCCTGATCATTCCTACAGTTCCATTTCGTCAAATTCGATCATATCAATCAGCAATCATGATTTACAGAGGTGTTAATTTTTGAAAGTGATGTGATATTGTTCTTCCTGAAGTTCTAGTAGTTGCAAGCGAACTTAGTATTTCTTTTGCAGGCGAACTTACTCAAGTTCGCTTAAGCATCTTTTTTGATTTTCTGAGTGCTTGCTGATTCAAGCGAAGTTACCTAGTTCGCTTAGAGGTTGTTTCAAGCGAACATAACAAGTTCGCTGGGTGTTACTTTCTGGGTATTCAAGCGAACTTAATAAGTTCGCTAGGATTCATTGTCATTTACTTTGAATTGTTTTTGTGATAATCTTTTCTTTGTTATTGCAATTATGGCTAACATGGTGCAGGTTACAAATATGTTTAACTACGATAACGAGATGGAACACCACAAAAGTCACCTAAGCTAATGAATATTGTTGATTACCCGAATTGGAAATATCGCTTTGATCATTTCGTCTCGTTCAAAGACTTTAGCTTGTGGATTCCTATTATTTAGGGATTTGAGCATCCGACTTATTCATTCATGGGGAAGAATGACATTCCAAAACCGGTGTCTACTGTTACAACTGATGAGAAAGTATTATTTAATCGAGAGAAGAAAGCGATGGCATCCATCTCAATGTCTCTTCCTAAAGAAATATTTTATGCTTTCAACAGTTTAGAACTTCAAAGATATGTGGGAAGGTTTACAAAAGAGATGTGAAGGCAATGTAGATATCAAAAAGAGAAGAAAAGAGTTACTCAAGAAGCAGTTCCTCATGTTCAAACATTTTCAAAACGAAACTCTTGAAGAGCTGTCTACAAGATACTATCATTTACTCGATGAGTTGGTTAGTGCTGAGGTATTCTATGAGACATAAGAAGTGAATGATAAATTCCTGGATGCCTTACCATCAAAGGTCGATGTTTATTCCGTGTTGATCAGAGAGAATACGAAGTACTAGACTATGTATTTAGAAGATGTCCTTGGAAAGATCAAATCTTATGATCTTAATATCAAGAAGAAGGAGACAAACATGGAGCATGTATAAGATCCAACAATGTACTTTGCTAAATCGTCTTCAAAAACTGGATCTAGTGTTGCTTTATTCTCGGGTGATGGTCAAGAATCAAATTCTGAAATTCTTCTCAATGTACTTTTCAAACTGGATTTTCAGCAACTACTCCTAATACATCTATATCTCAGACAAAGCGTTCTCATAAAGCTAGTTAAAAAGTAGTAGAAGATTACTTGGTAATGTTCTCTTCTTTCCTTCTTTCATATGAGAATTTCATTGGAGGCAAGATTGCAGATCCTGAAGCAATAGAGGAGGATTACAGGCAGATAGATCCGGTAGATCTTGAAGAAATGAATATCCAGTGGAAAATGGCCATGATTATGAGACAAGTAAAGGAGTTCTTGAAGAAGACCGGTCGAAAGTATATTGGAGCCAATAGTCGGACAAGAGTGGGATTTGATAAGTCTAAACTTAGATGTTACAATTGTCAAGGCTATGGTCACTTTGCCAAGGAGTGTAACAAACCAAAAGTTGAGTCTGATTCACAGAAGAAAAATTATTCTCAAGGGAATAGACAAAACAATTAATCATCTGGAAATTCTTCTTCATCATCTGCATTAGTGGCACAAGGAGATGAAAACTATGACTGGGGAATTCACCTTGAAGATTTGGTTGGTGGTATAAGTCAGGCATTTATTGCAGAAATTCATACTAGTGAATCTTCAGCGGATGATTGTTCTGATAGTTCATGTGATGAGGATAGTTCAACTAGTGAATCAAGTAGTCAAGCTGGAGAAGTGGAAGAAAGTGTGTCTGAAGCAAGTATTTCTGAAGAGAGTGCGTCTGAGGAAAGTGTTCATGAGGACGTGTTGATTTTTGAGAAGGTTGAATCTGAAAAGACAGAAGCTGCAAAAGAAAAGTTTTCTGAAGAAGTAAAGGAGCAAGCTTTCTTGGCTGCCACATCTGATTCTTTTAAGGTAAAGGATGTTAATTGTAAAATTTATGTTCTGATTGTATTACTTTACAGGGAAAGGTGATGAGGTTAATGGACAACAATACCAATCTTATATGTGACATGAAGTCCATGAACACAGTTAACCAAACCTTGTAAGACAATGAGAAGTTGTTTGTTGAGAAAATTGAAGCTTTGAAGAGGGATATTAAGTCTCTTACTCTAAAGATTATAGAACAAGCTTATCATTTGTATATGTCTTGTGCTGAGATTGAAAAGAGAAACAATGATCTTGCTGACAAGAATAAAGAGCTTGTTGAGTCTGAATCAAAAATAATAAGTGATGTAGTGCAAAGCATACATCTTTATTCCTTTATATTCGTGTGTTTTTAGATAGTTTTGTATTCGTTTTTACTTTTTTTGTTTCATATTGACTCTATGGTGTGTATACATGCACTCGTGTAAATAACAAGTCAAAACACGAAGAAACCGAGCACGAGAGTGAAGCCCAAAGGGAAAAGTCTAAAAGTTGGAATTTCGATCCTTCGCGGTACATGAAAGGAGAGACTCAAACCCTCGCGGTACGCGAGAGGTCCTAAAATCTGGGCCCGACTAATTTGTCCCTCGCGGTACGCGAGAGGCCCTAAAATCTGCATAAAGCCCTAGTTTCGAATTAAATAGAATTTGAAGGCTTTTGTGAAAGAAGTTCGATTGTTTTGCCGTCAAGAGAGGTGCAAAAGGCAATTTTGGGAGCTATGAAGAGGAATCAAGTGACAAGTTGAAGACTTTGGATCCCGGGTTCGTTGTAGTAGCATATTCGGTTTTAAAGTTTGAATATTTATTCGTTGTTTCCGTGTTTGAACCTATGTTTTGCTTATTTACTTTTGTTATGGATGTTCTAATTATGATTGTAGGCTAAAACATTGATACTGCCGAGGTTTAGGATGAATATTTGTTAAAGTCTTGATTTTTATCGATTTTTAGATTCGTTTGGATGGATTAATGATTTTGTAAACAATCTTGATTTAATACTTATGATGAATATTGCATGTTTGAATCTGGTGTGTGTTACGTATGTTATTTGTGGATTGCTTCAAGTTTAAATAGCATATCTTGATTATACACTTTAGATTTGTGGTTGTTTGTATGGTTTGCTAGACGTAGTAACCATAGAATTTGTGATTGAGTGTTAATTAGATCCGAGTGTGTGTATTATCTCAATAACCTAGAATTGAGAGGTAATCGGTTAGTCCTCGTCATTAGGTTCCGAGTGTGAGTTTTCTTAGAGGAAATTCCCTTAGGTGTATAGTGATTGTTGCTATTCCAAGTCATAGTTGTTATCCTGAGATTACCCTGTGCATCTTCAATATATTGTGGACAGTGAGATTGACAGGTGATCTGTCTGTTGGGTACTTTATCATTGTTGGAGAGACTGAAAGGTAATCCGACTATCCGGTGAGTTTACTACATCTTTAGATTTCTTAGTTGGTGACACCGAGAGAGTGATTAGGGATCCACTAGGTTGTCTAGAGTTGTTTTCCTTAGATACCCAGATCCACAATTGTTTCCATAACCGGTAGAAGTTGAGCTTTGCGAGTAGGATTCCGACCTAGGTGGCATTCTTCCCATTCTTGATATTTCGTGAGTTCTTTGTCTGATAGTTCTTTGCCTGTCAGTCTGGTTTAGTTCGTAGTTACTCTATTTATTACTTACGAGTCTAGGTTAGGTTTATTTTTTAGTTTTTATAGACCATATGGGCGACATCAAGTTTTTGGCGCCGTTGCCGGGGACACTTGGCAATAGGAATATTAGCTTTGACTAGTTCTTTTTGTGATTTTTGGTTTGTTTTGTTTCTTTTATTTGTGAGTCTTAATTGTGTGTCTTTGTCCTATTTGCTACTTATGTGTCCTATCTGAGTGTCAAACATAGGATCGAGTCTTTCTGTTTTTGAGTCTTTATTTTGTTTCTTTTGATTTTCGTGTGTCAGTTTATGCAATGTACTCGTTCGCTTGGCTCGCCCCAATATTCAGCTTACGAAGAGCCCGAACGAGAGTTTCACGAACGCACCCGCGACTTTCGGGAGCGTTTGAAAACGTTGTGCACAACCCATGTACGTTCTAGTAGCCCATTTCCTTTTCCTAATATGGGCGAAGCTGACCCACCAGCGAGGCATACCGTACACTAGAGAGCCAGTGATGGGGTCCTCGGGGCGAGATCTTGAATCGCCCGCCTCGCTATCCCTAATGCCAATACGTGGCAGGTCCCATCACATGTCATGAGTACGATCACTCATTCTACGCAGTACCATGGCCTTGAGGATGAGGATGCACCCGGACATCTGTCCCACTTCGTGCATGTGATACCTGTAATATCATGGGTGTATCTATGTACGCAATCTACTTGCGTCTCTTTCCATTTTCGCTCTCTGGGCGTGCTTCCATTTGGCTTAACACCCTCCCCGACAATTCTATCACCACATGGGAGGACTTGCAAGCCAAATTTCTGAAAAAGTACTATCCACCTTCCAGGGCCGCTCGCCTTAGGGACCAGATCCATTCATTTCGGATGGACCCTGGCGAGCCTTATCACTTGGCCTAGGAGCAGTTCAACGCGCTGTTGAGCCGATGTCCCTAGCATGGTCTTTCTGACTAGGCGATAGTAGAGAAGTTCTATAATGGCCTCACCTTCGAGAAGCAGCAAATGTTCAACACAGCTGTAGGAGTCCATATCATGGATAAACTGGAGCCAGCTGAGCGTGAAGAGATGTTCGAGAGCTTTGCTCTGGCGGAACAACAGCGGCCATCTACTAGGACTTCCATTCCTAGTGCTAGAGCACCCGCCTCTTCTCCTAGAGGTGTGCATCAGGTCAACCCTGATACTAGCGTGGCTACTACACTCGCAGCGATGTCAAACGAGATTAAGGAGCCAAAGCTAAGTGCTTAACGGTGTGTGGTGTACAAAGGAGGCCATGACACCAGGGACTGCCCCGTCAGTCAGCTGGAGCAGGTGAGCTTTGCGGGTAACCAGAACCGAGGGTATAATAACTATAATAACTCTTATGCCTCGGGATGGAGATCTGGAAACAACCCGCCTGGGTTTAATAGCCGTCCTAATCAGCAAAGTGGAGGTGAAGCAGGAACAAGTGGAAAAAGTAGTGTCAAAACGAAGAATATTGAAGATATGTTGGAGACACAGACAAAGATGCTTGCTCACATGGTGGTGAAGGACAAGGAGACTCAGCAGCGATTGGATGCGTATGACACTTTACTGAAGAATCAGCAATTGGCAATCATGGATCTGTAGCGCACGGTAGTGGATATCGCTAAGAGTTTGAATGAGAAGCAGGGAGAAGCATATGCTGCTTATAAGAGTTCTATTGCTTCAGTGATGGCTATGTCGACTAGGAGTCGAAGAATAGAGGAGGAGGAAGAAGTAGTGGATATTGTTATTAATACATTGATTCCTACTGTAGAGGAAGTCTCCCACAGCACTGTTCGTCACATTCCGTCGTAGGAAGATTTGAGGAAGATAGATTGGAGATCCCACTTTGATGAGATCGAGGCTAGGATGTTATAGGAGCCACCGGTAGAAGAGGAAGAGCTGGTGGACGAGGAGATAGTGGTTGAGAAACATGCCGAGAAGGCAGAGGAGAAGAATAAGGGAGTGGAGATGAAGACCCCCGAGATTGACCTTAGCCGTGTTCCCTACCCAGCGCGTTTGCTGCCACATAAGTATGCCGAGGAATACGGTAAATTCTGTAACATGTTCAAACAACTTCAGGTCAATCTCCCGTTCATAGAGGTCCTCTAGCATGTGCCTAAGTATGGCAAGTTTTTAAAAGATCTTCTTTCCAACAAGAAGAAGCTAGAGGAGGTCTCTAAAGTCTCACTTAGTGAGGGATGTTCTGAAATGGTTCAGAACAAACTGCTAGAGAAACTGCCAGATCCGGGTCACTTCACAATCCTGTGTTCGCTTGGCGGTTTGCCCTTGAACCACGTGTTGGCCGACCTAGGTGCTAGCATCAATCTGATGCCATATTCCATATATAAGCACCTGGACCTAGGAGAACCGAAGCCAACGTGCATGAGCATATCCTTGGCTGACCGTTCAGTCAAGTATCCATGGGGAATAGTGGAGAATCTTTTAGTGAAAGTTGACAAATTCGTCTTACACGTGGATTTTGTCATTCTCGACATGGATGTGGATGATAGAGTCCCGCTCATCCTAGGACGCCCGTTCCTACATACCGCCAAGGAATTGATCGATGTCTTTGACGGGAAACTCACACTTAGTGTAGGGGATAAGTCTGTTACATTCGATGCTGTGAAATCCATGAAGGGGGTTGGTGGGCAAATCCACTCCGCATGCATGATTGATGCCTTCATGGATAATCATAGGGACTCTGATCTAGTAGAGGATGTTGTTGGTGAACCCGACCTAGAATCTGGAGAGTTATCTGAGTGGGAAGTTGAGTTAGAGGAGTTGCTGAATGCACCGGATGATTACGGTGTTGATGTGCCCGATGATCTGCTAGAGATGATGGCAGAATTAGATGCAATAATAGGCAAAACCCCAAGTGTGGGGATGGTGAAGAGTATAGATGAATCGAATGATCCGTGTGAGGTTTTAGAAGTAAGAGCATTAGAAACACCTATGCCCGAACCTTTTCCCATCACCATTGTTCATTCCGAGGGGAAAACTACGAAGCCGACCCCTATTTCTATAAGCCCTAAGTCTAGACCACCACGTAAGAGAACCCAAGAGTTAATTGATTTAGGTGATTTAGGAAGAATGCAAACCCCAAGTGTGGGGACGTATAAGGGTGATAAATTACTTGTTATTTGAGTTGTGTCATCTTCGGACCGAGTAGGTATAAGTTGTGGTGGAAGGACCTAATTGATAAGTATGATAGAGGTCTAATGCTTGTTAATTTGATGAGGCTGTGGAGAACCGGGATACCGCGAAGCCTCCTGATTATGCCGGTTTGCTTCTCGGGCAAGTGCCCGGGATGTACAGTATGTATTTGTCTTTTTGCTTATTTTCGTTTATTTTGGTGTTTTTTTCGGTATGTGTGCTTTGTTTGTGTCGGGTCTTGCGAGGATTCGCGCTTGATTCGGTGAGGAAAATCATCAGGAACGAAGTTGCAGGTATTTTTACATTAGTTTTTATAGTTGGAACAGGTTTTTAGAGGAATTTAGGTGAACAAAGTTTTAAGGGGTGAAAATTTGGCTAAGTATAAAAAAACCCTCAAAAATTTCTGTCACCATGACTCCCTCGCGGTACGCGAAGGATAGAAATAAGGGTCAGCTTTAATTGTGCCTCCTCGCGGTACGCGAGGAGTGCCCCTTAGGCTCTAGCGGTACGCGGGGAATCCCTGACTCAGCCTTGTTCCTTGTTTTCCCATGGTCTCCCGTACTCACCATCATCCACCACCATTACCACAATTCTCCGTTCATCATCCACCACCATCACCGTCCTTTGAAATCAAAAGTTTTTGCATAAAAATGGAAAATGATAGTACAACTGGAGCTGCTTGTTGAGTTTTTAATGAAATAAATAATTGAAAACGCGTCTAGTCAGTGATGTTTTGGTATTTCCAGCCAGCTAGTAGAGCTTAAATAGCCTGCTTGTGTTGTTTAGGAATTAATTGGATTTAAATCATAATATCTTGTGGGTATTCATCTTAGGGTAATCGGTAATACTGAAACTGTCAACATAGGGTGATAGGTACCACGTTAAGTTAAAATTTAGAGGTTTTTGAAAATTTCTTGGCACACCACTCTCTTTTTATGAGAATCAATCCGAGTTTCGGTGGCGCCCGCGTCCATATTCTTGAGCTTATTTGATTTGAAATCAAAGTTTCGCCTACGTGTCACACGTTGGGTTCCAGCCTGATTGAAACACCACTGGGTTGATTCTTATATGCTTCATTGTTTAGACTGTAGTCTATGTGTTACCTTCCGGGATAGTGACTTGGTTGAAACGCCTCTAGACGAAAGTTCATTTGCTTATTAATGCTCATATTTCATTCATTTATTGATCATCTTGATTTCTAAACATCGGTAAATTTTAGTTTAACTTGGTGGGTGAAATCTATATGGTTTAATCTGTGCCAAGACATGACCATGAGACGGGATTAGGTAGAGCTGTAACTTTTAAGTGTGAGTCACATAGATTAAATGATGCTTGGTAAAATGAATTAGAACACTAAACGGGGGCTTGAAAGTTGGTGCTTGGGTTTTAATCGGATAGAAATACCGATTATTTCTTTTTAACACGTGAGTAAGTGTGTGCTTATTGAAATAATTTAGATTGTTAAGTATGTCCTGTTATGATTCCATTACAAACTTTTTCGAGGACGAAAAAAGGTTAAGTATGGGGATGTTTGATGCAGTGCAAAGCATACATCTTCATTCCTTTGTATTCGTGCATTTTTAGATAGTTTTGTATTTGTTTTTACTTGTTTTTGTTTCGTATTGAGTCTGTTATGTGTTTACAGGAGCTCGTGTGAATAACAAGTTAAAACACGAAGAAACCGAGCACGGAAGTGAAGCCCAAAGGAAAAAGTAAAAAGGTTGGAATTTCGATCCTTCACGGTACGCGAAGGGAGACACAAACTCTCACGGTATGCGAGGAAAGCTAAATGTGAGCCCGACTAATTTTTCCCGCGCAGTACGCGAGGGGCTGGCCACAATCTCTCGCGGTACGCGAGAGGCCCTAAAATCCGGAAAAAGCCCCAGTTTCGAATTAAATAGAATTTGAAGGCTATTGTGAAAGAAGTTCGATTGTTTTTCAGTCCAGAGAGGTGTAAAGGGTGATATTGGGAGCTAGGAAGAGGAATCAAGTGAAAAGTTGAAGACTTTGGATCCCGGGTTCCTTGTAGTAGCGTATTCGGTTTTAAAGTTTGAATCTTTATTCGTTGTTTCTGTGTTTGAACCTATGTTTTGCTTATTTACTTCTGTTATGGATGTTCTAAGTATGATTGTAGGCTAAAACATTGATACTGCCTAGGTTTATGATGAATATTTGTTAAAGTCTTGATTTTTATCGGTTTTTGGATTTGTTTGGATGGATTAATGATTTTGTAAACAATCTTGATTTAATACTTATGATGAATATTGCATGTTTGAATCTGGTGTGTGTTTGATTTCAATTCCATATGTCATTTGTGGATGGCTTACAGTTTGAATAGCATATCTTGATCATAGACTTTAGATTTGTGGTTGTTTGTGTGGTTTGCTAGACGTAGTAACCATAGGATTTGTGATTGAGTGTTAATTAGATCTGAGTGTGTGTCTTATCTCAATACCCGAGAGGTTAGAGGTAATCGGTTAGTCCTCGTCATTAGGTTTCGAGGGTGAATTCTCTGAGAGGAAATTCCCTTAGGTGTCTAGTGATTGTTGCTATTCCGAGTCATAGTTGTTATCCAAAGATTACCCCGTGCATCTTCGATGTATTGTGGACAGTGAGACTAAGAGGTGATCTGTATGCTGGGTACTTTATCATTGTTGGAGAGACTGAAAGGTAATCCGACTATCTGGTGAGTTTAATACATCTTTAGGTTTCTTAGTTGGGGACATGCTGATAGTGATTAGGGACCCACTAGGTTGTCTAGAGCTGTTATCCTTAGATACCCAGATCCACAATTATTTCCATAACCGGTAGAAGTTGAGCTTTGCGAGTTCTTTGTCTGATAGTTCGAGTCAATTGTTAGTTCTGCATTTGCTAGTTTAATCAGTAGTGTAGAAATCTGGTTTACCATTAAGCTGTGCGAGTCAGAGTCTAGTTTAGTCCGAGTTAGAGTCTAGTTTAGCTGTTCAGTGTCTCTAGGGTTCGATAATCCGGTTTACCATTAAGCTGTGCTACACTCGATAGGTACACTTGCCTATCAGTGCAGTTTAGTTCATAGGTACTCCATTTATTACTTATGAGTCTAGGTTAGGTTTATTTGTTAGTTTTTATAGACCTTCTGGGCGACATAAATAAGGTTGAACAGAAAGATAGAAGGTTCTAAAACTTCATCATTCTTATTGGAATACTACCATGATCACAATGAAGAAGGGAAGAAACCTAGTGGATTAGGTTTTGCTCCTTCTTTCAATGGAAATTACTCTGTTGCACCTAAGGTTGTAAAGGATGAAGATTTGGAACCTAAGCCAGTGTTGAAGGTGAATCCTATCACAGGTGAAGATATGGTGTACGGAGATAAGAGTGAGGATGAAGATTTTGATACAGCTAAAGTAGAAGGGATACCTAATGAGGTTAAGATAGAGGATCCCAAAGTTGTAAAGCCGGTAACTCGGGATAGATGTATTCTGACTGAACCAGTTGAGGATGAACAGCCCAAACCAATTTTAACTCAAAAGGTTTTTGTTAAATCTGGTGATTTTTATTCTGAGGTCTCTAAAATTTCTGTTGAAACACTTTCCTGTGACAACACTCTGGATATAGTCTTAGTTTGTATTTTCATGTCTGTAATTGTCTTTGTATTTAAGAGTCTTTATGTATTAGTTTATTGAGTTGTATTTACTTTTACATATTGAATGTTGCATTTCTTTCTAAGTGCTTTGCGCACTTACATGTGCGTAGGAGAATGCTCCTGCGTACTTAGCAAGTACGCAAGAATACCTTTGCGTACTTGTTAAGTACGCAAGAGCAATTTGCCCTGCGCACTTGTTAAGTGCGCATGCATCAGGTCAGGTATAAGTAGGATAGGTTGACAGAAGTTAAGTACGCAGACATTATAGCAAATACGCAGAATATAATCTCAGTGCTTTTCTCTGTAACCTTCAAGTGTTTATAATACAAAGAACGTTTAAAGTGTTTTCTCTTGTCGGTTTACTTTGTTTAGCTAGACTCTTCGCCTAGTCACGGGCATTCCGCACCCGGTCCGACTAGTAGACCCACTTGCATGTGACGATCCGCCACACCCGAGGGACCTACAAGTGGTATCAGAGCGTTTGCTCCTGATTTCGAGTGTTGTGAGTGAGTTTGGAGAGTTTTTACATGCAAAAAGAGGTATCTTTGTTGATTTTTGTGATAAAATAGGGGTAGCTCTTGAGCACTATTTTAGAAGCAAAAATCACTCAAAAACGGATTTTTGTTGTGTATTTGAGTGTTTTGAGCATCAAAGGTTGGTTAGAAACAAGTTTCTGACCCTTTGGCTCATTTGCATTGATCATCAGACGAATTTTTACCATCTCCGGCGAGTTTCAGGTGACCGGAAAAGTTTGGTGAAAGTTGCTGAAAAGGTATCCTTCGTACTTACCATTTCTAGCAAAAAGTACAGTTTTGTGCGTACTTACTAAATACGCAAGACTTATCTCCTGCGTACTTATAAGTGCGCAAGACTGAACTTGTGCGAACTTAAGTTATATCCTGCGTACTTACAGTTACTCCTGCGTACTCACAAGTACGCAAGAGGAAATCTAAATACGCAAGACTATTTCTCAAGTGCACAAGGCAAACACCAAGTGCGCAAGGCCAAAACCAAGTGCGCAATTGTGTCTGACTTTTCTGAAATTTGACTAAGTGTTCACTATGTCGAATCTTCAGAATCTTGGAAACCTGCTGAATTATGATAATGAGATCGGTACACCACAGAAACCACCAAAGTTGCTGAACGTGAACGATTATTCCAATTCGAAAGCACGTTTTGAGCACTACATTTCGTATACCGACTCATCACTATAGATACCAATCCTTGAGGGATATAAGCATCCCACACACATCTATCTTGATGAAACCATGCCCAAACCTATCTCTAAGCTTTCTGACGAAGAAAAGAAAGCTTATGATCGTGAAAAGAAGGCACTTGGTTCGATCACTATGGCATTAACTCGGGAATTGTTCCACAGTTTCCGAGGGTATGACAATTCTAAGGATCACTGGAAAGCTTTACAGAAGAGATTCGAAGGAAACAGTGACATCAAGAAGAGTAAGAGGGATCTTCTCAGGAAGCAGTATGAGTGCTTCAGATTTTTAGAGAACGAATCTTTAGATGACCTCATCTCTAGATTCTATCATTTACAGACTGAGTTGAAGGCTTTTGAACTCAGGTATCCAGATGAAGAGATGGGGGAAAAGTTTTTGGATGCTTTACCACCCAAATTTGAGATGTACACAACCCTGATGAGGGAAAATCCTAAATTCTATGAGCTGACAGTTGAAGAGGCAATAGGAAAGGTTCAAGCTCATGACATGAACCTAAGAAGAAAGGAGAGCTCTGGAAGACCCCAGATACAAGACCCTTCTATGTATCATGGGACGACTTCTACAACCAAGTCATCGGTCTCTGGAATTGCCCTCTTCACTGGAAATCCTACTGAAGAAGACCACTCAACTGGATGTGGTGGTCATGCTTGCTATGCTTCAGGATCAGGGTTGGGATCTCATCATCAAAATACCTCAAGAAAACCTCCTGCTACGTCTTCAGCTAACAACTCAGCTATAGCCAGAATAGCTGAAGATCATGTAGCACTATTCTCATCTTGTATGCTTGCATATGAAAATTTCATAGGTGGCAAGCTTACTGATCCAGAGACGATTGAAGAAGATTTTAATCAAGTGGATCCTGATGACATGGAGGACATGAATATGCAATGGAATATGGCCATGCTATTGAGGAGAACCAAGCGTTTCCTGAATAGAACAGGAAGAAAGTTTATTGGCGGGCATCCTAATGCCAAGGTCGGGTTTGACAAATCCAAGGCCAAATGCTACAAGTGTCTGAACTATGGACACTTTGCTCGTGAGTGTCAGAAAGACAGAGCACCTGCCTCTGGTTTCACCCGACCCAGCCATGGCCAAAACATTCCAAACCACCACAATCAAAGCCAAAGTGGAACGTCCAATGCACTGGTAGCACAACAGGATGACAGCTTTGACTGGGGTGTTCATCTTGAGGATGCCATCATCGTACAAACCCAGGTTGGTCTCATGGCTGAGATCATGGAGATGATGGAAGCAGAGAAAAGGGAAGCTTCTATGGCTGACCTAGAAGAATCTACAACTGCTGCTAAAGAGGAGGTGAAGGAAGCTGAAGAAATGGAAGCACCTGTAGCTGAGGAAGAGGATTCAACCACTGCTGTTGCTCTCATGGCCATTGGAGAAGCAACAAGTTCATCGTCTGAGGTAGATTCTAACCCTTTCTCTGTTATTTCATGTTCTAAATGTCAAGGGTTAAAACTGGAAAATTCTAGGCTCCAAGACAAAATCGAACCCCTAAGTTTGGCAGCTCTAAACTATAAAGAAAATGAAAAACGTATTAAAGATTCTATTGAAACGTTAAAAAAGGAAAAATCTGAATATTCCTTAAAAATAAGTGATCAACAGCTTCACTTAGATGTTACATACAGGGGGTTAGAAAAACGGAACAATGAAATCAACAAACTGCAAAATGAGATCTTGTAGTTAAAATGCACTAATGAGAAGTTGAAAAACACTCGCTTTGTGGTGGAACACTACGAGTCTGTGGTGAGACAACTGAATGGGTTAGGTTTGGGTACTAATGCCATTCCTCCACCAGTGAGCGGGAAGTTTGTCAATAGCTTGATAGACATTGATCTCACTTGTCTAGATGAGTCCTCTGATAAGGATGATTCCCCTAAAAATGATGAATCCTCATGTAAGGCTAACTCCACATCTAGTGAGGAGTTTGTTACTGCTTCTGAAGACGGATCAGTTAACGCTTACCGTGAAGGAGTAGTATCTGAGGAGTTGTTGACTGAACAACAGGTAAAGAAAAACGTTATCACTAATGGTGATAATTGCATATTAACTGAACCAGATATCATTGAAACAAATGATAATTTAAAAGTAATGCTTTATGGGGGTTATAAAAGTCTTAACCAAGCAAGGAAAGAGGCTTTTTCAGCTCACTATGGGCTTGGGTATAAAGAAAATTTTGAAAAATACTATACCCCCAAAAACCAAACTGTAAAGTCTCAGACTAATGTTCATAAACCAACTCCTCCTTCTCATAATGCTGAGTTATCTAAGGCCAGATCTAATGAGCCTTACAAGAGAATTTATGTAGACAAGAGAAACTGTTTTCACTGTGGCTTGGTTGGTTACATTATTGTGAACTGTCCTTCTAAGAACCAAGGGAAACGGTATGCTGTTCCACAACCAGCTGTTATCCCCAGGTCGCCATCAGCGAAAGCTCCCAAAAATCCAAAACAAAATGTGGTGAAACCACCAGTCAAACCGATGGTAAAACCTAAGATAAAGTCTGAAGCTAAACCATCTGTTACAAGAAAGGTAACGTAACATGCTGTACCTCGTGTATCTACATCTGGTAGTACACGCACTGGTGAGAAACCTGTGGCAAGACTCTCAAAGCCACTGAGAAGAAGAAGAAACAAGAGGTTGAGAAAGCTGGAACAGCTGACTTCAGTTCAATCAGGTGAAGCTTCCACAAGTTCACCTGCTGTTGTTGAATCAAAGTCTCCTGTTCCGGTTAAGAAACTGAAGAGATCCTGGACTGCCAAATCCAAATATTCTCAATCTCCCAATTCTAATTCTTTCAAAGATTCATCAATTTTGAACAGTCATCATGACTGTGAGTTAAAGGAAGTAGTTTATTTTGAAAAGGATGGACGACCCAAGACCACAATGGCTTGGGTCTCCAAATCTAACTAATTCTTTTGTGACTCGTGCAGGGACGTCCGAAGGGTACTATCTCTAACCGCTGGTATGTAGATAGTGGATGTTTCAGGCACATGACAAGAAACATGGCTCTGCTTCAAGATGTTAAACCATTCAGAGGCGGCTATGTGGCCTTTGCCGGAGAAAAAGGCGGCAACATCACGTGTCAAGGCGTGGTTTCGAACGGTTGTGTCAGCTTTGACAATGTCAACTTCTACGAGCAGCTGAAGCATAACCTGTTGAGTGTCTCCCAAATGTGTGATAAGGAGTACTCGGTGATGTTTGATAAGTCAGAATGCCTGATTCTCAAACCCGGTCTTGAAGTTCCGGAAGATTGGATCCTGATGAGAGCGCCAAGAACAAACGACACCTATGAGATCGATATGAGCGTGGCAACAACCACCTCATCAGTTCCTACCTGTTTGCTTTCTAAAGCGACAGAGCTCGACTCCATCTTGTGGCATAGGAAACTCGGACATATTTCGTATCATAAAATGAATCATCTTGTCCGAAACGGTTTGGTAACCGGGGTTCCTAAGCTGAGGTTTACCGTTGCAGATGACTGTATGCCTTGTAAAAAGGGCAAACAGCAACGGAAATCTCACAAGCCCAAGCTCCAAAACTCTATTGATACCCCTTTGAAGCTATTACACATGGATCTGTTTGGCCCCATAAGTATCAGGAGTATTGGAGGTAAGTCGTTCTGTCTAGTAGTAACTGATGATTTCTCACGTTTTTCTTGGGTGCATTTCTTAGGTACTAAAGACGAGACTGCTGATATTCTTCAATATTTTATCCTGAGCTTGGAATCTCTTTGCAAGCTGAAAGTTAGAAGAATTAGGAGTGACAACGGAATTGAGTTGAAGAATAATTTGATGGAGCTTTTCTGTCTCAAGAAAGGGATCCGTCACGAATTCAGCGCGCCGTACACGCATCAGCAGAATGGAGTTGCTGAACGGAAGAACAGAACACTGATTGAGACTGCAAGGACTATGCTGTCGGATGCAAAGCTTCCTGTCACTTTTTGGGCGGAAGCCGTTAATACAGCTTGTCATGTCTTAAACAGAGTTCTGGTTGTGATGAGGCACAACAAGACTTGTTACGAGTTGATCAACAATCGACTTCCCAATCTTGATTACCTAGTTCCTTTCGGTAGTCCTTGTTGCTACAGTACAAAGACCGCCAGTCTAAGTTTCATGCAAAAGTGGTGGAAGGCATCTTCTTGGGATACGTTGCCAACTCGCCTTGCAAGAGAGTGTACAACATAGGAACTCGTACTGTCGAGGAATGGTTTGAAGTGGATTGCAGTAAACACAGCATTCCACCCGAACCAACAGGTCCAGTTTGGGGTTTTGATTATGATGCGCTATTCAAGTCATTCAATCTTCATGATCTATCTGCAGTTGACGCCGCAAATGTTTATGAATTATTGGGTGGCGGTGATGACTCCAGCTTCTCTACTCGTGCTACTGTACCGATTGTAACTCCTAATTCCAATGTTGCATCTGCATCTGGAACTCATGACAGTGATAACAGTGAAGATATTCTTATTGTTGGAGATGACGCTCTAGCCAATCCTAACACAACTGTAGGAAATGTAGCTCCAGCTGATCCAATTAACATTGAATCTTCTTCCTCTGGAACACAGGAAATGGGGGAGTTAAGCACGAATTTAGATCCAGAAATTCAGTAACTGATTGTACCGGAGACGAGAGTGCATAGGAATCATCCAATCGACAACATTATTGGTGATCCTTATGCCGGTGTTCAGACTCGTCATCGAACCATCACTGAGAACACCAGTCCTTACACAGGGTTATTTGACACTGGTGTCATGGAAACATGTCTGCATGCTGCATTCGTGTCCCAGTTAGAGCCGAAGAATGTGAAGGAGGCTCTCACTGACAACTGATAGATTGAGGCGATGCAAGATGAATTGTCTCAATTCCAAAAGTTGCACGTGTGGGATTTGGTTGACTTGCCAAAGGGCTTTCAGCCAATTGGAACCAGATGGGTGTTCAAATGCAAGACTGATGATCGTCATGTTATTGTGAAGAACAAAGCAAGATTGGTTGTTCAGGGTTTTTATCAGCAAGAGGGCTTGGATTACACAGAAGTATATGCCCCAGTTGCTAGAATTGAGGCCATTCGACTGTTCTTGGCTTATGCCACATATGTCGGCTTCAAGGTCTATCAACTTGATGTGAAGAGTGCTTTCCTTTATGGTAAAGTTCATGAAGAGGTCTATGTCACTCAACCTCCCGGTTTTGAAGATCCGCATAATATTAATAAAGTGTATAAGCTCGACAAAGCACTTTATGGTCTTCATCAAGCACCGCGGGCATGGTATGAGACATTATCTAAGCATTTAATGTTTAATGGTTTCAACCGTGGACAGATTGACTCGACCCTCTTCATTAGGAAAGCAGGAGGTGACATTCTTCTTGTACAAGTATACGTCGACGGCATTATCTTTGGATCTACCAATAAAGGGATGTGTAGGGAATTCGAGCAGGTGATGAAGTCCAAATTTGAAATGAGAAATATGGGTGAATTGTCGTTCTTCCTGGGTCTGCAAGTCAGTCAAAGAGAGGATGGCATTTATCTACATCAAACTAAGTATGTGCAGGACATCTTATCAAAATACAAGATGAATGATAGCAGTACTTATGGAACACCTATCCCAGTCAATCATGGTCTGCATCCTGACAAAGATGGAAAGGATGTAGATAGCATATTGTACCGTGGGATGATCGGATTACTTATGTATCTCACAGCTTCAAGACCCGATATAATGTTTGCTGTGTGCTCAAGGTTTCAGTCTTAACCGAAGGAGTCACATATGATAGCCGTGAAGGAGTCACCAGGAAAGAATTGACTACACCAAGGTTTATGCCACTGTTGCGAGGTTGCAGGCGATCAGATTGTTTCTAGCTTTTGCATCATACAAATGATTTAAGGTGTTTCAGTTGGATTTAAAAGTGCTTTCCTATATGGTAAGGTGAAAGAGGAGGTCTATGTTTGTCAGCCACCGGGCTTCGAAGATCCATTGTATCCTTCGCGAGTGTTCAAACTTGATAAAGCTTTATATAGACTTCATCAAGCTCCCAGAGCTTGGTATGAGACGTTGTCTCAAAACCTTTTGAGCAACGG
This sequence comes from Smallanthus sonchifolius, assembly GCA_023525975.1. NCBI lineage: Eukaryota > Viridiplantae > Streptophyta > Magnoliopsida > Asterales > Asteraceae > Smallanthus > Smallanthus sonchifolius. The sequence continues at coordinate 36,642,324 of CM042032.1, read as the reverse complement.
TTTCAATCGTGGCCAAATACACTCCACCTTATTCATAAGGAAAGCTGGGGGAGATTATCTGCTGGTGCAAATATACGTGGATGATATAATTTTCTGGTCAAAAAATGAAGATTTGGGCAAAAAATTTGAGAAAGTCATGAAGTCCAAAATTTGAGATGTCAGCTATGGGAGAGTTGTCATTCCTCTTGGGTTTGCAAGTGAACCAAAAGGAACATGGATTCTTTATCCATCAGTCCAAATACGTGAATGACATCTTGAGCCAATTCAAAATGGAGGATTGTTCCCCATACGACACTCCAATCCTTGTAAATCATAAGTTGAGTCCAAATCCAGAAGGAAAGGATGTTGACTGTCGATTATACAGAGCCATGATAGGATCTCTCATGTACCTAACTGCATCAAGACCAGATATTATTATCGCAGTATGTTTGTGCTCCAGATACCAATCAAAGCTAAAAGAATCACACATGATAGCAGTAAAAAGGATATTCCGGTACCTGGAAGGGAAACCGAGATTAGGGTTATGGTTCCCTCACAGATCTGATTTTGACTTTATTTCTTACACTGATTCTAATTTTGGAGGCTGTTGTTTAAACAGGAAATCTATTATAGGAGGTTGCTAGTTCTTGGGTAATCGTCTTGCATCCTAGCAATGTAAGAAGCAAACCACGGTCTCTATCTCTACATGCGAAGACGGGTACATCGCCACTTTGAGTTGTTGTTAACAGATTTTGTGGATATAACAACAACTAAGAGATTACGGTTTGAATTTTACTTGCACCCCCATGTTTATAGACAATAATGCTACTATGTCTATTACTAACAATCCCGTTAAGCATAACAAGACCAAGCACATTGAAAATTATACACCATTTTATCCGAGATTGTGCTGAGAAAAATTTTATTGAACTTGCTAAAATTGATTCTGAAAACAACCTTGCTGATCTTTTCACAAAAGCTTTTGATAGAACACGCTTTGAATTCCCGATTAAAATGATTCGCATGATTAACCCTGAGTAAAACTTTTTCAAAAATATTTCCATGAAAGTTTTATTTTTATTTTATATCTTTTTATTAATATTTTAGATAGTTTTTACTGCTTTTACATTTCATTTCATGTTAAAAATTATTTATTAAATCCAAAGAAATTGAAAAATATAAAATTTGACATCATTTGAGGTATGAGAAGAAATGATACTACATCGGTAGATAATCATTCACACATGACCTTAGTTTGACTGATGGTAGCTTATGATTATTCTATATATCTGATTTAAATATTTTGATCTAAGCTTCTAAGACTGCACATACTGGAAATGATAGTTTCATTACTGCTTAAATTTGAAAATTGTATAATCTATCTTTAATTTGGATATGTGTATGTAATTTAGATTGTCAGTAGGCTAGAAGCCTTTTTTGGACCATTAGTCTTGTGAAAACTTAACAAACTATGTCACAACCGTGATTTGAACCCATAGCATGCTGGGTGCGTGTGTTAAAAGATCGTTATCAGATAAAGAATATGAGATTTCAAGAATTTCATGAAACTAGTATCGGGTTATATCTTTAGCACAATTCTTTCGGTTCACTTCATTGTCCATGTCTCGACAAGCCTGCAATTTGAAGTTGGACTAAGATATGTTTTTGATAACACTTGTCAAAGCATATGCTAGCCTTTGGATCAAATCTTTTGATTCCATTGATGATATCCACATAACAGTTGGATCATATTACCCTGAATCATTCATATGTTGAAGATTTCATCTTTTACCTTGAATCAAGATATTTCATCCAAACCAAGCCAATGAATCATTTGATTCTAAATCTATCCGATTCTCTATAATCCTCCGGGATTCTGCTTGCATTTTTCTATGCTAAATGATGTCTCCTCATCCTAGAAATTGAATAATCTTGGCAGAAGCCTTATATGTCTTGAGATAATGCACTTTACTTTACTGTTGGCATACTTGTGGGGTACACGTTGTTTTCATATAAATTGTACCTTAACTCACAAGAACGTGGGATAAAAACACTTGTTGTTTCAAATTTTATAATACTATGTTGTATATTGCAAATTCGGTACCTGAATAAGTAAGCATGTCATGACTTGATCCTGTTTTTTTAAGCTTATCGCATATCATAACATGTAATATGAATGTCTTGATAAGATAAACTGTTATAATCTTGAAAGTTTGCTGATACTTGCATAAGTTGTTTGTTTGATAAGACTGCAAAATGGAGACTAATATGAATGACATAGGATACCAAATTACCTTGTTATACAGATTTTTATCCATGATGTGTGATTGATTTATCATAAATATTGATCTGATCTTCTTGCTCATGATGTTCAACAAAAATATATGCTTTACTGCATTTCATTTGATTTCAGTTTTACAGATAAAAACAAAAAAATATATTTTATTTTCTTTTATATTTCAAAAGATAAAAAAACATTTTCGGTGTGTTTTAGCATGAAGTTTAGAAAAGCCAAATATGTTCGTTTTATTGTAGTTTGTTTATTTGAAAAATCCAAAAACATTTTCTTTCTTGACTTCCATGAAAATTTATTTTATAACTCAGGATTATATCACAAACAAATTGGAAGTTGGAGGAATTGTCGTTTGGCTTGAAATTGGGAAGTTTGAAAATTTCCTAAGTGTTGGTGAATCAAGCAAACTTGCTAAGTTTGCCAAGATATATTTGCAAGCGAACTTGTTAAGTTCGCCAAGTATCCGATCGAGATGTATAGATCCTGTTCATGGATTAACGAAAATGTGCAAAAGCTCTATTTGCCTCTGCCATTCTATGAGTCTCTTCCCTTTTGCGTATGGCATCGCCACTCCCTTTGGCAGCATCCACTTATTCGGAACTTAATTTGAAAGCCATATTTCGACCCGGACGTTTTCGGGATGCCGCTAATAACCAGCGAATGGCAAGAACCTCTATTCCATGGCATGTCGGAGTAAGGAAGCACTCTCATTTCATCGATTCGCTTTCCCCTTTCCTGATAGGTCTGGGACGGTCCTTTTTCTCACCTTGAAATCCAGCTATTCCAACTCCCTAATAGAATGAAGTTGGCTTCATGGCTTGCTATTTTATAGCTGTTTACAATCCATATCTGACAATTGAAAAGGAGAACTCGGGGTCTTCTCTTGCCTATCGTCCACTTCGGTGACTCGGAAACATGATCTCTTCCACTAACCTCTTCTGAGTCCCTATCTAACTAATAGTGAACCCCCTCTCTTACTGACTTGCTTAATTCTCCAAGTGTTTTGCGCACTTAGTATGTGCGTAGGAATTAGTTCCTGCGTACTTAGCAAGTACGCAAGAATACTCTGCGTACTTGCTAAGTACGCATGAGTAATTTGCCCGACGCACTTGCTAAGTGCGTAGAGATCAGGTTTTGTATAAATAGAGTAGGTTGACAGAATGTAAGTACGCAGACATTTGCACTCAGTATTTTCTCTCTGTAACCGTTCGAATTTATAATAGAAGGAACTTTAAAGTGATTTCTTTGTCGGTTTACTTTGGTTTGTTTGATTCTCCACCTATTGACAGGCATTCCGCACCCGGTCCGACTAGTCACACACCCACACGTAACGATCCGAGACACCTGGGGACCTGCAAGTGGTATCAGAGCTTAGCTCTTGATTTAGAGTGTTGTGAGTGTGTCAGAAGTATATTATACACATCCTACAGAGTTTACAAGACCAAGCCAGGGAAGCAATCAAGGAAATAACCAAGGGTACAACTCTAACAACCGCAATCAAAGTCAAAGTGGAACGTCCAATACATTGGTGGCTCAACAGGACGATAGCTTGGATTGGGGTGTTCATTTGGAGGATGCCCTTATTGCACAAACACAGGTTGGTCTCATGGATGAGATTATGGAGATGATGGAAGCTGAAGAAAGGGAAGCTTCTGTGGCTGATCCAGAAGAGTCTACAACTGCAGTTTCCCTCATGGCTATTGGAGAGGCATCATGTTCATCAAATGAGGTAGATTCTAATCCTTTCTCTGTCATTTCTTGTTCCAAATGTCTAAGCTTTAAGGTTGAAAACTCTAAGCTTCTAGACAAAGTCGAACCCCTTCGTATTACATCGTTAAGCTACAAGGAAAATGAAAAATGTTACAAAGATTCAATTGAAACGTTGAAGAAAGAAAAATGTGATTATTCAGTTAAAATCAGCGATCAACAGTTTCATTTGGATGTTGCGTACAAGGGGTTGGAGAAAAGGAACAATCAGATCAAAAAGCTGCAAAATGAGATCTTCCAGTTGAAAGGCAATATTGAGAAGTTGAAAAATTCTAGTTTTGTGGTGGAACACTACGAGTCTGTAGTGAGGCAAGTGAATGGCTTAAGGCTGGGTACTAATGCCATTCCTCCACCAGTTAGCGGGAAATTTGTCAACAGCTTAATTGACATTGATTTGTCTTGCCTTGATGAGTCCTCAAGTCAGGATGATTCCTCTAACAAGGATGATCCTCAAGTAAGGCTGACTCTGCAGCTAATGAAGAGTTCTTTACTGCTTCTGATGATGGGTCTGAGAACACCTGCCCTGAAGGAGTAGTCTCTGAGGAGTTGCTAGGTGAACAGAAAGTGAAGAAAAACATTATCACTGATAGTGATAATTGTATTTTGACTGAACCCGATATCATTGAATCTAATGAGAAATTGAAAGTGATGCTTTATGGAGGATATAAAAACATTAATCAAGTTAAGAAAGAAGCTTTTTCAGCTCATTTTGGGCTTGGTTATCAAGAAAATTTGCAAAAATTTTATACTCCCAAAAGCCAATCACCATCGGGTCAAACTACTGTTCACCAAACAACTTCTCCTGCTCATCATGCTGAGTCATCTAATGCCAAATTAAATGAGCCTTACAGGAGGACTTACAAAGAAAAGAGAACTTGCTTTCACTGTGGTACGATTGGTCACATTCTTGTGAACTGTCCTACTAAGAACCAAGGGAAACGACCAATTGTTTCACAACCTGTTGTTATCCCTAAGTCACCACTAGTGAAGCATTCCAAAAGTCCAAAAGCAAATGTGGTGAAACCACTAGTAAAACCTATGGTAAAGCCAAATATCACTTCCGAGGCTAAACCATTTGTTTCAAAAAAGGGAAAGCTACCTGCTAAACCTAGTGCGTCTACCTCTGGTAGTGCACAAACAGGTGTTAAACCTGTGGTGAAACTCTCTAAGCCACAGAGGAGAAGAAGGAACAAGAGATTGAGAAAGCTACAACAGTTGACTGAAATTCAATCAGGTGAAGCTTCCACTAGTTCACCTGCTGCTGTTAAATCTAAGTCTACTGTTCCAGTTAAGAAAAAGAAGAGGTCATGGAATAACAAATCCAAATGTTCTCAATCTCCTGATCCCAAATCTTCTAAAAATTCATCACTTTTTGACAGTCACGACTGTGAGTTAATTGAGGTTGTTTATTTTGAGAAAGACGGATGACCCAAGACCACTTTGGCTTGGGTCTCCAAATCTAATTAATTCTTTTTGTGACTCATGCAAGGACATCCGAAAGGTACTATCTCTAATCGTTGGTATGTAGATAGCTCCCGGCACATGACAGGTAACATGGCCTTGCTTCAAGATGTGAAACCGTTCAGAGGCGACTATGTGGCCTTTGCTGGAGAGAAAGGCGGTAGTATCACGTGTCAAGGCGTGGTTTCAAATGGTTGTGTCAGCTTTGACAATGTCAACTACTGCGAGCAGCTAAAGCATAACTTGTTGAGTGTCTCCCAGATGTGCGACAAGGAATACTTGGTGATGTTTTACAAGACTGAATGCTTGATACTCGAACCTGGTTTTGATGTTCTTGAAGACTGGATTCTGATGAGAGCGCCAAGGACAAATGACACCTATCAGATTGATATGAGCGTGGCAACAACCACCTCATCAGTTGCTACTTGTTTGCTTACCAAAGCGACAGAGCTTGACTCTATCTTGTGGCATAGGAAACTCCTACACATTTCTTATCGAAAGATGAATCATCTTGTCTGAAACGGTTTGGTAACCGGTGTTCCTAAGCTGAGATTTACCGTTGCAGATGACTGTATGCGTTGTAAAAAGGGCAAACAGCAACGGAAGTCTCACAAGCCCAAGCTCCAAAACTCCATCGATACCCCTTTGGAGCTATTACATATGGATTTGTTTGGCCCCATAAGTATCAGGAGTATTGGAGGTAAGTCATTCTGGCTGGTTGTAACTGATGATTTCTCATGTTTTTCTTGGGTGCATTTTTTATGTACGAAGGACGAAACTGCTGACATTCTTCAATACCTAATCCTGAGCTTGGAATCTCTGTGCAAGTTGAAGGTTAGAAGAATTAGGAGTGACAACGGAACTGAATTCAAGAATAATTTGATGGAACTTTTCTGTCTCAAGAAGGGGATCCGTCAGGAATTTAGAGCCCCGTACACACCTCAGCAGAATGGAGTCGCAAAGTGGAAGAACAGAACCTTGATTGAGACTGCAAGGACAATGCTGTTAGATGCAAAGCTTCCTGTCACTTTCTAGGCAGAAGCAGTTAATACAGCTTGTCACGTCTTGAACAGAGTTCTGGTTGTGAAGAGGCACAACAAGACTTGTTATGAATTGATCAAAAATCGACCTCCCAATCTTGACTATCTAGTTCCTTTTGGTAGTCCCTGTTCCTTATTGTTACAACACAAAGACCGCACGTCTAAATTTCATGCAAAAGCGGTGGAAGGCATCTTCTTAGGATATGTTGCCAACTCGCCTTGCAAGAGAGTGTATAATATAGGAACTCGTACTGTCGAGGAATGGTTTGAAGTGGATTGTAGTAAACACAGCATTCCACCAGAACCAACTGGTCCATCTTGGGGTTTTGATTATGATGCGCTATTCAAATCTTTCAATCTTCCTGATTTGTCTGCAAATGATGCCGCAAATGTATATGAATTATTTGGTGGCGGTGATGACTCCAGTTTCTCAACACGTGCTACGGTACCGATTGTAACTCCTGATTCCTATGCTGCATCTGCATCTGGAACTCATGACGATGATAATAGTGAAAATGTTCATGTTGACGGAAATGACGCTTAAGCTAATCCTAACACTCGTGTAGGAAATGAAGCTCCAACTGATCCAATCAACATTGAATCTTCTTCTTCTGGAACACAGGACATGGGGGAGTTAAGCACGAACCTCGATTCAGAAATTCAAGAACCGAATGTCCTAGAGATGAGAGTGCATAAGAATCATCCAATTGACAACATTATTGGTGATCCTCATGCTAGTGTTCAAACTCGTCATCGAACCATTGATGAGAACACTAGTCTCTACTCTGAGATACTTGACACTGGTGTCATGGAAACATGTCTGCATGCTGCATTCGTGTCCCAGTTAGAGCCGAAGAATGTGAAAGAGGCTCTCGCGGACAACTGCTGGATTGAGGCAATGCAAGAAGAACTATCTCAATTCCAAAAGTTGCATGTGTGGGATTTGGTTGACTTGCCAAGGGGCGTACAACCAAATGGCACCAGATGGGTGTTCAAATGCAAGAAGGATGATCTTCATGTTGTGGTGAAGAACAAAGCAAAGTTAGTTGTTTAGGGTTTTTATCAACAAGAGGGCTTGGATTACACAGAAGTATATGCCCCAGTTGCTAGACTTGAAGCCATTCGACTGTTTCTGGCTTATGCCTCATATGTTGGCTTCAAGGTTTATCAACTTGATGTGAAGAGTGCTTTCCAATATGGAAAAGTTCATGAAGAGGTCTATGTCACCAACCTCCCGGCTTTGAAGATCCACATAATATCAATAAAGTGTATAAGTTCGACAAAGCACTTTATGGTCTTCATCAAGCACCACGGGCATGGTATGAGACTTTATCTAAACATCTACTGTCTAATGGTTTCGACCATGCACAGATTGAGTCGACCCTCTTCATACGGAAAGCAGGAGGTGATATTCTTCTTGTACAAGTGTATGTCGATGACATTATCTTTGGGTCTACAAATGAAGAGATGTGTAGGGAATTCGAACAGGTGATGAAGTCTAAGATTGAAATGAGTAACATTGGTGAATTGTCGTTCTTCCTGGGTCTGCAAGTCGGTCAAAGTGAGGATGGCATTTATCTGCATCAAACCAAGTATGTGCATGACATCTTGTCAAAATACAAGATGAATGATAGCAGTACTTATGGCACACCTATCCCCGCCAATCATGGTCTGCATCCTGACAAAGATGGAAAGGATGTGGATTGCAAATTGTATCGTGGGATGATCGGATCTCTTATGTAACTCACAGCTTCAATGCCAGATATAATGTTTGCTGTATGCTTGTGCTCAAGGTTTCAGTCACAACCAAAGGAGTCTCAAATGATAGCTGTAAAGAGGATTTTCATATACTTGAAAGGGAAACCCCGATTGGGTCTTTGGTACTCTAAGCAGCAGTCATTTGACTTCAAAGCCTACACTGATTCAAACTATGGCGGTTGTAACCTTGATAGAAAGTCAACTTCTGGTGGATGTCAATTCTTGGGAGACAGACTGGTTTCCTGGCAGTGTAAGATGCAGTCAACGGTTTCTGTGTCAACATGTGAAGCAGAATACATTGCTGCAGCTAGCAGTTGTTCTCAGATATTATGGATTCAGCAGCAATTGAGAGACTATGGCTTGAACTTCACTGGAACTCCTCTGTTCATTGAAAACAATGCCACCATGTCCATGACAAACAACTCGGTGAAACATTCCAAAACTAAACATATTGAAATTCACCATCATTTCATCCGTGATTATGCTGAAAAGCATCTCATTGAACTTGTAAAGGTTCACACGGATGACAACTTTGCTGACCTTTTCACTAAGACATTTGATCGATCCCGTTTTGAGCATCTTGTCAACTTGATAAGAATGTTCAATCCAGAGTGAAAAATTGTTTTCTTAAATCAATTCAATTCATGAAAGTTAAAATTTATTTATTTTAACATTTCTGTATAGTTCTTTTAATTTTCAAATATGTTACAAAAATTCAAACAAAATAGAAAATGGAGAAAATTTCAAAGTAATCTTGAGAAAAGAGGAAATGATTGTACATCAGAAATGATATAAACGTCATAGACTGCTCATATGGGAAATGATTGCGTCATGCTTACTTGATTGTTTAAATTATTATATTTGTAATCTGCTTATTTACAAGTAATTTGAATTGTCAGTAGGCTGTAGGCGTCTTTGAATCATTAGTAGTGTGGAGACTAAATCTAAACTACAACTGTGATTTGAACCCATGTATGCATGTGTGCGTGTGTAAAAGAATTAAAAAAGATCATTATCAGATAAATGATGTAAGATTTTAGCAAATATTTTCTTAAGAGACCAGTTTCGGGTTATGTCTTTAGCACAATTACTGCGTTTCATCTCACTGCTCATACTCATAAGTATGTAATGAGAGATTGAATCAAGACATGTCTTTACATCAACCGTTGAGCATGTATTCACCCTTGAATCATACCTAATTCATTGAAATCAAATCCAGATAAAAGTTGGATCACCATACCTAAATCCTCAGACTCCATATCTATTAACATGAATCATCATATGATAGTCATAGAAGAAAATCCAATCAAACCAAGATATCCGAATCACTCGATTTTGAATCTTATGATTCTTGATAATCCTTATGGATTCTGCTTGATTTTTTCTGTGCTAAACGATGTAACTTCATTCTGTAGATTTGGAAAATCTTTGGAAAAATCTTAGATTCCTTGAGATAGTGCAATTTACTATTCGATAGCATATTAGTAGGGTACACGTTGTATATCCTAACATTAATACCTTAACACACAAGAACGTGATACAAAGATGCTTATGATTTCAAATCTTATAATATTGCCAACTTGAATTACTTGTTTATGTGCTTATTATGTACAAATAAATTGTAATTCATGACAGGATCCAATATTCTTTGACATTTATCTTGTATCATTTTTGCTATAGTTTAGCCTGATATGATCCTCTACTCGTGTCTTTGAACAAAAATAGTATGTGTATATACTTGTATATTTCTATCTTGAAAAGATAAAAAAGATTCTAAGTTTGTATATAGTTCAATTTTAATCAGAAAAGCCAAAAATATTTATGTTTAACCTTCTTGAATTGACTTTGAATCCTCTTGATTGAATGCTTTTATCTTGTTCGTTATTTGACTTGAAATCTTCATAATTTGAGTTGAAAGTTTGAGCACACAAGGGTCTCGACGTACTTAGTAAGTGTGCATGAGGTAAACCCTGCGTACTTAACAAGTACACAAGACTTAAGTCATGCGTACTTAGTAAGTACGCAGGAGTTAAGTCCTGCGCACTTAGCAAGTACGCAAGACCAATATGTGTTGGGTATATATACAGGACTTATAATTTTTTTTTTGCGTTTATCTCATTCAAAATTCGAACTACTGTTGAATATCCTCTGCTCATTTTTACTCAAAAATTTCGAGTGTTCCTAACCGGTTTTTCGTCGCGATTCTATTCTCAACATCGGATAAACATCATTTGGTGAGAGACTTAGGGCTTTTCATCCATGAAATCTTGACTTATGGACTGATTTAGGATTTTGAAAAATTTAGGGTTTAAATCTTGATTTTGGAAATTTCTTGGTCGTTTTGGTAACACATTATGATCAAAACTCTCTTAGAATTATCAATCGAACCTTATTCATTACTTAATCGCCCCTAACGATCTTTGATTTTGTGCTTGACTTAATATTTGACCATCGGTTCATATGGGTCGGTTTTTAGGTCAAAATTTGACTAGGTTAGCGGGTCATTGATGTGGATAGAGGTTCCATAGGTCCTTATCATGGTTTTCGACCTTATGCTAACCATATTCCACCTCAATTCTTGCGCACTTAACAAGTACGCAAGAAGTAATTCATGCGTACTTGTTAAGTACGCAAGAACAAATCTCTGCGTACTTGCTAAGTACGCAGGAATAACACTTGTGAAATTTTTCTATGTCTGAAATTCAGTTCAGTGTGTAAATGCTATACTTGGTCATGTGTATTCAATTCCAATGAATCTTCTTGCTCTTATTATGTTTATTGTGTGTTTTTGCAGCGATGGCTTGTGCCTTTACCAGTGAGTTCAATCTCCTTGTACATACAGAACCGGAATGGAGGGGTGCTGCACTACAATACCGAGAGATAGTTGATTTCTTGAATCGTTCAAAGATCAGCTATGCTATATCAGCAGATCCAATAGTCTCAAGACCGTACCTGGAACAGTTCTGGGATACAGCGGATCATGATTGCACGATAACCCCTAATGTCATTCGGGCTACTATGGCGGGTCATGACGTTGCTTTTTCTGAGGACACAATTCGACGGGTCTTACAGTTTCGGGATCTCGCCACCGACCCAACTGCCTATCCTGATTACTTTGTGGATGGGTGTTGGAGGCAGCGTATGGGATACGTCGGTGTATGAGATTACTCTTCCTACAAGAAGATGTGGGTGCTCGATCAGTGGAGATACTTTGCCTACGTGATGATCATGTGCATTTCTTCCAGGAAGGCGGGGAAGGATGCTATGGGACATGATCTTGCAGCAGCCATGGTTGGCCTATCTCTCAACAGGGGTTATAACTTCTCACGATACATCTTCAAGGCCTTAAATGATCAGATCAATACAGCTGAGAGGTTTAGATTCCTGTTATACCCAAGATTTGTGCAACTACTGATCAATGATGGGTTGCCAAATCTGCCTGCTATTGGTGAGAGACTGCAAGTAAAACAGGTGGACAAGAGAGTGTTTGCCGAATTCCTAAAGCCAGGCAGTGTAGAACCTACCCCTGAGCACACCGCACTCTTTGGCCACCTGATTAATGACGTGTATGTGGCACCAGCTGATTGGAGATGGTTTAGTTAATATTCTGAGCCAGAACTTAGTGAACATTCTGTTGAGCAACAAGAAGATGAGGACGTTGATAATGAGGATGAATTTTCTGAAGGAGGAGACGATGAAGCGGGTAATGATGGTGCTGAAGGATCCGACTCTGTAGATACAGAGTTTGATTCATCTGATTCTGATGATGCACCATCACAGGCACACTCGAGAAGATTGATAAAGGTGACCCTCCCTGAGTCATCTTCTAAGAGAAAGCGATAATCGACGAGCAGTGAATACGAGCCAGATTCTGAATCGGACGCTGCAATACAAAGACGAAGACGTGAAAGTATCAACAAACAACGGGGGGATAGGCAGCAACAAGCTATTCCTCGTGAGGTAGAGGATAGTGCTCAGAGGCAAGTACAAGTATCGGCTGTGAGTACTGATTCAGTTTCTACCCCACCTTCACAACAGCTGTACCGGCGACAACGGAGGAGGCACAGGTAACACCTGCTGTGGCAGTCACTGATATCACAGAGGAGGTTCCTGTGATAGTGACCCTCCCTGTACCATCTGTCTAAGTGGCGATGACAACTCCGATTCTTACCGAGTCAGTCACCATCACTCCTACAACCACCATCCCATCCACAATCCCTACTACCACCATTGAACATATCAGTCAACCCTACAACTTTAGAGACTTTTCTCAGGGTTTTGACTTTGATATGCTCTTCTCCTCTCCCCTCTATAACGCTGAAGCCTCTACGTCGAGGAATCCTGATCCAAATGATGCAAGGATAGTTACTTTGGAAACCCAAGTGGCTGGGCTACTAGAAAATGTTCAAAAATCAAGGGTAGAATCTGAGGCTCAACAGGCTCAGATAAATTCATGGGTGGACGAGGTTACTATTTTAAGAAGCCAGAGAACTGGGACGGAAGAGAGACTAGCAAATGTGATGGCCCAGAACGAACTGCTGATCAAAACAAACAATATGATTCTGGGACATAGGTCGTCTCTAGAGGTTCGGTTTGACATGCAGCGGAAAGAACATGAAATGATGGTCAAGTTAGTAACTGACCTGACCAAGAAGCTTGCTGCTCAGGGGGAGAAAGCAAAAGAGAAAGAAAAAGAGAAGGAGAAGGCATCTAAACCTACCGGTGATGAGCCTTGTCATCTGGTTGATCTGACAAAGGATGATGACAAAGACAAGGATCCTGAATTCGATCCTAGTGGAAGTGAGCAACAAGCTTTGGCGATAGTGCCCATTTCTGTTGTTCTAATGGCTGAGGGGGAGTTGACTCATCAGGAAGGTGGTGATACTTCCTGTGGTGATAAAGGAAAGTCATTGGCTGATGTTCTGAAAGATCTATCTGACGATGTGATCTTATTCTTAGAGCCTGACTATTCCAAAGAAGCACAGATTGAGGCTCTCTACAATCTTGAAGAAGGAGAGATCGACTCTGGTGATGATTGGGATGAAGATGATGATAATGTAGTTATCGAAGTTCCCAAGGGCGACAGGGAAGGAGAGTATGAGTTTGAAGATGGAGAGATCTTCGAAGTTCCATCCTTTGAATCTCAGCTCGACACAGGTTCAGTCCAGACTGCTAGTAATGTTGAAGCATCGACTGAAGACTCCCCTTCCGACCCTACACATGTGGATCCAGAGGCAAAGAAAAACAAAGATATGCCTGCTAGTTCATCAAAGGATCCTGCTCCTATCTGGCAAAAGACTTCTATCATAGACAAACATGGAGCAACATGAATAATCTTAGATGTGAGGTTCGAGGAGGATACGCAGTTGTTTGCAATCAAGCGAGATGGGGGGGTTCAATACAGAAACCAACCAGCGAAGCTTTCAACTCCTTACCTAGATATGACCTCGTGAACCTAGCAAACCGAGAGCTGCTGGGTCACTCAAATCATGCAGTAGCGATGGGCTTGTGGTAGGTTCTACAGCATGAAGTAAGATCTGGGAAATTTGATATGTTTAAGCCTCAAGTGCCCAAGCGAGTCAAGGATAAGAACGCTAGACAACCTTTGACTAACAGAAGCATAAAGAAAGTGGTATACAAGCCAGTGCTGTGTGAAACAAAGATTCCCTTGAGCAAGTTATCTCAGGATATCCTCGGTAACATATGGTACTGGTACGTAGATCCTAAAACAGGCGAGGCAGTGGTGATAGGAAAGGTGTGGTCCGATAGTGGAAGCTTAGTGCCAAGGGAACTGATGAGAGTATTTGATGAAGTCTGCTTCATAAACTTCTCTGTGAAAGATTTGGAGGCACTAGCTGACAGTTACTGCATGCATACGGACGAATGGACAAAGTTCCTTGCTTCTAAATACGACAGGGTGATCAAGTTTTGCCCTGACTATAAGAAGAAGATGGAAGCTAAAGATGCAGAGCTGTGAAGACCGAAGACGATCCAGAGCTATTGTTAAGGGGGAGTTTGTTGAAGCACTTTTGTGTGAGAAACACTCTTGATAGAGTCTTAGGTTATGTACTTTCTTTGTATGTATTTGTCTTTGTTTGTAAGCCTTTGTATGTATTAGTTATCGAGTTGTATTTACTAATGCATGTTGATTGTTGCTTAATTCTCCAAGTGTTTTGCGCACTTAGTATGTGCGCAGGAATTAGTTCATGCGTACTTAGCAAGTACGCAAGAATACTCTACGTACTTGCTAGGTACGCATGAGTAATTTGCCCTGCGCACTTGCTAAGTGCGCAGAGATCAGGTTTTGTATAAACAGAATAGGTTGACAGAATGTAAGTACGCATACATTTGCACTCAATATTTTCTCTCTGTAACCGTTCGAGTTTATAATAGAAGGAACTTTAAAGTGATTTCTTTGTCGGTTTACTTTGTGTTGTTTGATTCTCCACCTAGTCACGGGCATTCCGCACCCGGTTCGACTAGTCACACACCCACACATAACGATCCGAGACACCCAGGGACCTACAGAATATATTGAAGCGAACTTGTTAGGCTATTAGAAAACTTGTCTGCTTTGTTGTGATCTGGGTGCTAGAACTGGTGTAGTCTCTTCGTATTGAGATCTAGTACTCTTTGCGATTATATGGTGAGTGATTTCACATGTTATTGTCTGTTAAACTGTGCATATCCGTTAGGGTTTGAAGAGTCAGTTTTACTTTGACTGGTTGTGGTATATTGGACCGATGTAAATGCAAATTGAAGTTACAAATGTATTTTTCGGTGTTGTTAGACTGATTTGTGTGGCTGGATTCATCGTTTTTGACTTAGTTGATTTTGATTTTTGCCATAGGCGAACATGTCTAGCGAACTTGTTAAGTTCGCCTTAGGGACTACTAAGCGAACTTGCTAAGTTCGTCTTAGGGGACAGTACTGATTCCAGACTTAGCAAAATTTCAAAATTTTCTGATTTTTTTTAACATTGAATTGTTATGTGTCGTGCTTGTTTTGATTCTCGTTTATTGACTAATTTAGTTTCGATTATCTATATATGTCTTTTGTTTTGCAGATAATGGATCGTCGATTCGAAGCTAAGCATAATCAAACAGCATTGCTGAATCTGGCTAAGTTTGAGGCCGCAAATTATCAACAGATCATAAATTTTCTGAACCGCTCAAGGATTCGCCGTGCACTTTCTAAATCGCTGGTGATCAGTGCACAATATATTCAGGATTTCTAGGCGACTGCAGTTCATGATTGTGAAGTTCAACCGACTGTGATTAGGGCATGAGTTCATAATCAAGATTTGGCCATTTCTGTTTAGACCATTCGAGAAGCTTTGGGTTTTGATGATGAAAATACTGATCCAATGGGTTTACCCAACACTCTTACTACTGGATGTTTCCATAGGATGGGATATCGTGAGAAGCTGAACGATTCACAAGCAAGAAAAAGGGGTTTAGTTGGATAATTGAGGTACTTTATGCATGTGATCATCTAGTGTCTTTCACCGAGAAAGGCTGGCTCTCATGGTTTGAAGTACGCACTACAATCCGCATAGGTGGCTCTTACATTGAACAAGGGGTTCAATATCTCTATGTACGTCTACAGAGAGATTGTGGCTCAGATAACCCCGCAAGAAGATCAACGATTTTTTACGTATCCTCATTTCATTAAGATGATCCTTAATCATCTCATTCCGAATTTACCGCCGACAGCCATGTTATCGCACATTAGTCCGATGCATAAGAGGATATTTGTTGATTGTTAGAAAGTAAAACAATGGTATCCTGCTTGGATTCCGGTTCCTATTACTTTATCTGGGCACATAATCAATCCTGATTATGTTGCACTACCGAATAATCACTGGATCAATGAAGATTAGGTTCAACAACAACAAGCACCCATTCAACAACAACAACAAGTACCAGTTCAACAACAACGACATGCACCTGTTCAACAGCAACAACAAGTACCACAAGTTCAACAAGTTGTACAACCTGCAGGTCAAGCACAACAAGATGATATTCAAGTTGAGAATGTAGAAGTTGAGAATGTTGAAGTTGAGAATGTAGAGGTTGAAAATGCTTAGGTTCACCAAGCCGATGTTAATGTTTTTTCTCCTCCGGTCCAACATCAAGATCAAGTACAAGATGATGTTGAAATTCATGATGAAGAAGATGTGGATAATCTTGATGATGTGATTCACGAGGGAGAAGTTTCAAGGAATGATTATGGGTCCACGAACATAGAATCTGATTTTGATTCTGATCATCATACTCAATTGACTAAAATTCCATTTGTTCCAACTGGAAGAAAGAAGTTTGTTCCACGGAGGAAGTCAGTTAGGGGTCCTCCTTCTAAGTCGACTATGGGGAAATGAAGTTTAAGAGACGAAGACTCCGATTCTGATTACGTACCTGAGTCTCCCAAGGCTAGATCTAAATTTGTTTAGTCTAAGGATGCAATTAATGACGATGTTGCATTTGCACAAAGTTTCCAGACACTTGAATAGTTGCATTAGAAGGTTCAACAATAGGATCCCTGTGTGCAAGGTTCACCAGGTCATACTTGGGCAAGTAATTGAATTCTTCACTGGTAGGTTTCAAGTACTGAACACCTCCTGCTCTTTTGATTGCAAACAACCCCATATCCTCTTCAAAACTACAGGAAAGAATCATCCCGACAACTCCATACTTGTCAAGATAATGAGACTTCTGCCAAGTAGGAGGTTCATCCTTTTTGAACCACTCTTGTGGAAGCTTTCTTTTCCAGACTTCAGCCTGATCAACAGCAGGAATTGGTTCAGAAAGGGGAGCATGAGTTGAGATTGTTGCAACATTATTCTCATCAATCTTCGATGGTTCATCAACTGGGCTATCAAGCACTGAGAGACCAGGAGCTTGAAAGATCTCCGCATCCTTAAGTTCATGATTGTGAAGTTCAACCGACTGTGATTAGGGTATGAGTTCATAATCAAGATTTGGCCATTTCTGTTTAGACCATTCGAGAAGCTTTGGGTTTTGATGATGAAAATACTGATCCAATTGGTTTACCCAACACTCTTATAACTGGATGCTTCCGTAAGATGGGATATCGTGAGAAGCTGAACGATTCACAAGCAAGAAAAAGGGGTTTAGTTGGATAATGGGGGTACTTCATGCATGTGATCATCCAGTGTGTTTCACCGAGAAAGGCTGGCTCTCATGGTTTGAGGTCCGCACTACAATCCGCAACGGTGGCTCTTACATTCAACAAGGGGTTCAATATCTCTGTGTACGTCTACAGAAAGATTATGGCTCAGATAACCCCACAAGAAGATCAACGATTTTTTATGTATCATCATTTCATTAAGATGATCCTTAATCATCTCATTCTGAATCTACCGCCGACAGCCATGTTATCGCACATTACTCCGATGCATAAGAGGATATTTGTTGATTGTCAAAAAGTAAAACAATGGGATCCTGCTTGGATTCCGGTTCCTATTGATTTATTTGGGCACATAATCAACCCTGATTATGTTGCACTACCGAATGATCACTGGATCAATGAAGATTAGGTTCAACAACAACAAGTACCCGTTCAACAACAACAAGCACCAGTTCAACAACAACGACATGCACATGTTCAACAGCAACAACAAGTACCACAAGTTCAACAAGTTGTACAACCTGTAGGTCAAGCACAACAAGATGATATTCAAGTTGAGAATGTAGAAGTTCAGAATGTAGAAGTTGAGAATGTAGAGGTTGAAAATGTTTAGGTTTACCAAGACGATGTTAATGTTCTTTCTCCTCCACTCCAACATCAAGATCAAGTACAAGATCATGTTGAAATTCATGATGAAGAAGATATGGATAATCTTGACGTTGTGACTCACGAGGGAGAAGTTTCAGAGAATGATTCTGAGTCCATGAACATAGAATCTGATTTTGATTCTGATCATCATACTCAATTGACTAAAATTCCATTTGTTCGAACCGGAAGAAAGAAGTTTGTTCCACGGAGGAAGTCAGCTAGGGGTCCTCCTCCCAAGTCGACTATGGGGAAACAAAGTTTAAGAGACGAAGACTCCGATTCTGATTACATACCTGAGTCTCCCAAGGCTAGATCTAAATTTGCTAAGTCTAAGGCTGCAATTAATGACGATGTTGCATTTGCACAAAGTTTCCAGACACTCGAACAGCTACATTAGAAGGTTCAACAATAAGATCCCTGTGTGCAAGGTTCACCAGGTCATACTTGGGCAAGGAATTGAATTCTTCACTGGTAGGTTTCAAGTACTGAACACCTCCTGCTCTTTTGATTGCAAACAACCCCATATCCTCTTCAAAACTACAGGAAAGAATCATCCCGACAACTCCATACTTTTCAACATAATTAGACTTCTGCCAAGTAGGAGGTTCATCCTTTTTGAACCACTCTTGTGGAAGCTTTCTTTTCCAGACTTCAGCATGATCAACAGCGGGAATTGGTTCCGAAAGGGGAGCATCAGTTGAGATTGTTGCAACATTATCCTCATCAATCTTCTCTGGTTAATCAACTGGGCTATCAAGCACTGAGAGACCAGGAGCTTGAAAGATCTTCCCATCCTCAAGTTCATAAACACCCTATCCCGAACCTCTTGGACACTCGATAATCACATCATCATCTTCCACACTCCAATCATCACCATCATCATCAATCTCACCTTCTTCAATCTCGTCTAAACAATCATTTCTTTCTGCCTTAGAGTAATCAGGCTCTAGTAAAAGAATACCATCAGCAAGTTCTTCTAGTGCAGCCACCTATTTACCCTTCTCTTCACTAGACCTCTGACCACCACCGCCTAAAGGCAACCCCTAAGACATAGCTACCGCTGATAATGGTACAATAGCCAAAGCAGCTTGATGCTCACTACCACCAGTACTAGCATTAGGATCCTTGTCTTCCTTGTCACCCTTTGTCAAATCCACTTGGTGACACGCATCCTTGGTTTCAGGTCTCCTTTTCTTCCCTTGAGCATCGAGCTTGTTTGTTAGTTCCTCAACTAATGCAACCATCTTTTGGTGTTGTTAATTTTGAAGCTCAAGTCTTGCTTCAACTGTGTGCATGTGAGTTAGTTGAGTAGTGATAAGCTGCATCTGAATCTCATTCTACTCAGTGAAGGTTCGAATTTGTTCTTGAGTACCAATCCACTGGCATCTAAGTTGAGTTGTTTCATCAATAAAAGAAGTAATATGAGCTTGTTGAGACTCAGATTCTCTTCTATAAGAACTAACAGACTCCGGCAAAGATGCAACATGTGCCTCAAAATAAGCAATCCTATCATCACGAGGATCAAGATCTCTATATGTGGATGCTTCAGCAACTTCATGGGTAGGAGAAGTGAAAATATCAACAAAGTCGAATCCTCTTGAGAATTCTTCATATGAGATAGGTTGTGATGTGGGATGATTTATGGAAGAGGGAATGGTAGTGACTTGTGGTGTGGTGATGGGAGTTGAAATCACTGACTCGTTCATGATAAGTACTGTACACACTGGGACATCATTTGTAGCAAATGGAAGAGAAACTATCTCAGGCACCTCCTATGAGACAGTTGTCACAACAACCGTTGTCATCCTTGGTTTCTTCCTTTGATACAGCTGGGAAGGACTTGATGTAGCTTGCTAAGCTTCAAGATGAACATTGAGATCTCTCATTATCATCTTGAAGGGTCTGTTAGACTTAGACTTATTTCTCTGTTCAGTCTCCATCTGTCTTGTAGCTTCAGCCTCTGAATCATCATCATCATCATCGGGGTTGTATTCATCATCAGAACTGTCTTCCCTCTGTCATTTTGAAGACGATTCAGGAGGGAGACCCCGAACTTGCCTCATAGGGTGTGCTTGATCAGATGCATCATCAGAATCAGAATACGACTCAGTCCTCGCAGAGTCAGTTTCTTAAGCACCTTCACCCTGTTCTTCTTCATCACCTCCTTCTTGTTCACTTTCTCTTTCAGATTCACTTACATGTGCTTCTTCTTGTTGTTGTTATTCTAGCTGTTCATCAGAATGTTCTTCACTGTCTTCGGGTTCAGACTCAGGATTACACCAAGAATCACCATGTGGAGCCACATAGTTGACATCAATAAGGTGACCAAACAGAGGTGTGTGCACATGAATGGGTTCCTCAGTTCCCGAATTCATGAAATGAGCAAACACTCATTTGTCAACGTTCTTCACTTGTATATGCTGTCTAACATATGGTAGATTCGGTAGAAAGTGATTGATCAGCAGCTGAACAAATCTAGGAAACCATAGAAATCTGAACTTCTCTGCTACATTGATCTGGTCTACCATGGATCTGTAGACATATTTGGAGAAGTTGTATCCTTTTTTTAGAGATAAACCCACCATTGCTGATGCCAAATCACGTCCCATAGCATCTTTACCAGCTTGCCTTGCAGAAATGCACATAATCATGACGTGTGTAAAGTACCGCCATTGATCAAGTAACCACTTCTTCATATAGGATAAATAGTCTTCCCTTCCAACATACCCCATCCTTTGTTCCTAACAACCTGCTACCATGAAGTCTGGATATGTAACCGGATCATCTGCTTGGGCTTGAAACTGCAAAACTAGCCTAATGATGTATTTTAAGATAGCAATCTCTTGACCTGCAACTATTGCCCATATTACATTAGGATTAACAGTGTAATCATGAGTCGCTGTCTCCCAGAACCACTCCAAGTACGGTCTGGATACGATATGATTAGCAGAAATAGCATAAGCAATCTTTGATCTGTTGAGAAAAGTGAATATCTCTTGGTAATTTTCTGCTGCACCTTTGCATTCAGGTTCAACAAGTGCCAACAGGTTGAATTCACTGGTGAATACTCGAGCCATACTTGCAAGAACAAACATAGAACAACCATAAGAACATAAACAATCACTAGAATCAAGCACACATCATTTTGAATGGTAAGAAATATATGAATCAAGTTTCTAGACTTAGAAAATTTTCAGAAACAATGCCCTTGCGCACTTAGTAAGTACGCAGGAAGTGTTTCGTGCGTACTAGCTAAGTATGTGTTTTGACCAAAAATTAACAAGGATAATTCTATGATTAAATTAGTAAGTGGGGTAGTGTGCTTGAATGATTCACGTAACAAATGTAATAAGTAAAGCAATGAAATGACACGAGTGTTTACGAGGAAAGCCCTTGATCCTTGGGGATCTCCGGCATAAAACCTCGGGAGGTGACTAAAGTCACTCTGCCTCTTGTTCTTCTTATTGGTGACAACAAAAATTACAAGGTTGGAGCAGTAGATGATCGAACTAAGTGTTACATAGAGTATTTCAGAGTGTGTTGTGTGTGTTTCTATCGATCACTTTGCTCATATATATTACACAAAGAAAAGCAACTAATTTCCGATTATCCCGTGGAGTACTCGGTCGTCGTTTATGACCGTTGGTGGCCTCTTCCACACATTTTCTTCAACTGAATTTGTTGTTCTTTAGCATTGACTAGGTCAGTGGGAATTGCCTGCGATGTGACAACTGGTAATTTTACCACATAATTTTTTTAATATAATTACAACAAGACTTTGCATATCAGACTAATTTTAATTAATTAGGTCTAACCTGATGAAGTAGAGTCCAACCACTACACAACTACAAATTAATTTTTTTTAGATTTCTGAAACACACCGAACCCCATATCGCGTTGGTGATAGACTAAAATTTAATTTAAACACCTCGAAAATTCTCTTTATTTTTAGTAATAGAGAATACCCACCCATATAGAAATAAAATCCTAAAATCGTGACACAGTCACATATTTTAACCAAACAACTAGACATATATCATTTTTATTAACACTCGATTCATTCCTAACATGTAACAATGAACGAAAAAAAACGACACGCGGGTATTATACCGGATTAGGAACGATCGGGTAACACTCCACACTACACCCACACCCTACCCTACCCCCCCCCCCTCCGTGCGCCACCCTAATTCTCGGCCAAACTTCCTAAGATTTCACCACCTATTTATTTTGCGTCCCTTTCCCCAACATCCTTGTATAAAGGGGACACTCTTGTCTCATGGGGGACATCATATCCTTTGTGTATTACACAGTTGGGGAGTATATATACATGTATCTCAAGCTCAATCAACACACCTCCAACACTCACCTCACTCTTGCTCTATCCTCACGGTTTACACCACCTGACACCACCTTTCCCTTCCCCTTGCTTCTTCTTGGCTCCACAACAAACATGCAACATCACCACCATAAACCACCACCCTTCACCACCTCTTGCTCTCTCTTTCTCGGCAGCTACCACAGCCCCACCTCACCACCGTCATCCACCATAAACCACCACCCATCCACCTCTTGATCAATAGACATCACTCACCCTCACAACTCCTCTCTCACTCTCGGCAACACCCCAAAACCACCATCACCCTCTCTCCTTCACAGCTTGGCACTACCACAGCCCTACACCACCTCCGTAGTTACCGTCGTATGCAGCCACCTCCATCCATGACAGTCCCGAGCCCACTCCACCACCTTTACGGTATTTCGGAAACAAAACAAGTTCCACCACCCTCATCCGAGTCCTTGATCTCATTTACGGGCACCGGGTTATGGTTATAAGAAGGGTACGGGTTATTTCGGGAGCTAACCAGGGGATACGGGACCTCAAGTGGAGAAACCAGGTGTCACGTCACCTTCGCCACCTTCTCTCTCGGCTATTTACGTGAGCACTCGACTTATTTCTGTTCTTTTTAAAGAGTTGGTGATGTGTTTGCAAAACGGTTATACCCGATTATTATTATTAAATAATATAAAAAAGACGGGTTTTTTAACGAAAAAGACAACGGTTATACCTGATTATTATTATTAAATAATAATCATTATAGTTTAATGATTATTATAATCAATATTTTTAAATATAACTTTCATTTAAAATATTGACATAAGTAATAATAATTTGTCTATAAATATTAATATTACAAAAGGAAAAGGGACATGTAAATACATGGAAAATTTTATGAATCATTTTTGCTACGTAGTTACATACATATATATATATATATATATATAAATTAATCTTATGAAAGTTAATAACTATTTATTTAAATAATTGAACATATATAAATATAAATGGTGGAAACAACATATATAAATATAAATGTTGCACATTCTCTGATCACGAAATCGTACTTTTGAGAGCTAGAGAGTCATTCCTTGAAAATACAACTTTTAGGGGTTTTGATGCTAAGGTTAGGTCCAATTTTGTTTCTGAAACCTGGGTTTGTTTTCGTGCTTTTCCATTTACTCTCGGTTTAACCTACCCGTTTCCACGGTTGATCTCTGAGTTCTTTGAGCTTACTAGTCACAGCTACTCACAGACCATGCTGATGGTTTGGAGGACTCTATACACCTTGGAGGACCTGATTCGAACTCATGCCCTTGATTTTGAAGTTTCCAAGTTAGCTAGTGTCTAATATCTTTTGATAACTTCGGATGTCCCCTGCGTATTTCCGATGGGCAATTTGATCATTTAGTTTCTTAGAATTTTTCTCAAACAATTAGTCCTTAAGATACCTGGGAATGTTCCCGCTATGCTGAGTTCTAGTGTAAATCTTTGGTTAGCATGTAAATGCTAAGTACAAGAGTCAAAAAATTTTGTTTAAATGCGTGGGTGGCACCTGATGTGACATGTATATGTCAAAAAGCTTATGTTAATATGTCAATGTCAAATGTTTGGGTCATGCCCGGTGGATAACACGTGCATGTTATGCCATTGAAAATATCCGTAGGGTCCAAAATATATCCAACAATAGTGAAATTGTCAGCTACTAAAACATATACTAATCCAACTATCTCGAACTATATTTGGATCTCGTGCATTCAAGCAGGGTGTATAAACCCAATATCTTAGAAAGTTGAAAACCTTTAAACCTTAGGGTTTTGGAATACCTTTTGCTTAGAGAGATGGCCAGTCTCAATTTCTTTGATCATTATCCTTAGGAGTCCAATCTGCAAAACATTAAAATTTGGTGAAGGTGGGTGTTAGCTCGGCTAACACCCCTCCGATTCTTAAGTCCGTAACTTGATAAAATAAGGAATAAAAACTGAAATAAGTAGGGATAAGAAACATACCAGCCTGATTTAGAATTTGAATTCTAACTTACATGAAGTATGCCTTGAGATGAACAACATTCCAGGATCTTGGGAGGATCTCTACTTCCATAGTGGCCAGCCAGTATGCACCTTTGCCAGCCTCCAAGTCTATCAGATATGGTCCTTCCCATTTGGGTGCTAGCTTTCTCTCATTAGGGTTGATAGTGTTTTGTAAAGTCTTTCTGAGCACCAAATCACCTACATGGAACCTTCTTCTTCTCAGATTTTTGTTTTAGGAGCTTGCTATCCTTTGCTGGTTTGTCGCAATCCGGATCTTGGTGGGACCTCTGATCTCGTCGACGGTGTCAAGATCCTGAGTGAGGGCTTCATTATTAGTTTCAGGTGTTTGTAGGCTGGATCTTGCGGTAGGGATAACCATTTTTGTAGGGATCACAGCCTCTGCACCAAACACCAATGAAAATGGGGTTTGCCATGTTGCATTCTTTGCGGTCATCCTATCTGCTCAAAGGACAAAAGGTAGTTCTTATTCCAATCTTCCTTTCTTGGCATCCAACCTCTTTTTGAGGTTTTTCACAATGATCTTGTTGCTGGACTCTGCCTGTACTTTGGACTGACGGTGGACAAGAGTTGAGGTTATCATCTTTATTCCCCAACTGGTACGTAAATTTTTTGTTCTCTTGCTGATGAATTTGGATACATTATAGCATACTATTTCCGCCGGGATCCCGAATCTACTCAGGATATTGCGTTTTATGAAAGATACCATTTCCTTGTCTTTGACTTAGACGAAGGCTTCTTCTTCCATTCACTTGGAGAAATAGTCAGCATTGCTAGCATAAACACTTTTCCACCTAGTGCATTGGGTAGCTTGCCAACCATGTCCATTCCCCATTTCATGAATATCCAAGGGGAAATGATTGGATGCATGGGCTCTGCTTGCTGATGAGTCACATTGCCATGTCTTTGGCAGGAATCACACTTCTGGGCATAACTCATAGCATATTCCCTCATGGTTGGCCAATAGTATCCTGTTCTCATGATCTTGGAGGAAAGTACGCGGACACCTCCTTGTATATCCTTTAGGACTTCTCGTGTTTCATGATCGTCCAGGCACTTCAAGTATGGACCTGCCACTGATTTTCAGTATAAAATATCATGAAAAATAACAAAACGTGATACCTTCATGCGAAAGGCTCTGTGAATCTTCACATCTTTTGGGATTTCTCCATTCTGCAGATACCTTTTGATGGGCAGGATCCATGATCCCTCAATCTGGTCAGGATCATGTATCTCGAGGCCTTCTGAATTTGATACTTCTTTTTGCTTATATTAGAGTAGATCAATTACTGGGCTCATGATGAGTACAATCGGGATCTTGTCATCTAATGGTATCTTGAGAGCCGATCCGAGACTTGATAAGGCATCAGTCTCGACATTATCCTCCCTACGAACCTGTTCAATGCTGAAGATTTTGAATTCTTTTGCTAAATTTTTAACTATCTCGAGGTATTGGGCCAACTTTTCTCCTTTTACTACATAAGAGCCATTAAAATGGTTAGCAATTAATAATGAGTCAACACATACCTAGAGATACCTGATCCTCATATCTTTAGATAGTTGTAATCCTTCTATTAAAGCTTCGTATTCTGCTTCATTGTTTGTTGCCTGGAATCCACAGCTAATTGATTGGGGTATTTTGTCCCCCTGTGGCGATTTTAGTATGATAGTTAATCCCGTTCCTCTTACATTATATGCACCATCAGTGAATAGCGTCCACTTTTCTTTTGCTTCTTCTAGTTGTTGGACCTTCATATCCGCTTCACGTTGAATATCATTACTGAAATCTGCCATAAAGTCTGCTAATGCTTGGGATTTGATCGCAGTTCTAGGCTCATATACCAAGTTATAAGCATTGGGCTTTACAAACCACTTAGCCATTCTTCCTAACAATTCTGATTTTCTCAAAAACACATCTTATAGGGTAGTTAGTTTTAATATGAATAGGATGTGTTTCGAAATAATGTCTAAGTTTAGTATATGCCATAACTAGCGCTAGAATTAGTTTTTCGAGGTGAGAATACCTGAGGAGGCATCCATGAAGGTCAGCATCTCATGGCATGCTGTAGCGTCAACCATTGAATCTATATGTGGTAAGGGGAAAGGAACCTTAGGACAGGCTTTGTTGAGGTCAGTGTAGTCCACGCAGACCCTCCATTTCCCATTCTTCTTTTGCACCACTACTCTGTTTGCTAGCCATCTTGGGAATTTTACCTCTCTTATCATTACAAATTTAAGTAGCCTTTCGACTTCTTCTTGGATAATCGTATTTCTTTCAAGTGTAAATTTTCTCCGTTTTTGATGTATAGGCCTGAAACTGTTATTTATACCAAGTTTATGAGTTGTAATATCCTTAGATATACATGTCATATCCTCATGTTTCCATGCAAAGGTCGACGTTATGCTTTTTGGAAAATCTAGGAGTTCCTATTCAACATCCTTGAGGATATTGGATCCTATAAGCACTTTAAGATCTGGATTCGGAGGAGCTAGGGACACTTCCTTGACATCCTGCTCTCTGGCTTCCAAGACGTCTCGTGCTTGCTTCTTTAATTGCTATGCTTGCCTTATTTTTGCTGATAGCTTCATCAAGGATGTATAGCAATCCTTTGCTTCTTGTTGATCACTGTCAATTTTCACCACTACCCAAGGGGTCTGCATCTTAACACACTGGTGATAGGTTGATTGTACGACTTTTATATCATGTATCCAGGGTCTCCCTAAAATAATGTTGTAAAAGGATAATGAGTCAATCACACAAAATCTTTGGATCGAGTTTACCCCTTCGATATAAACAGGTAGCTTGATCTCCCCAATTATGTTCTTGGCCTCTCTACTGAATCCTACCAGTACCGAGGATTTTGACACAATTTCACCTTCGGGAATATTCATCCTCTTCAATGCTTCTACTTGGATAATGTTGACTCAGCTGCCCCCATCAATCAGAATCCTATGGACAAAATGTTTGTTAACGTACAAGGTGATGACTAAGCCGTCATGGTGGGGATCTTGACCATTCTCTCTATCCTCCTCATCGAATGACATCACCTTCTTGTTCGTCAGGGTTGATGTTCTCGTAGGCCTGTCTTCCTCTTCCGCTTTCGCTTCTTTGTCATGTCTTTTAGCTGCAGAATAAGAAGTGCCACAAATATCAGAACCATCAGATATAAAATTAATTACCTTGGCATCCGAAGGAGGGGATGTCGCTCGTTGTAGGTTTTTGTCATGATCCTGGCTCTTGTCTTTTTTTTCTGCCCAGGAGTTCTTTCTAGTGTCCTTTGCTCAGGAGATAACTTATCTCCTTTCATAGCGCATTGCAATCCTTGGTCACATGACCGAAATCTTCATGGTAAGCACACCACTTGGATTTATCCTTCCAAGTGGAAGTCTTGTCATTCATCTTGGGCTATCTTGCTTTATCCCCAAGATCCTGCATTGCAAACATAAGATCTGAAATGTGAACAGAAAAACAGTAATAAGTTATTTTAGGATATTCTTCTTCCTCCTCATCGTCCCCCACAACATTGACCCTATGGTTGTCAGGTTTTCAATAAGGCTTACATCGGTGGTGTTTGTAAGGTGAGGACTCCGATTTTCGGTTAGGATAATCATAATTGGACGACGTGTCGATCCTTTTTTAGATCTTCTTGTCCTCTTCGAGTCTTATGAATCTTAAAGCTCGGTTCCTAACTTCGTCAAAGTTCTTACATGGGTTCATTACGAGATCCTCGTAAAATGGAGAATCCCTTTTCAATCCCATTTTGAAAGGTTGAACTGCGGTAGCAACATCAATATTCGGGATATCTAGGGACTCCCGACCAAACCTCGTTACATAATCTCTGAGGGATTCATTAGAATTTTGGGTTACCCTGTGTAGATCATTGGTTAGTCTTTCAAATGTTCTACTGCATGAAAATTTGTTATTAAATAAGTTAACTAAATGAGAAAATGAAGTAATAGAATAAGGAGGGATAATTAGTAGCCATTTTAAGGAAAATCATGTGAGAGTCGATCCGAAGCCTTTGAACAAACATGCTTCCTTTAGATGTAAAGAGATTGGAATGATTTCAACTCTATCCCTATACTGGGCAATATGCTCTTTCAGGATTTGTGGTCCCATCGTATAGTTTCATGTTGGGAGTCTGAAAGCGCTTACGGATCTCTGCATCGCATATTGTAGGAGTGGCTTGATGGCGATACTTCAGGTATAGGTTGGACCACACTAGGTACACTATAAATCATGTCCTTCAGCTTTTTTAGTACTCTGGCCATAATTGGACTGATCCATGCAGCTTGCATAGGTTCCACATTGTTAGTATTTAAAAACTGATTATCGAAAATGTTACCAACGTCGGGATTTTGCGATGATAATCCTGGGGTGATGCCAAAATCCCTGTTTACAGTAGCCCTAGTATCCTGAGTTGGATCAACTGTCCCGGTTCAAGGCAGCATGGGGATGAAATCTCCTATATAGTTCCCTTGGGATCCTGAAGCATCAAAGTTTAGGATCCTAGGCTGCAATGGAACGGTCGTTGCTTCTACTGGCTTCTTCCTCTCTGATTTCATCTTTTCTATTTCTCCAATCAGCATCTGATTTGTCTTCTGTTGTTGTTCCATTTGCTTTTTCACTTGTGAGAACATAGAAACGATGTCGTCGTTCGAGACAAGGATAGGTTCGTCACTGGACTTCCCGGATCCCGGGATGAATTGATCAACAAGTGTTTTCTTTTTAACGGTGATGTCATTTTTCTTTTGAGATGATGGCAGAGGTGGAGTAGAGTAGTTCGGTCTAGAGCTTGAAGATGAGATCGAAGAAGAGGACAACTTGGATTGGGATGACATTTTTGAAAATAGTTTTGAGAAGTAGTAATTGGCTACAAACTTCAACATAAATTTAAGAATGAAAAGCACCACTTGCCCCATGGTGGGCGCCAAATTCTTTTGACCATAAGTTAACAAGGATAATTCTGTGATCAAATTAGTAAGTGAGGTAGTGTGCTTGAATGATTCACGTAACAAGTGTAATAAGTAAAGCAATGAAATGACACTAGTGTTTACGAGGAAAACCCTTGATCTTTGGGGATCTCCGGCATAAAACCTCAGGAGGTGACTAAAGTCACTCTGCCTCTTGTTCTTTTTATTGATGATAACAAAAATGAAAAGGTTAGAGAAGTAGATGATCGAACTAAGTGTTACACAGAGTATTTCAGAGTGTGTTTTGTGTGTTTCTATCAATCACTTTGCTCATATATATAACAAAAAGAAAAGCAACTAAATTTCGATTATCGTGGGGAGTACCCAGTCTTCGTTTATGACTGTTAGTGGCCTCTTCCACACGTTTTTCTTCAACTGAATTTGCTATTCTTTAGCATTGACTAGGTCAGTGTGAATTGCCTGCGAAGATAAATCAAAGCCAAAGAAAGAATAATAATTGATTAATAAAGTTAGCATTTTAGATACTAAACTTACTCAGGATACCAAACTTATTCGGGATCCAGGAAACCGGATCATAAAATTGACCCCTAACAGTACGTATGTAATAAGTCTTGCGTACTTAGTAAGTACGCAGGGTCTGGTACTTGCAATTTCAAATTCCTGAAAATTCTTGATTCAATGTTGTTGTTCAAGCTCAATCACCACAAACCAGTGAAAAGGGTTTGTCACCATTTTTGTACCATTTCCATGAGCAAAGACAAGTCAAACAAAGTCAAATTTGACCATAGACCAGGCCGACGCAAACACGACCATGTAGAGATCAAAATCACATAAATTCAACAATTTTAACTCCGAATATGAAGCCATTAGGGTAAAATGAAGTTTATAAGCAAGTTTCAAGCATCAATTTCACATATTAACACTCAAACTTCAACAAATTTTGTTCAAGAATGATCATCAAAACCCTAGTCTCCGTCGGTCTTCAAAATGCAAATTTCATGGATGATTGTTGTCTAGATAGTCACCAAATGATGTTAGAGTGAATCTGAAACAAGAAACGAGATGAAAAAGAGGTTTGTAACACACAAGATTTGAGTAAAAGATGAAATGGTGAAGTCTCGGGAGCGAACAAACAGGGACGAGTGTTTGAAATGAAAGAAATTAGTTAACACCCGGTTATATACCCTTTGGAATTAACCCATACGAACTTAGCTAAGTTCACAGGTTTTACTTCATGCGTACTAGCAAGTACACAAGGCCAAATCCGCGTACCATCTAAGTACGCAGAGATTCCTTCATGCGTACTTAGCTAAGTACGCAGAAGACTTAGCCAATTTCAAATTTCAACTCAATTTATGAAGTTTTCAAATTTCAGGCCATTTTGGATAAGATGTATCAATCCCAAGCTATACAAAGATGTTCCATGGAAGTTAAAATTAAAATCTTTTTGGTCTTTTCTAAAAATAAGGTAAAAATTGTACCTAAAATCTTTTTGTGTTTTTAATTTTAAGAAAAGCAAACTGAAAATCTTTTTATTCTTTTCAGAATAAGAGAAAATTAACTACAAGAGAGATTAGAATGTACAGGAAAGTATTACAGTGAAATATTTACATTTTAACATTCTTTTTGTTCAAGGTGATGAGCAAGAAATTCATATCAGTTTATCTGATGCATAAATCACACGTATTGGAAATAAACGACCTATCACATCTAATGGTAAAACTATACAAAAATCTTTTTAGGTTTTATCTGTACAAATTGAAATGACATATAAAGGCAATTATATTGAATGTAATGAAACAAGATAAACTTCCCAGAAAATGAGATCAGGTCATGACATATACCCTTTTAACTATCAAATTTGCAATACACTACATGTCAATATAAGTTGTCAATATTATAAGATTTGAAACTATACGCATTTTTTCCACGTTCTTATGAGTTAAGGTACCAATTAGTATGAAATACAACGTGTACCCCACCATTATTCCAAAATAAAGAATATTGCAATTATCTCAAGACATATAAGATTTTCCAAAGGATTATCCTAATATCTAGAATGAAGAGACATCGTTTAGCACATGAAAAATCAAGTATAATCCATAAGGATTATCAAGAATTATAAGATTCAGAATCAAGTGATTCAATTGTCTTGGCTTTTAAATATATTTTGCAACAAATATCATGATGATTCAGGTTAATAGGTATGGAATATGAAGATTCATGTAAAGGAATCCAACTTTTATCTATATGTATCTTCAATGGAATCAGATATGATCCAAGGGTTAGCATATGTTTTGACGGATGTTGTCAAAAACATATCTTAGTTCAACTTCAAATTGCATGCTTTTCGAGACATGGGCAATGAAAAGAATTGAAAATTTGTGCTAAAGACATAATCCGAAACTGGTCTCATAGGATAATACTAGCAAAATCTTGCATTCTTTTGATAATGAACTTATATACACACGCACCCGTCATAATAATGGGTTCAAATCATAGTTGTATAATAAGACATTATGTTTTCACACTACTAGTGGTCCAAAAACGCTTCTAGCCTACGGACAATTCAAATTATAAGCAGATATTCAAATTAAAGCTAGATTACACAAATTTCCATCTTAAGTAGTCATGACGCAATTATTTCCCATTTTTGTAGTCTACGAAGTATAGATCAAAACATATAGCATAAGATAATTTTATTTACATAACTACCAATAAGTCAAATTAAAGTCATGTGTGAGTGAACATCTACTGATATACTATCTTTTCTTCTATTCCTCGAAAGACCTTGGTTTTTCAAAATTTCAATTTGTTTGCACTTTTGTAATATTTCAAAGAAAAAGAACTGTACAGAAAAGAGATAAAAATAAAATAAAACTTCCATAAATCATTTCTTTTGAAAAAGGTTTTCACTCGGGATTGAACATTCCTATCATATTGACAAGGTGTACGATCAAATGCTCTAGTGAAAAGGTCGGCAAAGTTGTCATCCGTGTGAACTTTTACAAGTTCAATCCATCGCTTTTCAGCACATTCACGGATAAAATGGTGACGAATTTAAATGTGTTTAGTTTTGGAATGTTTCATCGGGTTATTTATGATAGACATGGTGGCATTTTTGTCACTGAACATTGGAGTTCCAGTGTAGTTCAAGCCGTAGTCTCTCAGTTGTTGCTGGATCCACAAAATCTTAGAACAGTAGCTTGCAACAGCAATGCATTCGGCTTCACAAGTTGAGATAGAAACTGTCGACTGCTTCTTGCACTGCCAGGAGACCAACATGACTCCCAAGAACTGACATCCACCTGAGGTCTACTTCCTATCAAGGTTACAACCGCCATAATCTTTATCTGTGTAAGCTTTGAAATCAAACGACTGCCGATTGGAATACCAAAGACCTAACTCGGGCTTCCCTTTCCGGTATCTAATAATTCTCTTCACAACTATCAAGTGTGATTCCTTGGGTTGTGACTGAAACCTTGAGCACAGGCAAACGACAAACATAATATACGGTCTTAACGCAGTAAGATACATTAAAGAACCAATCATCCCACGGTACAACTTGCAATCAACATCCTTGCCATCTTTGTCTGGATGAAGTTTGTGATTGACTGGGATCAGTGTGTCGAAAGTAGAACAGTCATTCATTTTTAATTTCTCCAAAATGTCATGTACATACTTAGTTTGATGAAGATAAATGCCATCCTTTCTTTGATTGACTTGAAGTCCTAGAAAAAATGATAATTCGCCCATGTTACTCATCTCAAACTTTGACTTCATCACCGCTTCGAATTCTCTGCACATATCTTCATTTGTAGACCTAAATATAATGTCGTCTACGTACACGTGTACTAGTAGGATATCTCCCCCTGCTTTCCTGATGAACAGAGTCGAGTCTATTTGCACATGATCGAAACTGTTAGCCAACATAAGCTTAGATAAAGTTGCATACCAAGCCCGCGGTGCTTGTTGAAGAACATAGAGTGCCTTATCCAGCTTGTACACTTTATTTGGGTAGTTCAGGTTGTAAGTCCCAAATCTTCTGTGGATCTTCGATCAAACACACAACGGTATCAATTCTCACAATCAATAGGTGGAAACTATTAATTGTGGTGATTCAAGAACACGAGATCAATGTAAAACTCATATATTGCAAAGGAGAATTACAAAGAAAAACTAAAACAAAGCCGCTAACTCTCTCAATTCGTCTTTCTAGCTACACTCTTTACCTAGGTCATGAAAATGTCTATTTATACTAGATAAACAATATAAAGCCCATAACCTAGTATTCGGCTCACATTGCCTGACATAAGACCCAACTCGTGAAACTATGGTTCACGGTTACACAACCGAATACGCTTCTATTCAGTTACACCAACACTAGTATTTATTTGATACGCGTCAGCCTCACATATATAGACCTAACAATCTCCCGCTAGGTTGATGCTGTCAAATGATCTTCATAATTCGAACGTAGCACTGTGATCACCACTTCCAGTCAAAATCTGTGATTGTTGTTGTGGTGTCAATGTTGGTGTTGATAAGGTTCAACATTTCTGAACTCTCAAACTTGGGTCACTTCTTCCTCTCTTGGAGTTAGATCCGTATTTGGATCATAAACATCATTTGCTTGATCATCTTGCTAAAAGAGGATGTGAGAGGAGGATTCTCAGCAGCTCTTTTCTTTTTCATTCTTTCTCTTTCAAGCAGATTCACATGTAATTCTTCATGTGTACTTTCATTGTCGGAAGATGAAAAACATCTAGTTCTTTTGACTCGAGTACATTCTGTTGTGGTGGTACTTCAACTTGTCAACAACTGACAGCATTTCATTCTTCTCCAACCCCTGGTTCTTGATTTAAAAAAAATCCTGCAAATTCTCAGAAATTTGGTAAGCAGACATTTATATGCAACCGGGGATCTAGTATTCACACGAATACCTAGTACATCTACGTATTATCAAACTTTTGAAACTTTAATTCTTTTGATGATAAGTCTTTAAATCCAAGAATGGTCAATGTTTGTAAAAATAAAGTAAAATAAAAGAAAATAGAAAAAATAAAATTGAAGTAAAAATAAAGATAAAATTTAAAATAAAATCTTTTTTGAAATTTTCTAATTAAATTACAACTAAAAATAAACAAACTTGACTCAATAAATAAAAATAAAACTAAATTTATACAAACTGACCAACAACGAGCCTTTAGGAAGTTTACAATGGGATCATATCGTTCTATAGGCAGACCAAGGAAATTTTTTAGCATGTGTTTTTACTCAGACAGATCAAGTGGATTGCCAATATTCAGATCCTTCTAAACTCATGCTTTAGCTAAAACCCTAATGTGATTTAAATTATCATGTTTTGGATAGAATTAATTATGACTTAATGAGTCCCACACTCATGTCTCAGAAACTTGTAACTAATGATTGTGAATTATGTGAATTCTTGACGAACTTTAATGGACCCCACAACTTATCAGGTAAACCTTCCATTCCTCATTATCTTTTGAGCACCTAAAAGATAACTAATTGAGCATAACTAGCACGGGTTTATGCAACGCTTCAGGGAATCTCTGACAAAATTTGATTAGAAACATAGCACTATAGACTTACATGTTCAGAACCAGCATAAGCTCAGGGTCATAGCACAATGGACTTACATGCCCTGACATGAGATCCCTTCCCAGTTACATATTCCGAAAAAGAAAAATATTTACAAGTATATTTATATGTACGCCTTTAGACATATCATTTGAGTTGTACCTAATGCACGAGATTAACATTGCGTGTCTTTTTGCTCAGAATTCTGCTTTGCAGAGTAGCTTTGCATTATCATTCAGTGTCTTTTCACCTATTGCATATCAATGCATGTCTTTTATCTATATATATATATATACACTGTATACAGACTTGTAACAAGTCAGCTCGCAACCCCTTTGTGAAGGGTCTCGGTTAGTGCAATCCCAATAGAGCAAGGGTTATCCACAGATCATCAACCTTTATGTTTAAGTTCTCTATTATTAACATGAATAGGTGATTACTCTAATCTATGAGATGTTCCCCACTAAGGCCATAAAACAATTTAGTTCAAGTGTATCACATGCAGAACCTACAAACATATCCAACACAGATCCTAGTCCTTTTAATTTAGTGCCATACATGTGTTCATCATAGCCTTAATAAACCAACATTCATATCACTTCCCTTTTATTTGCAAACTCCCGAATCAAACAGAAACACAATCCTTTTGTAATTTTCTTTTATTTGAACTAAAAGTAGACTCTTCTTTTTGTATTTTCTTGACTTATAACATTTATAAGAATAAAAGCAGTAAAAGCATACTATTTTTTGTATTTTTCTTCACTCTAGGAAATTTAAAGCAGACTCTTTTTGTATTTTTCTATTTTAAATGAACTGAAAGCATACTCTTTTTGTTCTTTGTTTTTTTATTTCTCCCCCTAAATTTGTGCATAAAAAATTTAAAAAATGTACAAATATAAACTATAAAGAAAAAATCTTTTTGCAACCATTCTCAAATTTCAAAACTCATTATTTTTAAAACATAATGTACCAAAGTTAATTGTACCTTTATTGATGATCTTACCTCCCTTATCTCCTACAAAGAAAACATACCCTCCATTAAAAGTATTAACGTTATGCACCAGAGAGATGTCACCCGTCATGTGCCTGGAACAACCCTCATCAAAAGCCATTGTTAACCTGGGCATTCCTAAATCACCAATGTAAGATACTTCCTACAAACACATGTCCTTATCATTATTAAATACAGGTGTTGCCACAACATTCTCCTTTGCCTTCCAGACATGCTTTGATTGAACATACAGTTTTGTTTCTTTTGAAACTGAGACTTTAGGTTTCACCGTTTGCTTATTTTGTTTAACATTTTGCCTTTTAAAATAATCCTGTTTGTTTCTCTTTGCAGCATTCCAGTCACTGTCAGAAGGTTTAACTCTGGGAGACTGACTCTTCATTGCCTTTGGCTGGTTTGTCTTCATTGGCTCAGAGTAAGTTATATCCATTGGTGTAGTCCTCTGATTCTTCATGTAATATGGCTCATAAGGAAGATGTATGCAATTTCTTGCAATGTGACCGGCTTTGCCACATGTGTAGCATTTCAGTTTCCTAGCATAAGAAGCATATCCTGATCTGTTTGATCATGAAGATGAAGATGATGATGATGATGATGATGATGATGATGATGATTGTGAGTAATAAGCTTGATCATTCATAGAATGATTTTCACATCTTTTATTTGAAGTGCTCTCAAACTTCCTGCTTTTCTGAATAGTAACGCTGGGTTTTTCAACCTGTTTGCTCTTCTCCTTCAGCCTGTACAGGTCCCTGTTGGTAGGGGTGTTCAAAACCCGATATCTGAATTTTGGATAATGGATTTTACTATCCGAATCTGTATCCGAAATTTCGGATATCCGAAATTCGGTCGGATATCCAAAATTTCGGATACGGATTCGGATAGTAAATCAGATATCTGAATTCTAAATAAATAAACATGTTCCAACTTTTAAACAAAAAATCCCATCCAATCTACTAAACAAATGTTTGAACCCTAATTACCTTAAGTAGGAGTCGGCTGAAAGCGTGAAAGGTGACTACGACATGCGGATTTGAGACTAGGCAGTCGACGACGGCAGGTGGGTTTGAGGAGCATAGCGTGCAGACGGATTTGAGGAATAGTGCAGGCGCTGGTCCGAACTCGGAACCATTCTTAGATTAGAGGTCTGATGAGTGCAGGCGGTGGTCGGAACGCGGAATCATTCTTAGATTAGAGGTCGGAGGAGTGCAGGCGGCGGTCGGAACACGGAACCACTCTCAGATTAGAGGACTGAAGAGTGTAGGCGGCGATAGGAACTCGGAACCACTCAGCGGCAGGTGACAGGAAGGAGGGAGGAGCGTGGTGGCTGCGGAGGTATCTGATGGAGCATAAAAGATTGAACTAGTTTGGACTTTTAGGTTTCTACTTTCTAACATATTTAATTATTTAAATATAATAAATAATCAAAAAAATAAAATATTTTGAATTCGGATATCCGAAACATCCGAATTTTTCCAAAATTAAAATCCGAATCCGAAAATTCGGATATCCGAATTTTCGGATAGTTCGGATTCGGAATTTCGGATAATTCGGGGTCGGTTTCGGATTCGGATATTTTTGAACACCCCTACCTGTTGGAATACTTAAAGATATGTTTTTCATTAATTTCATTTGTGACAGGTTTAAGAAATCTGGTTTTGCCATCATTATATGCAGACAACTTTGAATTTGAAGAAACATTTTTCCAAACCCGCACATAAGTTTTGTTGCTCTTAGAAACAGTGCCCTTAAAAGTATCTGTTTTATTTTTGCAACCAAATTTAGAATTAGTTTTATTCTTAAAAACACAAGCCTCTTCATACTCATCATTATCACTATTCCATTTCTCAATCTCTAATCTGTCTGCACATGAAGTAGAAGCATCAAACTTGTTTACACATTTAACATTTGAAGCTGAGGATGATGATTTGGATCCATCTGTGCTTGATAGATTTCCACAAGTTAACACGTTAAACTCCTCTACTTGTTCCTCAACAGAGGGAGAAACAGTGGCAAAGTTCCCGTTGAACGAAGGAGGCATGTTATTGTACCCAAGCCCTTTGTTCCCATTAACCGACTTATGAAGTTGATTCTCAAGTATATCAACTACTTTACTAGATTGACCAAAGAATTCTACCTTGAATTTAGCCTCAGCAAAGTTTGATTTTGCTTGCTCTAATTCAGTGGTCAATCTAGCAATTTCTTGTTTAGCATCATTAAGCAGACATCATTTTGTACTAAGTTGAGATTTAAGCAATTATACGTCCTTTTTGTTTGCTTCTATTACCTCTTTGTATGCTTTTTTCTGTTTTAGAAAACTTTGATTTATGAAACTTTAGATTTTCAATTTCAAACTTCAAATCAACATTTTCTTTTCTATGCATCTCTACCTTATCAATACACAATTGAGAACAGAGATTAGATGTTACCTCAGGTGGAATTGAAGCTGAAGATGATGAAGTTGTTCCTACTACTCCAAACGGAGAAAACATTTTATTAGAGATCTGTGAACTTGGCTTGATAAAACGAATTTCCCACCAAAATTTTCACTAAAAATCTAATATCGTCAACTTCTCAAAAACGAACCCAAATAGATGTATAACCATCCTCTCAAAATTTTGACTAAGAAAATTTTTTGAATTTTTCTAGCCAAAATTTTCACAAAAAAATATCCAATGTTATCAAATTTTCAAAATCAACTCCAAATAGAGGTATAAACGTCCTCTCAAAATTTTAACTAAGAAATATTTTCCTGCCAATTTTTTTTTCTTTTTTAGGATTAGTGAGAACTTGGAAGACCTGTGAACTTCTGATAACCCATGAATTATAGAAATCCCGTGAACTCAACAGGAGCCGTGAACCTTAACTTGAACCCGTGAACTGACTCAGCAGTGAACTTATCTCAGCCGTGAACCAGTCTCAACCGTGAACTAGTAAAACTCATGAACCCAGTCGTGAACTGAATCCCTTGAAA
This sequence comes from Smallanthus sonchifolius, assembly GCA_023525975.1. Classification (NCBI taxonomy): domain Eukaryota; kingdom Viridiplantae; phylum Streptophyta; class Magnoliopsida; order Asterales; family Asteraceae; genus Smallanthus; species Smallanthus sonchifolius. The sequence goes on along the minus strand of CM042032.1, from coordinate 36,603,319 downwards.
TACACCCGTGAACTCAACCAGAGTGCCTTTCCCGTGAACTGAGCCTGAGAACCTTTCCCGTGAACTACCCGAGATAGAAACTTTCTGGTGAACTACCCGAGATAGAAACTTTGACTGATTTAGTTTCCATAACTAATCCCGAAAATTGTGGGATTTTGAATTTTGAATCCAGAATACTCTCGATGAACACGAAGATGATTCTTAACACTTTTCAAAGCGAAATTCTTCTAGCAACAGCAATATACCAACGATTTCACGAGAACAACAAACATAACTCCTCGATTCTCAGCAGAAAAAATATGAAAAACTAACACAAAAACCGAAAACAGTAAACAATACCTCGAACCTTGATTATTGAATCGTTGATATCAACAACCGAGCCTTGAATGACTTCAATGGCTCTGATACCAATTGTAAGTCCCAAATCTTCTTTGGATCTTCGATCAAACACATAACGATATCAATTCTCACAATCAATAGGCGAAAACTATTGATTGTGGTGATTCAAGAACACAAAATCAATGTAAAACTCGTTTATTTCAAAGGAGAATTACAAAGAAAAACCAAAACAAAACCGCTAACTCTCTCAATTCGTCTTTCTAGCTACACTCTTTACCTAGGTCACAAAAATTTCTATTTATACTAGATAAACATCATAAAGCCCATAACCTAGTATTCGGCTCACATAGCCTGGCCCAATACCCAACTCGTGAAACTATGACTCACGGTTACACAAACGAATACACTTCTATTCAGTTACACCAACACTTGTATTTATTTTATACGCGTCAGCCTCACATATATAGACCCAACACGGGTCTTCAAATCCAGATGGTTCAGAAATGTATACCTCCTCGTGTACTTTTCCATACAGGAAAGCACTTTTCACATCAAGTTGATAGATTTTGAAACCAACAAATGAAGCATAAGCCAAGAACAATATGATGGCTTCAAGTCTAGCAACTAGGGCATACACCTCTGTGTAATCCCGACCCTCTTATTGATAAAACCCTTGAACAACTAGTTGTGCCTTGTTTCTCACTACAACATGTCGATCGTCCATCTTGCATTTGAACACCCATCGGGTACCTATAGGATGTACACCCTTTGGCAAATCAACTAGATCCCACACATGCAACTTGTTGAATTGAGACAACTCTTCTTGCATTCCCTCTATCCAACTATTGTCTGCTAGAGCCTCTTTCACATTCTTCGGCTCTACTTGGGATATAAAACCAGCATGCAAATATGTTTCCATATTTCCTGTGTCAAGTATCTCAGCATACAGACTAGTATTCTCAGTGATGGTTCTGTTACGTGTCTGAACACCTGCATTAGCATCACCAATGATGTTGTCTATTGGATGATTCTTATGCACTCTAGTCTCTGGCATGACAGGTTCCTTGATAACCAGATCAAGATTTGTACTCACCTCCCCCACATCATGTGTACAAGAAGAAGAGTCAACATTGATAGGATCAACGTGCTCAGCCTCTTCTTCGACATATTTATCTTCTTCAGTATCACTTTCATGAGTGCCCGATGCAGATGAGGCATTCGGGTTAGGGGTAGGAATTGGTACAGTGGACCTTGTAGAGAAGATGGAGTCATATCCATCACTACAGTACTGATATAGCTTGTCGGCATCCTTAGCAGATAAATCAGGAGGAAGATTGAAAGACTTGAAAAGAGCATCATAATTAAAACCCCAAGTTGGACATGTTGGTTCTTGTGGAATGTTGTGGTTATTGCATTCTACTTCGAACCACTCCTCAACTTGATGTGTCTCTTTGTTGTACACTCGCTTGTAGTGTGAGTTGGCAACATATCCTAAGAAGATGCCTTCCACTGCCTTTGCATGAAACTTAGATTTCCTATCGTTATATTGTAACAACAAAGAACAGGGACTACCGAATGGAAGTAAGTAGTCTATGTTTGGAGGTCGGTTGTTTATCAACTCATAACAAGTCTTGTTGTGACGCTTCACCACTAGAACCCGATATAAAACGTTACATGTTATGTTCACTGCCTCCGCCGAGAAAGTAATAGGCAGCTTTGCATCTGACAACATTGTTCTTGCCGTTTCAATCAGCGTTCTATTCTTCCTTTCTGCTACTCCATTTTGCTGTGGTGTGTACGGCGCACTGAACTCATGACGAATACCATTCTTCAAACAGAATAGCTCCATCATGTTGTTCTTGAATTCCATGTCGTTGTCACTCCTGATTCTTTTAACCTTTAACTTGCAAAGTGTTTCCAAATTCAAAATCAGGTATTGAAGAATCTCAACAGTCTCATCTTTTGTACCTAAAAAGTGCACCCAAGAAACGTGAGTAGTCATCAGTAACAACCAGACAGTATGACTTACCTCCAATACTCCTGATACTTATGGACCCAAACAAATCCATGTGTAAGAGCTCCAAAGGGGTATCAATAGGGTTTTAGGTCTTGGGCTTGTGAGATTTCCGGTGTTGTTTTCCCTTTTTATAGGGCACACATTCATCTGCTACTGGAAACCTCATTTTAGGAACACCGGTTACTAAGCCGTGTCGGACAAGATAGTTCATTTTTCTGTAAGAAATGTGTCCGAGTTTCCCATGCCACAACATTGTGTCAATCTCTGTCGCTTTTTTAAGTAAACATGTAACAACTGATGATGTGGTTTTTGCCACACTCATATCAACTTGATATGTGTCGTTCATTCTTCGGGCTCTCATTAGAATCCATTCATCCGGAACTACAAAGACAGGCTTGAAAACTAGGCATTCTGACTTGTCAAACATCACCGAAAACTCCTTGTCACACATCTGAGAGACATTTAACACGTTGTGCTTTAGCTGCTCACAGTACTTGACTTTGTTAAAGTTGATACATCCATTAGATACCACGCATTGGCTTGTGATGTCTCCACCTTTCTCTCCTGCAAAGGCCACATACCCGCCTCTAAATGGTTTAACATCTTGAAGCAGAGCCATGTTGCATGTCATATGGCGGGAGCATCCACTATATACATACCAGCGGTTCGTGATAGTCCCCCTTAGATGTCCCTGCACCAGTTAAATGAATTAGTTAGATTTGGAGACCCAAGACATGGTTGTCTTAGGTGGTCCATTTTTATTAAAATAAACTACTTCAATTAACTCACAATCATGATTATTCAAAAACGGTGACTCCTTCTGAGAATCTGAACCAGAGTGTTGAGAGATCTTACTGTTCCTTGGTTCCAAGATCTCCTTTTTGTTTTCTTTTGAAAAGATGATCCATTTTTGTCAAGTGATGGTGATTTTGAATAACCATCAACATTTTGACCCTCATAAACAGGATTTTGGAAAACAACATTTTCAGTAAATTTTTGTTCCAATTTTCTTAACCTCTTATTTAGCCTTATCTTATATGGTTTTGAGAGCTTCACCACAGGTACCTCACCAGTTTATGCATTACCAGATGTAGATGCACTAGGACTAGCTTGTTTCCTATCCTAATTCCTAGCTGATGGTACAACCACATGCCTAACTTGTGGCTTTACCACTTACTTTGCTCGTAGTTTGACCATTTCTAGAATCTGATTGTTTGCTTGTTTCACTAGTGGTTTTTTAGGTGATTTAGCATGTTGAGGATCAACTGGCTTCTTCTCCTTATCCTTGTAAGGAAAGTTCACAACAATGTGACCCAAAGTACCATAGTGAAAACAAGTTCTTCTCTCCTTGTGAATTATCATGTAAGTCTCCTTGACATGTGATGTGGAGACTTCATTTTGATGAACACTCTACGGCGTGTGATGAACAGAAGCTTATGCTTGAACTGATGTAGCTTGACTCATAGACAAATAATTCCTTTTAATGTTATCTTGAAAATTCTTTCCAAGTTTATTAGCAAAATTTTATTTCTTTGTTTGCTTAAGAGTTTTAAAACCTCTATAAAGCATGTCTTTCAGTTTGTTGTTTGAGTCAATCACATCTGGTTTTGTCATGATACAGTTATCACGATCAGTGATAATGCTTTTCTATATCTTGAGATCATCACACTTTTCCTCTTTGACAACTCCCTCAACTATGTTATTATCCATGGATTCATCAAAATCTGACTCCTCATCATTCTTAGAATTTGGTTTGACCTTACCTGTAGACTCATCTAGACAAGAAAGATCAATATCAACTGGCTCGTTGACAAACTTGCCGTTTACGGGTGGGGGAATGGCATTAGTACCCAAACCTTTGCCAATCATCTGTCTCACTACAGCCTCATAGTGTTCCACCACAAAACGAGAGTTTTTCAACTTCTCAAGTTTGCCACTCAACCGCAAGATCTAATTTTGCAGTTTAGCCAGTTCAACATTCTTTTTCTCGAGCTCTTTGTAGGCAACAACTAAATGAAATTGTTGTTCATTGGTTTTAATTGAGAAATCTTGTTTTGTCTTTCTTAAGATTTCCAATTGATTCTTTGAAACGTTTTTCATTTTCTTTATAATTTAGAGCTGCCACACGAAGAGGTTTGAGTTGATCATGGATACGACCATTCTCTTCTTTCAGAATCATATAATTAGAACAATTTTTTTTTAGAAAAAGAGCTAGAATCTACCTCACTAGATGAACTTGAAGATTCTCCAATTGCCATCAATGCTAGTGCAGATTCCTGTTGGTCAGCAACATTTGCTTCCTTCTCTTCAGCTTCCATCATCATAACAATCTCAGCCATTAGCCCGACTTGAGTCTATGAAGTAATAGCTTCCTCTAGATGAACACCACAGTCAAAGTTCTCATCCTGTTGAACCACCAATGCATTGGAAGAAGATCCTTGATTCTGACTACGGTTGTTCTAATTATTGGTATTTTAATTGTTTCTAGGGCTTGGTCTTGTAAAACCTGAGGCTGGTGCTTTATCCTTTTGACATTTTCTGGAAAACTGACCAAAATTCTGACAGTTGTAACATTTAACCTTTGACTTGTCAAATCCTGCTCTAGCCTTTGCATGTCCTCCAATAAAATTTCTCCCCGTCCTCGCAAGAAACCTCTTAGCCCTTCTCAAGATCATAGCTATATTCCACTGAATGTTGATATCCTCCGTATCATCGGGATCGACTTGATTGAAATCCTCCTCAATCGTTTCAAGATCTGTAAGCTTCCTACTAATAAAGTTCTCGTAGGCAAGCATACAAGATGCAAATAAGGAAATATGATCATCAACAATCTTTGCAATCATGTTCTGATGGGATGATCTTGAAGTTGGAGGGAACCTTGACGAATTCTGATGAGATGAAATCGATCCTGAAGCAACAAAATAAGCTTGATTTGCACAACATTGACATTCTCTTCTTTTTGTACTAAATTCCCAGAGAATAAAGCAATCCCAGATCCAGATGACTTTGAAGTAGAGGAATTTCCAAAGTAAATTGCAGGATCTTGAACCCGTGGTCTATTTCCGGTTTCCTTCTACATATTCATATCATATTCCTGAATATTTTCGATCATACCATCAATGGTCATCTCATAGTATTTATCATTTTCCCATATCAATGTTGTGTACATATCAAACTTAGGAGGTAACGTATCAAGAAATTTCTCCATCAACTCCTCATCGGGATACTTCAGTTCGTAGTTCTTCAGCTCAGTCAACAAGTGATAAAATCTACAAATGAGATCATCAGTAGACTCGTTTTCCATGTACTTAAAACACTCGTATTGCTTCCTCAGAAGTTATCTCCTACTCTTTTTCACATCACTGTTTCCTTCAAATCTTTTCTTTATAGCCTCCCACAGAGCTTAAGAAGTATCATATCCACGAAAGCTATGAAAGAGTTCTCTTGTCAATGACATGGTGATAGAACCATGTGTTTTCTTCTCAAGATCATTTGCCTTCGTTTCTTCTTCGGTGAGTCTAGAAAAAGGTTTAGGAACTGTATGAGACGTACTCCTCAAAAACATGCTTTCCAGTTCGAGTAATCATTCACATTCAACAACTTTGGTGGTTTTTGTGGAGTCCCAATCTCATTGTCATAATTCAGCATGGTGTTGATGTTCTGAATATTCGACATGGTGTTAGACTTAGTCAAATTTTTAGAAAATCATCAAGTCTTGCGTACTTAGTTTTAACTCTTGCGTACAAAGAAAATGGTCTTACGTATTTCGCTAATACGCAGGAACAATGGCAAGTACGCACAGATTTACTTCTTGTGTACTAGGCTAATACGCCGGAAGAAATGACAAAGTTGGAGGATAAGTTTCGTAAGTACGCAGGAACATTTTGAAACTCGAGGATAAGGTTTAGTCACCAACCCTCATCAATCTTTTTCGGTCACTCTTCCGGCCACTGAAAAATTCTCAAAACCTTCAATTCTTGTTCAAACAACGAAATTAATATAACCAAAAGCTTAGAAATCCACTTCTAACAAACCCTTGATGATTAATTCACTCAAACAAGCAACAAATAAGGCCACATTGATGAATTTCAGGCCGTAAAGTAGCGTCAAAACAGAGAAGTGCTTTTTGAGTGAAAAACCTTAAAAATCAAGTTCAGAAACTTGTAGTTCGGTGTCTAACTAGGTCAAAAATGTTCCCTACACACCTACAACACTCGAAATCAAGAGCAAAATATCTGATACCACTTGTAGGTCCCCTTGGGCTTGGATCTTTCATGTGTAGGTGGTGTAACTAGTCAAAAAGAGTGTGGAATCCTCTGTGACTAGGTGAACAAACGAAACCAAGATAACGATAACAAACATGAGTAAAACAAACTTTATCTATTAGCATTCAACAACCGATTACAAGTTGGCTTTCCAAATGATCTGCGTACAAGTATAATGAAAGCGTACTTAACCTGAACTAGAACAGGCTATATATACTAATGGACTAGTGCAGGAACAACCTTCTGCGTACAAAGCTAAGAACGTATGGCAAAGCATGTGTACTAGCTAAGTACGCAGGAACAAACCTCCTGCGTACTTGCTTAGTACGCAGCCAAACATACAACTCAAAACAACTAAGTACAAAACAGGTTCTAACACAAGCGATTACAACTTTATAAGACAAATGCATCAGAGATATACAAAAGACACAAACATATACATCACAATCTTCAGAGTGCCCATCACTAGGAATTTCCTCTACATTTTCTTCGTGAAAGACACCGGATGATAACGTGCATCAAGTACCTACATTGACCAACTAGTCCTCCCTTTCTGGTTTGAGAATCATTCGGCTTACCACAGTAACCCATTTTTAAAAACATCCAGTATAAGTGTGTTTAGGAACATCATAGGGTCTTCTACTGCATCACCAAAACCCAAAGCAGCATTGACCATTTGAACCGAAATAGCTAAGTCTTGATTGTTAACCAATGCCCTAATCACATTTGGCTCCACTTCACAGCGATGAACAGCTGTGGCCCAGAAATCTTGTATATACTAAGCACTGATCACCGGAGATTCAGAAATTGCTCAGTGAATTCTTGATCGATTCAAAAGGTTGATAATCTCTTGATAGTTCGCAGCTTTAGACATTGCCGGATTCAACATCGTGGTCTGATTATGATTTGTTTCAAAATGACGACCCATTATCTGTAAAACACAAGTAAGATAGACAACATAAACAAGATTAGTCATTGCACGAAAATCAAGACAAAAAACGACACAAAATTTCAAAGTTCAGAAAACTTTTACAAATTTGCTAAGTCTAGAATCAGTACTAGTCCCTAAGGCGAACTTAGTAACTTCGCTTAGAAGTCACTAAGGCGAACTTAACATGTTCGCCTGAAACAAGTTCGCTTAGTTCAAATATAGGTGAACTTAACATGTTCGCTTAACATGTTCGCCTGTTCAAAATTCAAAATCTGACTTAACAAATTTGATGATTCTAGCATGATTCAAACCATAAAATATGAACATAAGTCACCGATAAAGTTTTTGGTATGTTCAATTTGCATTTCCAATGGTCCAATATGTCCAATACAGTCCAAGTACCCATGAAACCCTAAAACACCTGTAACTCCCAAAATGACGGTTAATAATCTGTGATTTTACTCACCAATGATGCGAAATTAAGAGTAAATTAATAAATGATGATATAAACACACTCCTAACATAGAAATCAGAAATCAAAAGAAATCAATGAAAAATGAAAAGTTCGCTAACATCGCGTTAAGTTCGCTCCAAACAAGTTCGCTCAGGATAAGTTCGCTCAAAATGGGATAAATGAACAAATTTGCCACAACTGTTGCTTATATACACAACCCAACAAATTCGCTTACCTGCGAACTTAAGAAGTTCGCTTGATGAAACCTAGTGAACTTCACAAGTTTGCTGAACCTACCAACACTTAGAAAATTTTTCAACTTTCCAATTCCAAGCCAACCATCAATTCCTTTAACTTCAACCCTGTTTGTGATAAAATCCCGAGTATTTAAAAATAAGATTTTCATGGAAGTCGAGAAATAAAATGTTTTTGGAATTTTCAAATGAACGAACTACAATAAAATGAAAATATTTTTGATTTTTTAAAATTTATACTAAAACACACCGAAAATCTTTTTTTGTTTTTGTAAATGAAATAAAGCAAACAACATAAAATCCTTTTGGTTTTTATCTGTACAAACTGAAATGTAAAATATGAAATCACATTTTTTTGGTCGAACATCACGAGTAAGAACATCATATCAGTATATCTGATGAATCAAACATATATATAGGATATTAAATCCCTATCAATTCTATTGGTAACCTATGCCATTCTTTCAAGTCTCTTTTTCAATCTATCAAATACGCATCATTTCATGGATCAACAGACTTATATCTTTCAAGATTGTCAAACTTTATCTTTTCATAACTTGGAAATCCTTAACATTTCAAGACTATCATATAGCATGTAATGATACGTGATAAGATTCAAAGAAAACAGGATCAGATCATGACATACTTATTTATTCAGTTACCGAATTTGCAATACACAACATGTTAATCTAAGTTGTCGGTGTTATAGCGTTTGAATCTACAAGCATTCTTCACCCACGTTCTTGTGAGTTAAGGTACCATTTATATGAAAAACAATGTGTACCCCACAATTAAGCCAACGGTAATTAAATGCATTTATCTCAAGACATCTAAGATTTTCCCAAGGATTATCCTAATCTTCAGAATAAGGAGACGTCATTTTGCAAAGAAAAATCAAAGCAGAATCCATAAGGATTATCAAAAATCATAAGATTCGAAATCGATTGATTCAATTTTCTTGGTTTTTGATATATAGCTCACTGAATATCATGATGATTCAAGGTAATGGGTATGGAATCTGATGATTCAGGTAAGAGGATCCAACAATTATCTGGATATGTCTTCAATGGAATCAGATGAATATCAAATGATTTGATCCTAGAGGTAGTATATGTTTGACGGATGTTGTCAAAACATATCTTAGTTTAACTTCAAATTGCATGCTTTTCGGGACATAGGCAATGAAGTGAACCGAAAGAATTGTTCTAAAGATATAACCCGAAACTGATCTCAAAGGATAACACTAGCCAAAATCTTACATTCTATGTCTGATAATGATCTTTTAACACACTCACCGAGCATAATATGGATTCAAATCACAGTTGTTACATAATTCGTTATGTTTTCACACTACTAATGGTCCAAAAATGCTTCTAGCCTACTGACAATCTAAATTACACAGAAATTCAAATTTAAGCTAGATCATACATTTTTCAAATTTAAGCAGTCATGAAACTATCATTTCCCATTTGTGCAGTCTAATAAGCTTAGATCAAAACCTTTAACACAGAACAATTAAATACACAGCTACCAATAAGTCAAACTATGGTCATGTGTGAATTATCATCTATTGATGTACTATTATTTCTTCCCTAACTTCAAGTGATGTCGATTTTAAAATTTTCAAATTTGTTTGTAATTTTATAAATAAATTTTTAACATGAAAGTAATAAATGTAGTAAAACTACAGCTGAAATATTAACAGAAAGAAAATAAAAATAAAAGAAAAACTTCCATGAAAATATTTTGAAAAAGGTTTTACTCAGGATTTATCATGCCGATCATTTTCATCAAAATTTTGAATTGAGTCCGATCAAAGGCTTTTGTGAAAAGATATGCAAAATTGTTATCAGAATCAACCTTAACAAGTTCAATGAGTTTCTTATCAGCAAAATCCCGGATAAAATGGTGTCTTATCTCAATGTGTTTGGTCTTATTGTGCATCACGGGATTGTTTGTGATGTACATTGTAGCATTAGTATCTATAAACATGGGAGTGCATGTAAAATTCAAACCATAGTCCCTGAGTTGTTGTTGTATCGACAGAATTTGTGAACAGCAACTCGAAGGAGCAATGTATTCAGCTTCGCATGTAGATATAGACACTGTGGTCTGTTTCATACGTTGCTACGAAACTAGTCGGTTACCTAGAAACTGACATCCTCACGAAGTAGACTTCCTGTCAAGACATCAGCCACCAAAATCAGAGTCAGTGTAAGCAATAAAATCAAAACCGAACTTATTTGGGAACCACAAACCCAACTTCGGTTTCCCTTTTAGGTACAGAAAGATACTTTTTACAGCAATCATATGAGACTCTTTTGGCCTTCACTGAAACCTTGAACACAGACACATGGCAATCATGATATCCGGTCGAGAAGGAGTGAGGTACATAAGAGATCCAATCATTGCTCGGTATAACCTGTAGTCTACATCCTTTCCTTCCGGATTTGGACTCAACTTACGATTAATCGGTATCGGAGTGTCATACGGAGTACTGTCTTCCATATTGAATCAACTCAAGATATCTTTGACATACTTTGTCTGATGGATGAATAAACCATCTTCCTTCTGGTTTACTTGTAGACCCAAAAAGAATGATAACTCCCCTATAGCACTCATTTCAAATTTGGACTTCATGACATCCTCAAACTCTTTGCAGAGCTTCTCATTTGTAGAACCTAAGATAATGTCGTCGACATATATCTGTACTAGCAGGTAATCTCCCCCTACTTTTCTGATGAATAAGGTGCTGTCTATTTATCCACGATCGAAGCCGTTATCCAGCAGATGTTTAGACAACGTCTCATACCATGCCCTCGGTGCTTGATGAAGACCGTATAAAGCTTTATCAAGTTTAAAAACCCTTATAAGATACTTCGGATCTTCAAAGTCAGGAGGTTGACAAACATAAACCACTTCTTTCACCTTACTATACAGGAAAGCACTTTTAACATCAAATTGGAACACTTTAAAACCTTTAAAAGATGCAAACGCTAAGAATAAGCGAATTGCTTCCAATCTCGTACCGGGTGCGTAGACCTCAGTGTAATCAATCCCTCTTGTTGGTTGAAACCCTGAACCACCAATCTTGCTTTATTTCTCACAATAACGCCTCGATCGTCCCTCTTACACTTAAATACCCATTTCGTTCCAATAAGATAAGCTCCAGAAGGTAAGGTAACTAGGTCCCAAACATATAGCTTGTCAAATTGAGCCAGCTGCTCTTGCATGGCCTCAATCCAGCTTTTATCTTGAAGAGCCATTTCAACATTTGTAGGTTCCACCCGAGAAATGAAACACAAGTACAAACATTCATCAATTATGCCAGTATGTCTAATACTGGTATATAAACAAGTATTATCAGTAAGTGAGCGAGTTCGTACTCCATCATTCAAGTTTCTGATGATATTTTCAATGGGATGATCTTTATGAATCCTGGTCTATGGCACATCACCAACTTGCATAACAACATCTAAGTTAGTGGGCAACTCCCCCTCAGTTTGTGCAGCTGTGGACGGATCATCAACAATATTTTGTTGAACATTGTTGGAATCTTGGAATACTGCTTCATCTTCATCACTATAAGAATCTGCATGAGTTCCCGAAGTAGAAGCACCATTTGGGTCGAGAGTTGGTGATGGGACTGGTAAAGGAACCACATATCTTGGTTGAAAACCAGACCCTTGGTCATCATTAAAATATTTATATAACAACTCTGCTTCTTCTGTGGATAAGTCTGGGAGAATGTTGAACGACTTGAACAGAGCATCGTAATCGAATCCCCAGGCTGGTCCGACGGGAATTCTGATAAATACTATGGTCTTTGCAATCAATGTGAAACCATTCCTCTAGTTGTTGGGACTCCTTATTAAACATACGCTTGTTCATAGAATTGGCCACATATCCGAGACAAATCCCTTCAACTGCCTTTAAGGTAAACTTTATCGGTCGATCACGAGTCTTCAAAAGAGTACAAGGATTGCCAAACGAAAGTAGGTAATCAAGATTGACTTTTTGATTATTCAGAAGCTTGTAGCAAGTCTTGTTGTATCGTTGTACTATAAGAACTCGGTTTAAAACATGGCACACAGTATTCACAGCTTCGGCCCAAAATGTAACCGTCAGTGTTGAATCGGTCAGCATTGTCCTAGCAGTTTCCACCAATGTTCTATTCTTTCGTTCTGCAACACCATTCTATTGAGGAACGTATGGAGCATTGAATTCATAATGAATCCCTTTCTAAAGATGAAAGAAATTCGGTTCCATTGTCACTCTTGATTCTTGGAGTTTTTTCTTGCAAAGCTTTCCAGACCCAGAATTAGATACTCGACAATATTTGTTGTTTCATCTTTGGTTGATAAAAACTTCACCCATGAGAAGCATGAGTAATCATCAGTCACCACCTGTAACACCCCAATTTTAAAGAAATAGATGTAGAAGGGTTAAAACGGTCATTTGAAGAAAACCTAAGGGTTAAATGACATTATGTTAAAGTATAAGGGGTTAAGATGCAATTAACTTAAAGTCCAAGGGCTGAAAATGAAAAATTGTGAAAAATGGACGGTGGCTGGCCGCCACCAGAAAGGTCAGCGGTCCGCTACGTAGGGAGCAAGGGATCACTCAGGAGAAGCCACGTGTCAGGTGACTAATCGCTAAAACCTGATGCGTGGAAGGCTTGTAGCGGACCATCATTGGGTCTTTAGCGGTACGCCAAGCCGCAATAATCCTTAGTGGTTCATCACAATGAAGCGTAGCAGTCCACTACGTACTCGCCAAGATAATTAAGCCGCCTTAACGGGATGGCGGACCGCCACCCTATGTCTTAGTGGTCCGCCACGGACCCGTCAGGCACCCTATAAATAGTTGGACCTATTGAACGGTTTTAAACACTCCCATATCATAAAACACCTTATAAAACACACACTTAGTCTCGGTAAGTGTGCTCAGAAGTCCCGGTTCATGTAGAGAAGTCTGGTTTTGTAGGTCCAGATTTAACTTGAAATCACTGATTTGATCGATTACACACACACAGGCGGAAACTGTGTGTATGGTGGTGAAATAGATGATAGAAACAGTGTTGGTGAAGATAACCGGCTAACCACACTATGAATCAACACGCAAATGGTATGAAAATGTAAGAACACAGTGCATAAACAACTGCAAATTGTATTGATTCAAGAACAATGTGAAAGAGAAGGTTTAGGGTTACAGCCGCTACTCTCACCCTAAACATTCTCAAACTAGGCTATTTATAGCAGTGACAGGTATCGAAACTATGTTCAATCGAAACTACTAGTTTCGATTGACCATTTACAAGTGATACACAGACTGTCGAAACTACCATCTATCGAAACTACTAGTTTCGATTGAACAAACTCAATCGAAACTAAGTAGTTTCGATGGCCCAGACTTAGCTAATAAAGTAGTAAATTATAGAAAACTGAAATTACATTTAATGAAATGACATAAAGTAAACTAGTCTAAAACTGTTTAAACATACAATAAATGACAACAGCTTATACATAAGATATGACTCTACAATCTCCCCCTAAGTTGTTGCATTACTGTCTTTAGCTCTTCATCAAGCAGCTGGTCCTTCAGTTGTCCTCGGTATAAAAGGTTTAACATGGAGAGATACAACCCGTTGGTAGGCCTTAGCATCAGCTTCATCTTCATCACTGTATGCCTAAATGTGATTCTGGAAAAGTATCTCCAGATCTTCAGGCTGAAATTTCAACAACTCCATAGGCTCAAAGATAGTGATGTCTTCCTTGCCCTCACACTCTATTACTGCACTGCCAATGATTGGGTCATAGTACCACTTTCTGAAAGTTTGCAGCTAGACAGGTACAGATTTTGGAATGGTGATGGTCTTGTGAGTTTGGGAAGGCTTGTACCTCAAGAACACATATGGCTTGTTAGTCTTAGGATGAAACCTTGTCTTTGAGATTTTCTTTTGAGTTTTCCTAGGCTTCATTCCCTTGAAATCATTATTGACTTGAGAATGCAGAAATTTCTCAAAGTCATAAGCCATCATAACCTTCCCAGGGTTTTGAAGTGGAAGCTTAGCTAAGTCCCTGAGGTCATAGAAAGGAAGTGTTTGGAAGTCAGTCATATTTTTGAAGTGCTGAACTCCCCCTCTATATCTCCTGATAATAAAGAGCTTCCTTTCTGCATCATGCTTCCAGCCAATTGGAGGCCTCTTTAGCTCCTGATGCTCAGCTATCCATTCATATGTTTTAGGAGTTTCTTCCTGAATGATTTTCCTGAACCAAGATTTTCTTGAAGTTGGAGGTTCAGGTGCAACAGACGGTGGATCTTGTGCTGGACTTGATTCAGAGACAGTAGTGGGTGGTTCAGGAGTGACTGTCTTGATAAGATTAACCTGAACATCTTCTTCGCCTCTTTCTTCATCAGATAAGGTTTGAATTTCCTCTCCTTCTTCTGTGAAGTATCTGGTTCTCTCAGTCTCCTTTTCTTCGGTAGTAAGAATTTCTGGATAAAGATCATTATATCCAAAGTTTTCAATTTCATCTAAAAGGGCATTCAGCTCGTCATCAGATGGGATGTCTTCTTCATCCAGAATCACAGTCTCTATTTCAGTAGAAGTCCCTTTCCATTTCTTCCTAGCATCTCTTCTCTCACTTGCTGAGGGAAGGTCTAATTCTGGTTCTTCAACCTTCACTTCAACTGCCTCCTTTGTCTTCTCAACATGGCCAGTAAAGATAGTTAGTGCAGACTCTGGATTAGTCACAAGGGCAGGAGATGAGGGTTCAACTACAAATGTGGTCTCCCCCTGAGCTGTTGAAGTGGTTGGTTGTTGTTGCATAGGTTTTATCATTGAGGCTTTGAGCTGTTCCACCGCTTCAGCTAAAGCCTCGAATTCTTCTTTTTGCTTTGATATTAGTCTCTGTTGTGTTTTAAGTTGGGTTTGTTGAATGTCAATCTGGGTATGTAGACCCCCAACTTCCAGCTTCAGGTCTTTAACCTCTTCCTGGACATCATGCAAATTAGATTTTAAGCCTTCAATTTCTTCATCTTTCTTTTGAATCTTATCCTGCATTTTCTTCAGTTCAAGGCTTAAAGTTTTAACTCTTGGTACAGGAGAGGTTGAATCATGAGGTGGTGATGTGGGAGTAGTATGGATGGGTGATTGTTGTGGAGATGGTAGTGGAGTGGGTTGTGGAGTGGGTTGTGGAGATGGTTCTGGAGTTGGTTGTGGAGTAGCTAATAGAGAATATGACGAGGATGACAAATCTTCTAATCCAGTCTTGATTTTCTTTGCCGGGCTCTTCTTCCTCAAAATTAGAACCTGACTCAACTTGCCGTTTGGAGGAAGATGCAAGATGCTTTGTTCTTTCATCTGAATCAGACTTGTAGTAGTCAGATCCATAAATTCCTGCATCCAGAGTTCCACTAGATTCTGCAACTTCCTTCTCAGCTTTATGCATGCCAGTTTCAACATTAACTGCTGGCTCTTGAATTATGTGTATTTGTTCAACAAAAGGAGCCTCTATCACAGGCTCAGTGATGGGTTGTTCTTCTTCTTGAACATTAGGAATGTTTATCTCAATCTCAGCTTCATCAAGAGGTTGATTACCTTGATCTTGTTCAACTTCCATCTCTTCTTCATCAGATGATATGATCTCTTCTTCTAGATCAGGGTCAATATCAGGAATGAATCCTTCTTCTTCACCAATAATATGACCAAACAGGGGAACATCAGCTATAGCCCTGTTGGTTCTCTTGTTGGTACTCCTCATATAGCTGAGAGTCTTGGCAATCATATGGTCGAACACAAAGGTGTTCCCACCTTGTTGAAGCTCAGGATGAAGATGATTGATGATAATCTGTAGGAATCTTGGATATGCCAGAAATTTCTCCTTCACGGCTCCTATCAGGTTGTCCTTTAACTGTCTGAAGATGAAGCCAGAAAAATTGTAATCTCTTCCCTTGACTAACCCCAAAATTGCTGAGCCCAGAGTGCTGTTTGCTGAATCAAAACCTTCTTTTCTAATTTATAGGCAGTGAATAAACACGTGCACTATGTATCTCCAGTGGCTTGGTAAGGAGTTCTTGATTATCTGACCACTTTTGAATTCATCTGGATGACCCAATCTTCTGAAGAATTCTTTAACATAGAAGATTGGAAATTCAATGGGTGCATCTGGATTGTCATTAAACTGCAGCACCTCTCTAACTGTAGCTTCAGAAAATAAGACTTCTTGGCCAAGCACAGTTGCTCTGATGTGCTCCACATTTTCAATAGTGATGATCTCTGCAGTCTCCCAAAATTCTCTTATAGATGTCTCAAACACCGGCAGGTTGTTGCTGATGGCAAAGCTGATGTTGGAGTTTGCCAGGAAGTTTAAGACACGAATGAACTCTGCAACTTTTGGATCATTGGCATTAAGGAAAGCACAGACATTGTGTCTTTTTACGAATAAGAGATCCATACCTGTAAAATTCATCAGTTTTGCACAATAAGTAGAGTTTCTAAATATACTTAATCGAAACAAGATATACCAACACTTAGAAAAAATTTGAAGATCTTACTGTCGAAACAACTAGTTTCGATTGAGATGAACTTGGTTAATTTAACAGACAACTTTATCGAAACTAAGCTTTGATCAACACTTAAAGAATTTCTGAAATCAACACTGTCGAAACAACTAGTTTCGATGGAGATGAACTTATCGAAACTAACTAGTTTCGATCAAAGATACTAGGGAAAGTTTGGGTGTCGAAACTAGTAGTTTCGATTGAAAACCTTTTGAGAAATTTTGAAAGAGTTGAACCCCTTTATCAAAACTACTTGGTTTTGAAACCCAAACCCCTTTGATTCACGATACTCAGACTAATATAAACAATTTAATGAAGGGTTTAGAGTGGCCTGTAAGCGACGGAACTTCATCTTACCGAATGTGAGACTGTTATCTGCAAGAATACACATTAATCGTGAGTTCAAAGATGATAGAGATGTATGCAAACACGGATAATCACAAAAACGACTGTTATTATGAAGATTTAGTCAAACAAATTTTAAGTTTTGAGATCCTAGGTCTGACGATTTGCAAAAATCATCCAAATGAAGTAGTGAGACGATACCTGATGATGAAGACGATGGTGACAACGAGGAAATCAGGTGATTAATGCTGATATCTTGCAACTCAGACCGATGGTTTGAGAGATTTTACGAATGACAGAGAAGGCGAAGAGGGTTTGAAAAAGACGCGTGAAAATCAATATGAAGGAAGGGATTGCTTATGAAGGCTTTTAATTTTCGTAAGACAAAAGACAAAAATGCCCCTGTCGAAACAACTAGTTTTGATAGGACAAACTAGTTTCGATATGAACAACTAGTTTCGATAGTTCAAAGTAGTTTCGATATGCACAAAGTAGTTTTTGATGTCAGAGTAGTTTTGATATGCACAAAGTAGTTTCGATATGTCAAAGTAGTTTCGATATGCACAAAGTAGTTTCGATAGTTCAAAGAACAGAAATAAGACTAACATATATATACACTGTTAAAACAGACTTACTATAGAAATGAAATTATACACAAGATATTTACACTTATCTTCTTGAAAAAGATCCAACATGAGATCAGATCTGGTCAGTCTCTTGAAACACTTCCTTTTGCAATTAACTACTATGAGTCCCTGAAGATAGCTGATATTTGTGCAAAGTAAACCCGAACATTTGTTTGTACTAAGATTTCATGTGATTAGAAGGTACCATTTAAGCAATATACAAGGTGTACCCCACATATTAAAATAAAATGATTTTGAAAACCTATCAATCCTCAAGAAGTACCCATCTTCATCCTATCATCTCTTTCTGATTAACTAAGGTACCGTCTTAGTAATGTCAAAGTACCACCAAAATAAAATAAGATATCCAAGTGGATTTAGAAAATTAAAATAAAATATATCCAAGTAGATATTAAAAAAAGGTACGAACATTCTAGATCTTTGCGTAAGCAAAACAGAAGAAGTCGTAAAATTATCCAAGCGGATAGAAAAATGTTGAACACCCGAGATCTTTGCGTAAGCAAAACAGACGGGGTCAAATCATCCAAGTGGATGGGAAAAGGATGAGCACCCGAGATCTTTGCGTAAGCAAAACATACGGGGTCATCGGTGATAAATATCGTTATATTGACGGTCACTTGGCGTATGAATAGGAATCCAATACGTAAGCCTGTATCTGATTGAATTGGTTTTCTTAGATATAAAGATGGGTTAGATGTTTCAATAATGGGTTCAAACACACAAGTATGAGATATATATATTAGGTTTTCACACTACTTACAAGTTTTAACCATATGTAGGGCCTACCAGCTATACCTCAGTAAACACCATCGCTTTTGGTCTATTCCATGTTCAAGAGATGAGATCAGACACTATCATTTCTCAAAGGTCAGATTCAATTTTTCCTGCAACTCAAAACCACTTGTAAGATTATATACACAACAATTCTTTTTTAAGCAATTCTTTTTAATATTATATTTCTCCCCCAAAAGATTTGCGTAGAAACAGTTCATAAATATAAAAATAAAATCTTTTTGTAATTTTCTTTGAGAATTACAACAGAATAAAAAAAAAATACTATTCACACAATTTTCTGAAAGTTGATCATTCCAAGCATCTCCACCAGTTGGGAAAATCTGGTAGAGTCAAAAGCCTTTGTGAAGATGTCTGCGGTTTGTGTATTAGTTTTGACTTCAACAATTTGAATATGCTTCTTTTCCACACAGTCACGGATAAAGTGATGTTTGATTTCAATGTGTTTTGTTTTGGAATGCTGAACGGGGTTTTTGGTGATATGGGGAACAGCAGTGTTGTCACACAGAATGGGTGTCTCATGGAATGTGATCCCATAGTCAAGCATCTGATGGTGTATCCATCTGACTTGGGAACAACAGAGGGTTGCGGCAATGTATTCGGCTTCGGCGGTGGATTGGGAAACGATGGATTGTTTCTTACATTGCCATGAGACAAGGCGGTTGCCAAGGAATTGACAACCTCCAGAAGTGGATTTTCGGTCTAAGTTGCAACCCCCGTAGTCTGAATCTGAATAAGCCACAAGATCAAATAAGTCAGTTTTAGGATACCACAGACCCAATTTTGGCTTATACTTTAAATATCTTAAAATACGTTTGACGGCAGATAAATGAGAGAGTTTAGGATTAGCCTGAAAACGTGCACACAAGCACATTGCAAACATGATGTCGGGTCTGCTGGCCGTGAGATACATGAGAGAGCCTATCATAGAGCGATAGAGATGCTGATCAACGCTTTCACCATCCACATCAGGAGTCCAACAATGACGAACTTCCACAGGAGTTTTTACCGGATGGGAATCAGCCATTTTGAACTTGGTCAAGATTTCTTTTACGTATTTTTCTTGATGGATAAGGATTCCTGACTCAGACTGATCAACTTGTAGTCCCAAAAAGAACTTCATTTCCCCCATGGAGCTCATTTCAAACTTAGATCACATCACTTCTTCAAATTCTTTGCAGAGACGGGGATTTGTAGATCCAAAAATGCTATCATCCATATAAATTTGCACCATGATTGTATCCTTTTCAGCCTTCCGTTTGAACAAATTTTGGTCAATTGCTCCTCATCTGAAACCATTCTCAAGCAGATGCTTTGATAAAGTTTCATACCACGCACGAGGTGCTTGGTGAAGACCGTACAATGCTTTGTCTAACTTATAAACACGGTCTGGAAAATTAGGATCAATGAAACCCGGCGGCTACTTGACATAAACTTCCTCTTGAACTTTGCCATATAAAAATGCGCTTTTGACATCCATTTGATGAACGGTGAAGTCCATGTAGGCTGCATAAGCGAGAAACATTCGGATGGCTTCCAAGCGAGCCACTGGTGCAAAGACTTCCTCATAGTCAATCCCTTCTTCTTGATAGAAACCTTGAACCACCAGACGGGCTTTATTTTGAATCATAGTGCCGCCTTCATCCTTTTTGTTGCGAAAAACACAACGAGTGCCGACTGGAACTTTGTTCTTGGGAAGATCTAACAAATTCCACACATGCAGCTTTGAGAATTGCTGTAGCTCTTCCTGTATTGCTTCCACCCAGCTGTTTTCTAGTAGAGCTGCTTTGATGTTCTTTGGTTCAGCTTGAGAAATGAAGTAAGAAAACATGTTGTTTTCAAATGCTTCACAGGCACTTCGGGTACTAACACCCACATTGAGTGGTCCAATGATGTTATTGGTGGGATGAATCTTGTGAATTCGCAGTTGAGGAATTTCATCTTCTTCCACGACTTCTTCCAAATTGGTAAGATTTTCAGCAGGAGGATCAACAATATCATTAATAGGATCTTCAGCAGGTGATTGTGGTGCAACATCAACTATTAGAATGGAGTTGTCTTCAACAGTTTCACTTGTTGCACCAGAACCGGAAGACTCTATGTCAGATTCAGCATTAGCAACCACAGGAATTTCAACCTGAGCAGATGAGGAAGAGCCTTGATCATTTATGTTCCCTAGATTGTTCACAGAGAAGTAAGGATTAGCATGAGTTGATTCAATAGAGAAATCAGGAAGATTAAATGACTTAAAACCTGAATCGACATCAAAGAGCCAATTGGGACCGTCTCCTGCGTCTGTATGATTGTTTTCATGCCAATTGATATCAATGGACTCCATCACTATTCTTTTCTTCTTATGGTAGACACAAAAAGCACGTTGATTGGATGAGTAACCAACAAAATAGCATTCATCAGCTTTGGCCTCAAACTTGTTGAGCTGATCTGAAGTGTTCAGCATTGTGCACACACACCCAAATTTTTTGAAGAAATCGATAACTGGCTTTCGCTTGTACATGATCTCATAAGGTGTTTTGTTGCAACTTTTTGTGATAAGAACCCGATTTTGCACAAAATATGCAGTGTTGACCGCCTCAGCCCAGAAAGTTACGGGAAGCTTAGAGTCAACAATCATAGTTCGTGCAGCTTCAATTAAAGTGCGGTTTCTTCTTTCAGCTACACCGTTTTGTTGAGGAGTATGAGGTGCACTAAATTGTCGAGAAATTCCTTTGCTTTCACAAAAGGAATCAAGAGTTGCATTTTTGAATTTTGTTCCATGATCGCTGCGGATAGTCTTCACACTTAGATTGAAGAGGTTCTGAATTTGAAGCAGATAGGTTTTTAAAATCTCTGGTGTCTCATCTTTCTTAGCTAAGAAAAACACCCAAGTGAATCGAGAAAAATCATCTGTTACCACCAGACAGTATGACTTTCGTCCAAGACTCATGACACTCACTAGACCAAAAAGATCCATGTGAAGCAATTAGAGAGGAGAGTCAATGGAATTGGTGGTTTTAGGCTTATGTGAAGATTTGTGCTGTTTTCCCTTGGAACATGAGATACAGTGTTCCATAGGAGTGAAATCTTTGAGAGGTAATCCAGTGACTACGTTGCCTCGAACCAGTCGGTTCATTGTTTTGAAATTGACATGTCCCAACCTTTTATGCCACAGGAAAGATTCATTTTCAGAAGCCTTTGAGAGAAAACACGATTCAATGCCCGATGGGTTGTTCATATCCAAGCTATATGTGTTGTATCTTCTGGGAGCACGCATGAGAATAAGTTCTTCCGGAATCACCACTCCCGACTTCAAGATAAGACATTATTTTGAATTGAATAAAGCATAAAAGTCCTTGTCACAGATCTGTGAAACACTCATCAGATTGTATTTCACCTGAGGAACAAAGTTGACAAATTCCAGACTATTTACTCCATTTGATACTGTTCCTTGTCCTTCAATCTTTCCTCCTCTTGGGTTTCCAGCAAAAGCAACATACTCTCCATCAATTTGCTGATAATCTTGCAGCAAGTTAAAGTGCCCAGTCATATTTCTTGAACATCCACTATCTACATGCCAGATGTTATCGCCGGTTCTTCTTGATTTACCCTATACACAACGAACCATTTATACGATTTGACCAAAATTGTTTCAATCAAGAAATTTTAGTGTCAGGATATGACCACTCATTGGAATCAGAATTACAACCATCCTTTTATGAAGCATGGTCATCAAATAGAACATTATTTTTAATTTTCCAAGTTCGTTTTAAATAATTTTTAGCATTTTTAATTCTTTTACGCCTAGATTTTCTACTGTGAGAAGACTTAGGCAACACATATGATTTTAATGAACTTTTGGAAGGCGATTCTTCATTAGAATTTGCGGTTGTCAATTTACAACTTTTTGAAACATGATTTGAGGCACCACAACTAAAACAAACGTTTTCACAAGATATCTTAGGCTGATAATAGTCATCACAAGGTGAAGATGATTGTGATGTTGAGGAATCTGAACATGAGACGGTTCTCTCATCAATAACTTTGTCTTGAAGACGATGTGCTTCCTTTAATCTGAAAAAGTCCATGTTGCTCATGGTTTCACGTGGTACATCATTCACAATAATTCCTGCACTTTTAAACATGGTAACACATGGCATAACATTCAAGGAATTAAGAACAAAAGGCAAAGCATTTTTAAATTTAGAAACATCACATCCCAAACCCGTATGCTCAGCAGGCATAGAATCAAAATACAAGTTTTCAACGTGTTCACAAATATTTAGTTTAGACACGGACATATTATTACATTCATCCGACTCAAGTTTTTTTAAAATAGTTCTGTCATTGGTACTCTTATCACAATCATCTTCGGAATTTACACAATTTAATTCTGCACAAGAAGCAAAACTGTCAGAATCAGAGGACGTAATATAATCATCAGGAGATAATGTGCAAACAAAAGGTGTGGAAACATGTGGAGTTGGCATATCAGCAAATCTCCCTGATTTAGAATAAGGAGGTGGATGAGAGTTATACCCAAGACCTTCTGTGCCTTTTCTATTAAATTGTTTATCAATTATTCCAAACAGAATATTCTGATCCATATCCATGTGGTCAACCTGTAAATTGGCTTTTTCTGCCTTTTGGACTCTTTTAGTTAAAATCGTATTGTTAATAGTTTGAGTATTGAGTTGAACAATTAAAGAACAATTTTCACCAGATATGTCACGAATTTTCTTTAAGTAAAGTTTCTCATTTTTGGCAACAGAGTCATACATAACCTTAATGTGATCTCGTTCATCAATCAAGGATTGATTGATGAATCTGTATTTGTCACACCCCAACCGACGGCAGAACACGTCGGGGCGGACGAGTAGACTGTTCAAAAGCACATGATCATACTAAAGTTACATATGTTATTTAATTCAAATTTCAAAGTATTGTTTCAACAAAACAAGAACAAAAGAGCATGAATACATCAATAAGTTCAATTTCATTAACTAGGCCTTGCACGTCCTATGTGTTAATCCATGCATGAAACTTTCAATTATTTGTAGCTTTGATGAAAACGAGGGTCAACTAAAAAGTTGGTGAGTGTACACAGGTTTTGACACCACAGATAAGTTCAATGTTTTGAAATACAATTCATATGAAACATGGATTAATAAGGCAATTATGGAGAACCACTATAGTTTAAACTGGGGCGCACAATCAAACCTTGTGACTGAGAGGCATAGCACGCATGCTATCCTTAAATGTGAGGCACAACCCGCAGGTTATCCTTTATGTACTCGGTAACAATCACCCTAACCGGGTGGGTTTGTCAGACACAATAGATCTATCACTGTATACCGTCGGCTTGTACGGAGCTAATGATTGCACTTGCACTTGCACAGAAAAATGTTTTTAAATGTTCAAAAATTATAGTTTGCACAGATAGTGTTCAGGCATAAGGCTCAAATTGCACACATGTTCATAATGTTTTGAATTGTATAAAAGTTGCACAAATGTTCAATGAAATCGTGTTTCACCCCAAAAGTATAAAAATGTAAGAAAAAGGGGCTATGTAAACTCACATTGGATTCGTAGCTTGGATGTCACACAAGTACTAGTAGTTGCACATATAGTTTAGCTAACCACAAGGTTAACCTAAATTTGAATAACATATGTGTATCAATGACATGCTCAGGAGGTTAATGAATAAGGGGTTTGGGCAAGATTTAATGATGTGTATTTTAATGTGTTTGTTTATTAGGGAATTGGATATATATGTATATGTGTATACATATATTTGTTTACAACATCAATGAATAAGCGTTTAACTGATTAGGGTTCTTTTATCGGAAGACACTCGGGTATAGAAATAATTAGATAGTTTTCTTTTGTTTGTGGTTTAATAAATAGAGTGAACTAATTTGAATAAATGATTAACTTATAAAAATGAATAAATAATTAGCTAAATAAATAATTCTTTTATTTATTTATAGCTTGAGGTTCCAAGAAAATTAAATGTGAAATTTATGTGTTAATTAATTAATAATTAAGTCAAAAATATATATAAGAAAACACGTACTTTATATACAATAAAAAGTTTTATGAAAAAGAATGTTTAAATCTTTACGAGGCGAAAGGCTTCATAAACATTTATGTTCTAAATATGTTATAAACCACGCATTTTATTTATTTAAAATTATTAGGTTAACGATTTGGCTTATAAAATATACCCGAGTCCCGGAGATTTTATAAAATAATTTTATAGAACGAAAAGAGGTTAAAATTCAGTTTAAAAAAATGATTTAAAAAGTTTTGCAGACAACGGGACTCGAACCTGGGTCTGCTCGGAAAGGGAACAAGCCGCTTGACCACTGGACCAGCCTGGTCTTCGTGTTAACATCCCAGCAGGTTTATTCATAAACCGTGATCGCCAGGGGACTGGGTTTCAGGGCAGAGGCATGCTTAAAAACAAGGTGCGGGGCAAGGGTCGAACCCGCGACCTTGTTCGAGGGAGACGAGGGTTTTAACCGGTTGATCCTGGGCGTTTGCCTTGGTCAAGAATGGTTATGAAATTGATTTATCACCCATCTTCGTCTCGCCTTCTTCCCCAAAACCACCGGCCTCGAACCCTAACTCTATGGTCACCCAATTCGCACCTGATCGAACCTGTAACCATGGGGCTTTTGCTCAGGGGTCTAAGACGAATCCAATGACGTAATTTTTACCTTGAAGTATGGCGTGTGGAGGGCGGACAGTACCGACGTCCGAATCGGAGTTTTACGAACTTGTCAGGGCTCCACAGGTGTATAGCAACGCGAACGAGTGTTTAGAGAGTCTCGGATGAGTGTCGCGACGGGGATGGGTTTGTAATACGGATCAATTTCCACATAGAATACACGAATCGGTGGGGGTTCGCGATTGGGACGGTTTTGGAAGGCAAAACGATTTTGATTCAATGATTCTATTAAATTGGGTCATTACTCGCATTCGGAATCCTTTGTATAACGTCCACACATGATCGGACATCATTAACAGCTTCGATTACACCTGCTTGAAATCGATTTGTGTTCCTTTGACTTTGGAGAAGTCAAAATCGGGTTCAATGGTCCAAATGGTTTAGAGGGGGGGGTTCAAGTTGCAATTGAAGGGTTCAAAAGGGTTGAAAGGGGGTTCAAGACTACCTTCTATTTATTTCAATCTTTTTCTTGAAATTGTATTTAACTTAAAAATTTTCTTATCTTTTTATATAAATTAATTATATTATAAAAGAAAAAAAATGATTTATTTAAGATGTTAAACATATATATGTATATATTCGTCGAACGGATATTTTGTGTGTCAAAATAAAATATATGTATATATAAAATATATGTATATATATATATATATATATATATATTTATCTACATACACAAACAAGACTTATAGAAATGTGTAAACGCAAGTTTTAGATTTCGAATGGAAACATTAATTAAAATAATAGTCATTGTGGTATAATGTGTTGAGCAAGCACGGGATGTAAACGTTGTGTTATTATAAATAAATAAAAAAAATAAAAAATATGGCCGAAAATTCAAGGATGTTACAGTATCCCCTAGTTGAGGGAATTTCGTCCCGAAATTCAACTGAAGGAGACTACTGAAATGAGAAGATAAAGAATTTCGACTGTTGGTTTAGGATGTACAATTGATAATAAGACTTAGGTTTTGATACACAAAGCCGGACATGAATGATGGTAGTGGATCTAGTTTGAAAGGGATTGAGGGGGGGATTGTCGAAGAACGTTTTGTGTTCCAAAGATGGAGTGCATCACTTGAAGTGAAGATGATGAGGTCTTGATGATATTTGTTTAGTATGTAGTCTAATGTGTTCAAGAAATGTTACTGAATAAGAGATTTCACAAACATTGGTCAAGGTCAAAATGACATAAAACTTCACGTGATACGAATGACGTCACTACTGATAATATGACAGGAACACTTATATATAGGAAGTACCAGCGGCGTATCCACCATGCCCTTATCATATCACATTAGTTCCGTTATTATATATCACGATAGGTTTTATGTCATGACAGGATTTACTATATTTTCCATGCGTTGACTTTTATAATTACGTGTGCACCCGTAATTACTCAATTCATCGTATGGTCCGTATAGATCATCCCATTGTGCGGGTAAATAGGGGACACAAAATCACTTAACACATATGGGTTGCAAATAAATAACTGTGCCATAGATAGTGAGGTCAATCAGAAGCTAGAGAGCAGTAATGTAACACGACTTAGGGTTTCACAGTTTCCTCGTGTTTGAACAAGGATACGTCAAACCCCAAGTAGTCTAAAGTTTGAAGTTTTCAACTTTCATGTGTAGGGTGAATCATCATGTCTTGTGATCCCTTGATTGCAATAATCGTACCCAATCTAGTTCTATGTGCAAAGTAAGCATCCGAGTTTCATTTTTAATCTTGTATTATGCATATTGTAAACAGATAAGTTTCAAGTATGACGTGAACAACTTGGTATCATGTGTATTGCATCCAATCATGTATCATGCATCACGTGAATAATCTAGTATTGTGTATCATGTACTAAATATGGTATCACATATATTGCAAACAGACAAGTTTCATGTATCCTGTGATAAATCCAGTGTTGTGTATTGTGTGAGTGCTCGCATGTAAGTTACAGAATCTCATGAGTATCATAAATTATAGAATTTGGGGGTGTTTAGAGTGATGTGTTCATGAATAACTGATCTGTGTTTTATAAACAAGTAATTATAATTCATTATTGTTTGTATAAAATAGTGAAAATAATGAGTTGGATAACTAGATAAATGGATGAATGAGTAAAACTCTTTTATGAAAATTTTTAATTATCATAGGGATATTTCAAAAGAAAAATAATGGCTAAACCATTTAGTGATTAATCTCAGATTTGGTAATAATTAATTTAATGAAATAGAGAGTCATAATTAATTGTAATTTAAAATAATGTTCTTATAAAAATAAGTTTGTACTGGGTTTTCTCTCGTGGGGAAAAATTTATAGAAGTTTATATTCTAGATAATATTCATAAACCATAGGTTTGATAAATGCTTTGTTTGAGCAAAATCACGAGTTTGTTTAAATCAGAAAATGATTAGTTTGCAAAATGGGTTTTAGGTATGTGCACCGAATTGTAATAAACAAAACGATGATGTTTAGATTGTACTCATTCGGTAGCATAACCGAATTGGTACTTTGACAAATCAAAGTGATTCAAATTCTTATACTTTCAAGAAGACATGCTTTAGCCTATAGGTGAACACTCACTTCGGGAATTCCCAGGAAAGCATTCGGATCCTTCGGTTGATCTGGATTTATATGCAATGCTTTCCTAGACAGAAGACCCAAAGTACAGGCATTCACCCTTCCGGATTGCACATGTTCTTTACTGATTTTCAGAACTCAAAAATTTGACGGGATTAAAAGGATTTTCAATAGACTTTAGGCCTGAGAGTTTAAATTTGTTCACAAGTGGGGATGAAGGCATACTTCTTATTGTGTGAGAGTGACTGTGTGTAAATACTTGGATATGAATAAGTGTGTACTAAGACTTGGGATAGCATTCTATAGGTTCAAAAAAATAGCATGTAATCACACAGTGTGGTAAGCAAGGTGTTACAATGGTAGCAAAAGCATAAACATGTGAGTGTAGCACATATGATAACATGTATTGAATCATGCAATGTAATCCCTAAGATACTATGTAGGATAATCACATAAGGGGAATATCCTAAGGTTATAGACTAGGTCATCAGCTTCTAATAACCTAATTCCCTATAACCATGGCTCTGATACCAATCTGTCACACCCCAACCGACGGCGGAACACGTCGGGGCGGACGAGTAGACTGTTCAAAAGCACATGATCATACTAAAGTTACATATGTTATTTAATTCAAATTTCAAAGTATTGTTTCAACAAAACAAGAACAAAAGAGCATGAATACATCAATAAGTTCAATTTCATTAACTAGGCCTTGCACGTCCTATGTGTTAATCCATGCATGAAACTTTCAATTATTTGTACCTGAAACATGATGAAAACGAGGGTCAACTAAAAAGTTGGTGAGTGTACACAGGTTTTGACACCACAGATAAGTTCAATGTTTTGAAATACAATTCATATGAAACATGGATTAATAAGGCAATTATGGAGAACCACTTAGTTTAAACTGGGGCGCACAATCAAACCTTGTGACTGAGAGGCATAGCACGCATGCTATCCTTAAATGTGAGGCACAACCCGCAGGTTATCCTTTATGTACTCGGTAACAATCACCCTAACCGGGTGGGTTTGTCAGACACAA
Source organism: Smallanthus sonchifolius (assembly GCA_023525975.1). Classification (NCBI taxonomy): domain Eukaryota; kingdom Viridiplantae; phylum Streptophyta; class Magnoliopsida; order Asterales; family Asteraceae; genus Smallanthus; species Smallanthus sonchifolius. The sequence continues at coordinate 36,574,365 of CM042032.1, read as the reverse complement.
TAGATCTATCACTGTATACCGTCAGCTTGTACGGAGCTAATGATTGCACTTGCACTTGCACAGAAAAATGTTTTTAAATGTTCAAAAATTATAGTTTGCACAGATAGTGTTCAGGCATAAGGCTCAAATTGCACTCATGTTCATAATGTTTTGAATTGTATAAAAGTTGCACAAATGTTCAATGAAATCATGTTTCAACCCAAAAGTATAAAAATGTAAGAAAAAGGGGCTATGTAAACTCACATTGGATTCGTAGCTTAGATGTCACACAAGTACTAGTAGTTGCACATATAGTTTAGCTAACTCACATTGGATTCGTAGCTTTGAAGTGTCTTTCCTTGCTTGAATCTGTCTATACCAGTCCTTTTGATGAATCTTTTGGCTCTTAAGGTCAACATGGCCATGCACCAATCAATGTCCATTTTCTCCAAATCATCAGGATTAATCTGCTCCAAGTCATCAGATTGAAAGCTAACCGGTGTTAGATTTCTAGAAATCAGTGCATCACAGCACGACATGAAAGCAGTCATGATTGGGACATAATAATCAGGAATCATGGTGACAGTCTTTTGAGGAACAGAAGAGCCGGTAGAATTAATTGCAGCAGCTGAAGGAGGGACATCAGTCTGAAAGTAGGGGCTACCGGATGAGCTTGATCCAGCAATAAGAGATGTGTTTCCAGACTGATTTAACTGGGTGACTGCTCCCTTCTTAATCTCAATTTCATAAGATTCAAGAATGCTATGGACTTCCTGTTGAGACAGAGCACTCAGATTCTCAGTCTTTTTGATCATGATTCGATACATATTCCATTCCTCAGGAAGAGAATCTAGGAGTTTCTTGTTTAGATCAAGAGTAGGGTACTCAACTCCCATTACTTTCAACCTTGATACAATGCTTGAGAAACGGTTGATCAAATTAGATATTGATTCTCCCCTTACACTGCTGAACATCGCATATTGTTTCTTGATCAGATCTCTTTTGCTTTCCCTGACATCCTCACTTCCCTCATATCTTGTGCACAATACAGCCCATAAGTCTTTGACAGTTGTGTACTCAGCAAAGATGTTGAAAATATCCATAGGAAGAGCCATGGCAATAGTCCCGTAGACCTTGTTGTCTCGGGCAATCAAGGCAAGATCTTTCTCATCATACTCAGATACTAACTTAGGACGTTGAACATCGGCATTGGTAATTACGGGCTTGTGGGGACCATCGGTGATAGAACTCAGCAATGTATAATCGTGAAATTAAAAGAAAAGCTTCATCTTTTCAGTCAAGTCATCAAATTCTCTTGTGGACACAAGAGCAGGTGGTCTATTTCACCCAGAATGTTCTGTTGAACTTGAAGTGGCCATAATATTCGGAATCGAAACTAAAACAGTAACTAGTTTCGATAGAACAACTTTTATCGAAACAACTAGTTTCGATATGACAGCTTTTATCGAAACAACTAGTTTCGATAGGACACCTTTTATCAAAACAACTAGTTTCGATAGGACAAGTTTCGATAAACACAGTTTCTATATAAGACAAAAATCTAGTTTCGATAGTACCTTCTCCTGACAAAACGTAGACAAGAAGTTTCGATGATCAACAAAAATCAGAAACTGTCCCCAGTAGTTTCGATGCCTTCTTCTCCAAGCTCAGAAATACTCCATTGATGATAAGCTCCAGAAATCAATAGTGCAGAAATGACAAAACAATCCAGCGAAAACCTTCGTCTAACACTCCTGATCACTAATCCAATCTCCGATTCTTGAAATCACGAACAAAAATCCTAGAAAAACGATGAAACAGTACGTCTGAGATATTATGTGCAGATTCCAACAAAAATCTCAAATACCTCACAAATCACCTAGAATCGATCACAAAACCTGATAACACTCAAAAACACTAGAGCATATAGCTCTGATACCAATTATAGTTTCAGATTTAACTTGAAATCACTGATTTGATCGATTATACACACACACAGGCGGAAACTGTGTGTATGGTGGTGAAACAGATGATAGAAACATTGTTGGTGAAGATAACCGGCTAACCACACTATGAATCAACACGCTTATGGTATGAAAATTTAAGAACATAGTGCATAAACAACTGCAAATTGTATTGATTCAAGAACAATGTGAAAGAGAAGGTTCAGGGTTACAGCTGCTACTCTCATCCTAAACATTCTCAAACTAGGCTATTTATAGTAGTGACAGGTATCGAAACTATGTTCAATCGAAACTACTAGTTTCGATTGACCATTTACAAGTGATACACAGATTGTCGAAACTACCATCTATCGAAACTACTAGTTTCGATTGAACAAACTCAATTGAAACTAAGTAGTTTCGATGGCCAGACTTAGCTAATAAAGCAGTAAATTATAGAAAACTGAAATTACATTTAATGAAATGACATAAAGTAAACTAGTCTAAAACTGTTTAAACATACAATAAATGACAACAGCTTATACATAAGATATGACTCTACAGGTTTCCAGTCTTTCGGCCCCATTACGCAATAAATAGTCCCAAGGTAAGGTTCTAACTAGTTTCTAATAACTTGGTTATTTCCACTAAGCTAGGAACTTATAATTAAGAGATGTTATGATGGCTTAGGACCTTGATCGAAGTCGTTGTGCTGTTTACGTTAGCACGTAAAGATTGTTTGAAAGAGAAGAAAGTTAGAGGTGAGTTTTGTGAGGCCCTTTTTAAATATTTTACTTTAAGAGTTTTGGGTTGGTATGCATGCTAGAAAGATTTACATAAATGCTATATACCTTAATTCAATAATTTGGGATAGCATTCATGTTATAAGAGGTTATGTATAAATGATTTCTAAATCTTAAAACAAAGTAACAGAGTATTCATGAGATATCAAAGAAGTGTTGGGTAACCATCCTACTCGTATGTAGTTATCTGACAAACATAATGTTCTATCTAAGGAAAGAGTGGTGTATAAATCCCTCCTTGACCCGTCATTCTTTCTTGGGAACATCTCTGTTAGAGGTACTACTCTAGAAGGATAACTATATTATCTTCTTTAATAAACCATGAAGAAACCTTTACGTGGATTTAGGATAAAGATTGATTTTAAAAGAGAGAAAGAAAGAAATAAATGGATACTTGCCTTTTAGCAGGATTTCATAAAGTAAAGGTTTTGAGAAACAAAATGGTTTTGACATGTAAAACGTTTTAGAACTTATCATGGTGTGCCCAGATAAGTAATGGTAGAGAAGCCAGGGTTTTACCTTGACTTGCAGAGGTCTTAACAATTAATTTCTTGACAAAGAGTAAAGAGAAAGTGATAGAGTTTTGGCATGTTTTGCCATGTCAAATATTTGGACCATATTGGTCTGTAAAGAAAGAAAAGATTTTGCCACATCTGGCAAAATTCCACATAATATCTTGCAACTTAGATAGACGTAGAGATGTACTGCATTCATCCTTGGAATGTAGTATAGACACCTTGAGCAAGGGTATCTATAAGTGGTGACGACTGCTTAGAGGCTGACATATATTTAAGCATGTGTATCAGGTAAAGATGTAGCTTCCTGCAGTAAAGGCACGAGGCTAGAGTAGAGGCATGTGGTTGGCTATCTTGCATTCTCTGACGAACTGGCATTTGAATAGACGTATTTGTACCTTGTTTGGAATGTACATTAAACAAAGTTATGATATAAAATAGTATTTTTAAAGTCTTCCGTTGTGGATGATCTCTGTTTACTATATGTTCATGAGTAAATCCGACAAGTGGCCGACATCTCGGGTGAGCCGGGATGTGGGTGTCACAAGTTGGTATTGGAGTTATAGTTTAGGAGATTTAGATACTTGCCCAAGTATCTAGACTTAAACTAAGATTAAGGGACAGTAAGAATGCTAGTAGTGATGCGAGTCAAGATAACCTGATGCTAAGGATAGAGAAAGGAAAATGGTAGGGATATTTAGTAAGAACATGATAGAGGGATAACTAGAGCACCAAAAGTGGCGTAAATGATTAATTTCGTCGTGGCCATAATTATTAATATTTACAATACACATGTGTTCTAGCTATCAATCCATCATGCAAATACTCAAATACTTCATATCTTTTGTAGAAATGGTTGGTAGAGGTAAAGGCAGAAGAGGAGGAAGGGTTAATCCCAATACTCCTAGAAGGCAGAAGCGGTCTACCAGCAATGCCGAACCTGAGATAGAACATGGTGAGAGCGAAGAGCGGGTAGAACTGTAACACCTCGAAAGTTCCTATAGAATAAAAGGGTTAAAAGTGTCAAAATATAAAGTTCAGGGGTTGAACTGTAAGTTCTCCAAAGATGGAGGATTAAAAGTGAAAATTCTTAAAATAGAGAGGATGTCGGACCAATAACTCAGGCCATTTCGGTCCGACATGTGTAGAGGAAGTAATAAACCAGTTGATGACACCTCTCCGATGACTCAGCTCTAAGTTTCAACGCGTGTCTGATGACTCAGCTGGAAGTCGGACCGATATGCTTTTGGATGTCAGACCGATATACTTTTCATGTCGGTGTGATATGTGGAAGTCGGACCGATACGGTTTTTATGTCGGTCCGACGTGTGGGCACCAAGCCAAATAAACCGCCATAAGGGATGTCAGACCGATATGGTCCTACATGTCGGTCCGACATGAGTCCAAAATTGGCCTATAAATAGATTTCAATGGCAGACGAGTTTGAGACATCATTCACACACAAAAACACACTCAAACACACACACTTAGCCTAGGAATCTGTGCCAAAGTGCCAGTACGCATTCGGAAGTCCCGATTCTAGCTTTTCGTCCGCAATAAGCCGTAGATAGTTCAAAGGTAAGGTTCCGACTATTTCACTATGAATTGGTTATTTACAATTGGGCAAGATATGTTTATTTAAGGAAGGTTATTATGGTCTAGGATATTGTACGAGGTATTGAGTTCAGATATACGAATTGAGATACTATCGAGGTGAGTTCATACACACTGGGAACTATTTTTATAAGGGTTTTGAACGTGAGTTCATCTAACTGGGAAATATTTTATAAATGGTTTTGATATGAAATAATATGTTTTCCATGAAATTTTATGATTCCCGATTTTAAATACTATCAAATATGTTTTGGGCAAAGAAAGATATCAAATAATTTTAATTGAAACCAGATTTAAATACGAATTGTTGAAACGATATTTTTAGACCAAGTACCTTGAATTATTATCAATGCGTCAGATAATATCTTTCATGTGGTGGGGTGTATTATGACTGTAATTCTTGTGTCGACCAAGCCTTCAGTTTCTGGGCGGTCTACCGTTCAGTTTCGGCAGTAGACTATTGTCTAGTGCGGACAGTATTATCACACCCCAACCGACGGCGGAATACGTCGGGGCGGATGTGTAGACTGTTCATAAGCACATGATCAAGCTACTGTTTCGTATATTAATTTTATCAAGATTTCGTTACATAAATTCAATCAACAACCAAAATCAAATACATCCACATGTTCTAGTTCTTTTTTCACTAAGTCCAAATCCTATATGTTGTATCTTGCATATGATAACATACACTAGTACCTGAAACATGATGAAAACAGGGTCAACTAAAAATACTTGGTGAGCATACATAGGTTTTGACACCACAAGTAATATCAAGAGTTTGTGTACAATTCATATGATGCATGGATTAATAAGGCAATTATGGAGAACCACTATTGTTTAAACTGGGCGCACAATCAAACCTTGTGACTGATAGGCATAACACGCAGGTTATCCTTAAGTGTTTTCGGCAACAATCACCCTAACCGGGTGGGTGGGTCAGACATAATAGATCTATCATTGTATACCGTCGGCTTGTACTGAGTTAATGATTGCACTTGCACTATGCACAAAATTAGGTAAATGTTGTTTGCATAAATAGTGTTCAAGCATAAGTCACAAATTGCACACATGATCATAATGTTTGAATTGTAATAATTACAAGTAGTTTGAATGTAATCATGTTTCACCCCAAAGATGTAAAAGTGAAAAAGGGGCTACGTAAACTCACCTGACTTGTGTACGAGTAGCACTACACAAGGATGCAATGGAAAACACAAGAGTTTGCCTGTGAACCGCTTACGTATGCCCTAGAATTATAAGCATAATAGTTAGGGATACAATGGGGTTCTGTGAAGACGACACGGAAGATTTGAACGTCCTAGAACATACTTAGGATCAACGAGTAGACGAACTTGTCCACGAGAATAAGGATTTCTTAATATAACATTAAGGTAAATCTGTTTCGTGTCGAACGTCTCTAAATACGAATATAATATTTAAATAATTATTCGTGTGTTTGCACCATTTAATATTGGTCTAGGAAAATAATATAGATTATTATATTATTTTTAAGTTTAGAGAATAATACGAAATTTAATTGCATGACAAAAATAATAAATTTATTATTTTATTCGAAACTTAACAACGTGAGTAATAATATAAATAATTATATTATTTATTACTTTGAAACGTTACATAAGGTTTATTAACGTGCCGAAAATAATATACAAATATATTATTTTAAATTGGAGTAATGGGTTGAAAATAATGTAAATATATTATTTTTAAAAGTGGGAAAAATCATAAAAAAGGATTGTCAAACCTTCGGGGCTAAAACACATTAATATAATGATATAATAATATTGGGATAGTTTTTATATTAAAATAGTGCTTTAAAAATAATGTTTAAAAAAAAACACAGGTGCAGAGACTCGAACCCGGGTCTCTCCCACACAAGTCCAACACCTTAACCAACTCCGCCCGCTAGGGTATCGCGTTAGAATCTGGATCAGAAAATTTATAACATACAATTTCAGTGTTCATCCCTCCCATACGCATACACATTCAAATCCAGTCCCGATTCCATCAATTTCGTTTACGATTGATCAAAACAGTAAAGGGGGTTTGGTAATTCGAGTATTGGTGAATATGTGTGTGAGTTTAATTTGAATATCATCAAGCCTAGGGTCGTTTGTAGGTCCCCGGATGTCTCAGATCGTTACGTGTGGTGTGTGACTACTCGGACCGGGTGCGGAATGCCCGTGACTAGGTGGAGAATCAAGCAACACAAAGTAAACCGACAACGAAATCACTTTCAAACTCCGTCTATTATAAACTTGAAGGTTACACAGAGAATACTACAGAGTGCAAAATGTCTACGTACATAAATTCTGTCAACCTATCCTATTTATACTAGACCTGATCTCTGCGCACTTATCAAGTGCGCAGGGCAAATTGTTCATGCATACTTAGCAAGTACGCAGAGTATTCTTGTGTACTTGTTAAGTACGCACGAAGTAATTCCTTCGCACATGCTAAGTGCGCAAAACACTTAGAGAAAATATACAACAATAACATGCATTAGAAATTACAACTCGATAACTAATACATACAAACACTAACATACAAAGACTAATTTATACAAGACAAGTACAAAAGCTAAGACACTATCCAGAGTGTCTGTCACACAAAAGTGCTTCAACAAACTCCTCCTTGATAACAGCTCTGGATTGTCTTCGGTCTTCACTGCTCCCCAGCTTTAGCTTTCATCTTCTTCTAGTCAAGGCAGAACTTGATCACCTTGTCATATTTAGAAGCAAGGAACTTTGTCCACTCGTTCGTGTACATGCAGTACTTGTCAGCTAGGGCCTCCAGATCTTTCACAGAGAAGTTTATGAAGCAGACTTAATCAAACACTCTGATCAGTTCCCTTGGCACTAAGCTTCCACTATCGGACCACACCTTTCCAATCACCACTGCCTCGCCCGATTTAGGATCTACGTACCAGTATCATATGTTACCGAGGATATCCTGAGATAACTTGCTGAGGGGAATCTTGGTTTCACACAGCACTGGCTTGTATACCAGTTTCTTTAAGCTTCTATTAGTCACAGGATGTCTAGCGTTCTTGTCCCTGACTCGCTTGGGCGCTTGAGGCTTAAACATTTTGAATTTCCTAGATCTTACCTCTCGCTGTAGGACCTGCCACAAACCCATCGCTACTGCGTGATTTGAGTGACCCAGCAGCTCTCGGTTTACTAGGTTCACGAGGTCGTATCTTGGCAAGGAGTTGAAAGCTTCGCTGGTTGGTTTCAAGTATTTGACCCCCCCCAGCTCGCTTGATTGCAAACAACTGCTTATCCTCCTCGAACTTCACAGCTAAGATCATCCCTGTCGCTCCGTGTTTGTCTATGATTGAAGTCTTTTGCCAGACAGGAGCCGGATCCTTCGATGAACTTGCTGGCATATCTTTGTCTTTCTGTGACTTTGGATCCACAGGTGTAGGGTCGGCAGGGGAAGCTTTCAAAGGCTCGACTGAACCTGTGTCAAGATGAGTTTCAAAGGATGGAACTTCGAAGATCTCTCCATATTCAAATTCATACTCTCCTTCCCCTTCGCCCTTGGGAACTTCGATTACCAAATCATCATCTTACTCATCCCAGTCATCACCAGAGTCGATCTCTCCCTCTTCCAGATTGCAGAGAGCCTCGATCTATGCTTCTTTGGAATAGTCTGGGTCTAAGAATAAGATCACATCATTCGACATGTCATCTGATAGATCTTTCAGAACGTCAGCCACCGACTTTCCTTTACCATCACCTCCACCTTCACTCTGAGTGGACTCCCCCTCAGCCATAGGCACTGCAAAAATGGGAACAATTGCCCAAGCCGACGATTGCTTCTCACTTCTGCTCGGTCCGGCTTCAGGATCTTTGTCCTGATCATCACCCTTAGTCAGATCAACTAAGTGACAAGCCTCTTCACTGCTAGGCTTAGGTGGTTGCTTCTCCACTAGCTCCTTCAACTTCTCCCCCTGAGCAGCAAGCGTCTTGGCCATATCACATACCAGTTTGACCATAGTGTCATGCTCTAACCACTGCTTTTCATCAGCCGCCCGTTGTTTCTTCAACGCGGCTACTTCATCAATCAAAGAGTTGATCTGGCCCTATTGCTTGTCAGATTCTTCTATTGATTTCCATTCCATTTCAAGAAGACTCGTGACTTGAGTTTCTAGGGTAGTGATCCGTGTATCACGAAGATCAGATCCCCTGGAAGATGATGCTTCGGCTTGATGAGTTGGGAAGGTGAAGATTTCATCGAAATCAAATCCATGAGTAAAATCTAACTCATGAAATGGTTCACTGATGTGTTAAAGAGTGGTTGTGGGGATTGAGGTAGGGATGGTGGTTGATTGGATGGTGGTAAAGGTGATGGTGACAGACTCGGTTAGAATAGGAGTTGTCACCGTCATTTGGAAAGATTGCACAGAGAGGGATACTATCACAGGAACCTCCTCTGTGATAGCAATGATAGACACAAAAGGTGTTACACGTGGCCTCCTCTGATGTCGCCTGTAAAGCTGTTATGAAGGTGAGGTAGAAGTGGAATCAGTACTCACAGCCGTTACATGTGCTTGCCTCTAAGAACTGAGTTCTACCTCACGAAGGATAGCTTGTTGCGGCCTATCCCCCCGTTGCTTATTTATACTTTCTCTTATGCGTCTCTGTATAGCAGCGTCCGAATCAGAATCGGGATCGTATTCACTGCTAGTCTCTTATCGCTTTCTCTTGGAAGATGACACAGGAAGGGTCACCTTCTTCAGTCTTCTTGGGGTGCCTGGGACGGTGCATCATCAGACTCAGAGGAATCTGTCTCGGTCGATTCAGAGTCGGAATCTTCAGCACCTCCAACTTCTTGTTCTTCAGACAATTCATCTTCAGATTCAACTTCCTCTTCTTCCTGTTGTTCATCACTATGTTGACTGAGTTCTGGCTCAGACTCGGCACTATACCATCTGAAGTCAGCAGGGGCCACATATGCTTCATTGATCAGGGGGCCAAAGAGTGGAGTATGCTCAGGTGTAGGTTCTACACTTCCTGGCGTTAAGAACTGTGAGAAGACTCTCTTTACCACCCGCTTCACTTGCAGTCTCTCCCCAATAGCAGGTAGATTTGGCGATGCATCATTGATCAATAGTTGCCCAAATCTTGGGTATAACAGGAATCTAAATCTCTCTGTCGTATTGATTTGATCAGTTAAGGCTTTGTAGATGTATCTTGAGAAGTTCAAACCCATGTTGAGAGACAAACCAACCATGGTTGATGCAAGATCATGTCCCATGGCATCCTTCCCCGCCTTCCTGGAAGAAATGCACATGATCATAACGTGGGCAAAGTACCTCCACTTATCTAGCACCCACATCTTCTTGTAAGATGAATAATCCCGTACACCGACGTATCCCATACGCTGCCTCCAACACCCATCCACAAAGTAATCAGGATAGGCAGTTGGGTCGGTGGCGAGATCCCGAAACTGTAAGACCCTTCAAAATGTGTCCTTAGAAAAAGCAATGTCATGACCCGTAACAGTAGCCCGAATGACGTTAGGGGTTACCGTGCAGTCATGATCCGCTGTGTCCCATAACTGCTCCAGATACGGTCTTGAAACTATCGGCTCTCCCTGTATTGAAGTGCAACACCCTTCCATTCGGGTTCAGTAAGTGCTAGTAGATTGAACTCACTAGTAAAATCACGAGCCATCACTACAAAAACACACAATGAACACAATAAGAACAAGAAGATTCATTGGAATTGAAAGAACTGAACAGGGTATAACACATGCACATAGACTGAGTTTGCAGACTTAGGAATTTTTCCAAAATGTCCTTTACTTTAGCAAGTACGCAGGCAGTTGTTCTTGCGTACTTAGCAAGTACGCAGGCAGTTGTTCTTGCGTACTTATCAAGTACGCAGGAGGAATACCTTGCGTAGTTGCTAAGTGCGCAAGTACTGACACTTAGAACCATTTCAAAATCCAAAAATTCATTCGACGTGAGTCTTTGCCGTGAATTAAGGTCACCACAAGGTCGAAATGCTAGATTATAACCTATGGAACCAACACCAATAGCAATGACATGCTACACCCGGTCAGTCTTGACCTCGAACAGGTCCGAAGCTTAGTCTCGGCACCTCAGTGGGTCAAAACCAAAATCAATACATGATAAGGACGATTACGAGATCATAGAGCTTCGATTAATGATTTAAAACAAATTTTAGGTCATAATTTAGGTTAACTACAACCTAAAACGATCACAAATATGAAAAACAAAACCCTAGTTCAAGTTCAAGAATCGGTCCACATTTGTCGATTTTGTGGATGAAATGCTCTGAGATTCTGACCAAAAGTTAGATGGATGATGATGAAACTATAATCGGGACGAAAAATCTCTTTGGAACACACCAAAATTTGAGTAAAAAATGAGCAGATGTATTCAATAGTGAGAAACGTTTGAAATGAGATGAAACCCAAGAAAAATTCTGACTGCTGTATATATACCCAACACAAACTGGTCGTGCGTACTTGTTAAGTGCGCAGGACTTAACTCCTACATACTTACTAAGTACGCATGACTTAAGTATTGCGTACTTGTTAAGTACATAGGGTTTACCTCATGTGCACTTAATAAGTACGCAGAGACCCTTGTGTGCTCAAACTTTCAACTCAAATTATGAAGATTTCAAGTCAAATAACGAACAAGATAAACACATTCAATCAAGAGGATTCAAAGTCAATTCAAGAAGGTTAAACACAAATATTTTTGGCTTTTCTGATTAAAATTAAACTGTACACAAACTTAGAATCTTTTTAATCTTTTCTAGATAGAAATATACAAGTATATACACACACTACTTTTGTTCAAAGACACGAGAATAGGTTCATATCAGGCTAAACTATAGCAAAAAAGATACAAGATAAACGTCAAAGAATATGGGATCATATCATGGATTACAATTTATTCATACGTAATAACCACATAAACAAGTAATTCAAGTTGGCAATATTATAAGATTTGAAACCATAAGCATCTTTGTATCACGTTCTTCGGTGTTAAGGTATTAATTTTAAGATATACAACGTGTACCCCACTGATATGCTACAGAAATGTAAATTGCACTATCTCAAGGCATCTAAGATTTTCCCAAAGATTTTCAAATCTCTAGAATGAAGTTACAACGTTTAGCATAGAAAAAATCAAGCAGAATCCATAAGGATTATCAAGAATCATAAGATTCAGAATCGAGTGATTCAGATGTCTTGGTTTGATTGGATTTTCTTCTATGAATATCATATGATGATTCAGGTTAATAGATATGGAGTCTGAGGATTTAGGTAAGGTGATCCAACTTTTATCTGGATTTGATTTCAATTAATCAGGTATGATTCAAGAATGAATATAATCTTAACGGTTGATGTTAAGACATATCTTGGCCCAACTTCCCATTGCATACTTGTGAGTATGAGCAGTGAAGTGAACCGATAAATTGTGCTAAGGACATAACCCGAAACTGGTCTCTTAAGAAAATATTTGCTAAAATCTTACATCCTTTATCTGATAATGATCTTTTTGTATTCTTTTACACACGCACACATGCATATATGGGTTCAAATCACAATTGTAGTCTAGATTTAGTTTCCACACTACTAGTGATTCAAAGACGCCTACAACCTACTGACAATTCAAATAACTTGTAAATAAGCCGATTAAAAACACAACAATTTAAACAATCAAGTAAGCATGACGCAATCATTTCCCATACATGTAGTCTATGGCGTTTAGATCATTTCTGATGTACTATCATTTCCTCTTTTCTTCAAATAACTTTGAAATTTTCTCCATTTTCTATTTTGTTGGGATTTTGTAAAATATTTGAAAATTAAAAGAACTACACCGAAAACTTAAACAATATAAACTTTAACTTTCATGAATTGAATTGATTTAAAAAAAACAAGTTTTCACTTTGGATTGAACATTCCTATCAAGTTGACAAGATGTTCAAAGAGGGTTCGATCAAACGCCTTAGTGAAAAGCTCAGCAAAGTTGTCATCCGTGTGAACCTTTACAAGTTCAGTTAGATGCTTTTCAGCACAATCATGGATGAAATGATGGCAAATTTCAATATGTTTAGTTTTGAAATGTTTCACTGGGTTGTTTGTGATGGACATGGTGGCAATGTTGTCAATGAACAGTGGAGTTCCAGTGAAGTTTAAGCCGTAGTCTCTCAATTGCTGCTGAATCCACAATATCTAAGAACAACCGCTAGCTGCAGCAATGTACTCTGCTTCACATGTTGAGAAAGAAACCGTTGACTGCTTCTTACACTGCCAGGAAACCAGTCTGTCTCCCAAGAATTGACATCCACTAGAAGTTGACTTTCTATCAAGGTTACAACCGCCATAGTCTGAATCAGTATAGGCTTTGAAGTCAAATGACTGCTGCTTTGAGTACCAAAGACCCAATCGGGGTTTCCCTTTCAAGTATCTGAAAATCCTCTTGACAACTATCATATGAGACTCCTTCGGTTGTGACTAAGCATGCAGCAAACATTATGTCGGGACTTGAAGATGTGAGATACATAAGAGATCCGATCATCCCACGGTACAATTTGCAATCCACATCATTTCCATCTTTGTCTGGATGTAGACCATGATTGACAGGGATAGGTGTGCCATAAGTACTTCTATCATTCATCTTGTATTTTGACAAGATTTCTTGAACATATTTAGTTTGGTGTAGATAATTTCCATCCTCTCTTTGACTGACTTGCAGACCCAGGAAGAATGACAATTCACCCTTGTTACTCATCTCAAACTTTGACTTCATCACCTATTCGAATTACCTACACATCTCTTCATTTGTAGACCAAAGATAATGTCGTCAACATACACTTGTACAAGAAGAATATCACCTCTTTCTTTCCGAATGAAGAGGGTCGAGTCAATCTGTCCACGGTCTAAACCATTTGACAGTAGATGTTTTGATAACGTCTCATACCATGCCCGAGGTGCTTGATGAAGACCATAAAGTGCTTTGTCGAGCTTATACACTTTATTGATATTATGCGGATCTTCAAAGCCGGGAGGTTGAGTGACATAGACCTCTTCATGAACTTTTCCATACAGGAAAGCACTCTTCACATCAAGTTGATAGACCTTGAAGCCGACATAGGAGGCATAAGCCAGAAACAGTCGAATGGCCTCAAGTCTAGCAACTGGGGCATATACTTCTGTGTAATCCAAGCCCTCTTGTTGATAAAAACCTTGAACAACCAACCTTGCTTTATTCTTCACTACAACATGACGATCATCCGTCTTGCACTTGTCAGCGAGTCAACCAAATCCCACACATTCAACTTTTGGAATTGAGACAGTTCTTCTTGCATCGTCTCAATCCAGCAGTTGTCAGCGAGAGCCTCCTTCACATTCTTCGGCTCTAACTGGGTCACGAATGCAGCATGCAAACATGTTTCCATGACACCAGTGTCAAGTATCTCAGAGTACAAACTAGTGTTCTCAGCAATGGTTCTATGACGAGTTTGAACACCGGCATGAGGATCACCAATAATGTTGTCAATTGGGTGATTCTTATGCACTCTCGTCTCTGGTACATTCGGTTCCTGAATTTCGGAATCGAGGTTCGTGCTCAACTCCCCCATATCCTGTGTTCCAGAAGAAGAAGACTCAATGTTGATTGGATCAGCTGGAGCTTCATTTCCTACACGAGTGTTAGGATTAGCTTGAGCGTCATTTTCGTCAACATTAACACCTTCAATTTTATCACTATCATGAGTTCCAGATACAGATGCAGATGCAGCATTGGAATCAGGAGTTACAATCGGTACAGTTGCACAGGTTGAGAAACTGGAGTCATCACCGCCACCAAATAATTCATACACATTTGCGGCATCATCGGCAGGCAAATCAGGAAGGTTGAAAGATTTGAATAGCGCATCATAATCAAAACCCCAAGATGGACCAGTTGGTTCTGGTGGAATGCTGTGTTTACTACAATCCACTTCAAACCATTCCTCGACAGTACGAGTTCCTATATTGTACACTCTCTTGCAAGGCGAGTTGGCAACATATCCTAAGAAGATGCCTTCCACCGCTTTTGCATGAAACTTAGACTTTTGGTCTTTGTATTGTAGCAATAAGGAACAGGGACTACCAAAAGGAACTAGATAGTCAAGATTGGGAGGTCAATTGTTGATCAACTCATAGCAAGTCTTGTTATGCCTTTTCATAACCAGAACTCTATTTAAGACTTGACAAGCTGTATTAACTGCTTTTGCCCAGAAAGTGATAGGAAGCTTTGCATCTGACAGCATTGTCCTTGCAGTCTAAATCAAGGTCCTGTTCTTCCGTTCTGCAACTCCATTCTGCTGAGGTGTGTACGGGGCACTAAATTCGTGACGGATCCCCTTCTTGAGACAAAAAAGTTCCATCAATTTATTCTTTATTTCAGTTCCATTATCAGTCCTTATTCTTCTAACCTTCAACTTGCAAAGAGATTCCAAGCTCAGGATCAGGTATTGAAGAATGTCAGCAGTTTCGTCCTTTGTACCTAAAAAGTGCACCCAAGAAAAACGTGAGAAAACATCAGTTACAACCAGACAGTATGACTTACCTCCAATACTCCTGATACTTATGGGGCCAAACAGATCCATATGTAATAGCTCCAAAGGGGTATCGATGGAGTTTTATAGCTTTGGCTTGTAAGACTTCCATTGTTGTTTGCCCTTTTACAAAGCATACAGTCATCTGCAACGGTAAATATCAGCTTAGGAACACCGGTTACCAAACCGTTTCGGAAAAGATGATTCATTTTTTGATAAGAAATGTGTCCGAGTTTCCTATGCCACAAGATAGAGTCAAGCTCTGTTGCTTTGGTAAGCAAACAAGTAGCAACAGATGAGGTGGTTGTAGCCATGCTCATATCAATCTGATAAGTGTCGTTTTTCTTTGGTGCTCGCATGAGAATCCAGTCTTCAGGAACCTCAAAGCCAGGTTTGAGAATCATGCATTCGGTCTTGTCAAACATAACGGAGTACTCCTTGTCGCACATCTGGGAGACACTCAACAGGTTATTCTTCAGTTGCTCGCAGTAGTTGATGTTGTCGAAGCTGACACAACCATTTGAATCCACGCCTTGACACGTTATACTACCGCCCTTCTCTCCAGCAAAGGCCACATAGCCGCCTCTAAATGGTTTCATATCTTGAAGCAGGGCCATGTTACCTGTCATGTGCCGGGAGCATCAATATCTATATACCAACGAATAGAGATAGTACACTTCGTATGTCCCTGCACGAGTAACAAGAAATTAATTAGATTTGGAGACCCAAGCCATAGTGGTCTTGGGTCGTCCGTCTTTCTCAAAATAAACAACCTCAATTAATTCATAGTCATGACTGTCAAAAATGGATGAATCTTTAGAAGACTTGGGATCAGAAGATTGAGAACTTTTAGATTTCTTGTTCCATGACATTTTCTTTTGTTTTACTGGAACAATCGACTTGCATTCTGAAGCACCAGGTGAACTAGTAGAAGCTTCACCTAGTTGAATTCCATCCAGCTATTCCAGCTTCCTCAATCTCTTGTTCCTTCTTCTCCTTTGTGGCTTAGAAAGCTTAACCACAGGTTTCTCGCCAATAAGTGCACTACCAGAGGTAGAAGCACAAGGTTTAGCAGATAGCTTTTTCCTTTTTGGAACATATGGTTTAGCCTCAGATGCGATCTTTGGCTTTACCATAGGTTTTACTGGTGGTTTCACCACATTTTCTTTAGGACTCTTGGAATGCTTCACTGGTGGTGACTTAGGGATAACAACCGGTTGTGAAACAATTAGCCGTTTCCCTTGGTTCTTAGCAGGGCGGTTCACGAGGATGTGACCAACCATACCACAGTGAAAGCAAGTTCTCTTTTCTTTGTAAGTCCTCCTGTAAGGCTCATTAGATCTTGCATTAGATGACTCAGCATGATGAACAGGAAAAATTGTTTGGTGAATAGTAGTTTGACCCGAAGATGATTGGTTTTTGGGAATATAATATTTTTGCAAATTTTCTTGATAGCCAAGCCCATAATGAGCTGAAAAGGCTTCCTTTTTAACTTGATTAATGTTTTTATATCCCTCATAAAACATCACTTTTAATTTTTCATTTGATTCAACGATATCGGGTTGTGTCAAAATACAATTATCACTATCAGTGATATTGTTTTTCTTAACTTTCTGTTCACCGAGTAACTCCTAAGTGACTACTTCTTCAAAGCAGGTGTTCTCAGACCCATCATCAGAAGTAGTAAGGAACTCTTCATCATATGCGGAGTTAGCCTTACTTGAGGAATCATCCTTGTTAGAGGAATCATCCTGACTTGAGGACTCATCGAGGCAAGACAAATCAATGTATATTAAGCCGTTGACAAATTTCCCGCTAACTGGTGGAGGAATGGCATTAGTACCCAACCCTAACCCATTCACTTGCCTTACTACTGATTCGTAGTGTTCCACCACAAAGCGAGAATTTTTCAACTTCTCAATTTTACTATTTAACTGCAGGACCTCATTCTACAGCTTGGTAATTTCATTATTCCTTTTTTTAACCCCTTGTATGCAACATCCAAATGAAACTGTTGTTCGCTGATTTTAAGTGAAAAATCACTTTTTTCTTTGTTTAAAGTTTCAATTGAATCTTTGTAACGTTTTTCATTTTACTTTTAGCTTAACGCTGTAATACGAAGGGGTTCAACCTTATCCTGAAGCTTAGAATTTTCTTCTTTCAAGCCAAGACATTTGGAACATGAAATGACAGCAAAAGAATTAGAGTCTACCTCAATTGACGAACTTGATGCTTCCCCAATAGCCATGAGGGCAAAGGCAGTTGTAGACTCCTCTTGGTCAGCTATAGACGCTTCCCGTTCATCTGCTTCCATCATCTCCATAATCTCAGCCATTAGACCAACCTGAGTTTGAGCAATAAGGGCATCCTCTAAATGAACACCCCAATCAAAGCTTTCGTCCTGTTGAGCTACCAATGCATTGGACGTTCCACCTTGACTTTGATTGCGGTTGATAGAGTTGTTGTACCCTTGATTGTTTCCTTGGTTGTTTCCCTGGCTTGGTCATGTGAATCCTGAGGCAGGTGACTTGCCCTTCTGACATTTACGAGAAAATTGTCCAAAGTTCTGACACTTGTAGCACTTGGCCTTGGATTTGTCAAAACCAACCTTGGCATTTGAATGCCCACCAATAAACTTTCGGCCAGTTATGTTAAAGAAATGCTTGGCCCTTCTCAAGATCATGGCCATATTCCACTGAATATCCATGTCCTCCATGTCATCTAGATCCACCTGATTAAAATCTTCTTCAATTGTTTCAGGATCTGTAAGCTTTCCACCAATGAAGTTCTCATAGGCAAGTATACACGATGAAAATAATGCCACACGATCTTCAGCTATCTTGGCTATAGCAGTCTGGTTAGCTGAAGATGTAGAGGGAGGATTGCTTGAGGGATGTTGGTGGTGAGAACCAGAACCAGATCCAGATGTTGTAAAGCAAGTATGACAACCACAACCATTCGAGTTATCTTCTTCATGGGAGTTCCCTGAGAATAAGGCGATTCCTGAACCAGATGATTTAGCTGTGGAAGACGTCCCATAATACATAGAAGGGTCCTAGATTTGGGGTCTTCCTGAGCTCTCTTTTCTTTTCAAGTTCATATCATGAGCTCGAACCTTACCGATTGCTTCTTCAATCGTCATCTCATAGAACTTCGGGTTTTCTCTCAGCAGAGTGCTATACATCTCAAACTTTGGTGCTAACGCATCCAGAAATTTTTCAACTAATTCCTCATCAGGATACTTCAGCTCAAAAGCTTTTAACTCACTCTGCAGATGATAGAATCTAGATATAAGTTCATCAGTAGATTCGTTCTCCAGGTATCTGAAGCACTCATACTGCTTTCTCAGAAGATCTCTTTTGCTCTTCTTGATATCACTGTTCCCTTCAAATCTTTTCTGCAATGCCTTCCAGAGATCTTTTGAATTATCATAACCTCTGAAGCTGTGAAAGAGTTCTCTAGTTAGGGCCATTGTGATAGATCCATGTGCTTTCTTTTCTCTATCATAGACTTTCTTTTCTTCTTCGTCTAGCTTAGAAATAGGCTTGGGAACAATTTCATCAAGATATGTATAAGTTGGATGCTTATACCCCTCAAGTATAGGTATCCACAACGAGGAATCAGTATATGAATTATAATGTTCAAAGCGTGCTTTCTAATTTGAATAATCATTTACATTAAGCAGCTTTGGCGGTTTTTGTGGGGTTCCAATTCATTGTCATAATTAAATAGGTTACCGAGGTTCTGAAGATTTTCCATAATGTAACACTTAGTCAAATTTCAGAAAAGTCAAAACAACTTGCGCACTTGACTCGTTTCTAACCAACCTTTGATGCTCAAAATACTCAAATACACAACAAAAGTTGGTTTTTAAGTGATTTTTGCTTCTAAATTAGTGCTCAAGAGCTACCCCTATTTTATCACAAAAATCAACAAAAACACCCACTTTTGCTTGCAAAATCTCTGTAGGATGTGTAGAAGATGCTCCTAACACACTCACAACACTCAAAATCAAGAGCTAAGCTCTGATACCACTTGTAGGTCCCCGGGTGTCTCGGATCGTTACATATGGGTGTGTGACTAGTCGGACCGGGTGAGGAATGCCCGTGACTAGGGGGAGAAGTAAGCAACACAAAGTAAACCGACAACGAAATCACTTTCAAACTCCATCTATTATAAACTTGAAGGTTACACAGAAAATACTACTGAGTGCAAAATGTCTACATACAGTAATTCTGTCAACCTATCCTATTTATACTAGACCTGATCTCTGTGCACTTAACAAGTGCGCAAGGCAAATTGTTCATGCGTACTTAGCAAGTATGCAGAGTATTCTTGCGTACTTGCTAAGTACGCAAGAAATAATTCCTACGCACATGCTAAGTGCGCAAAACACTTAGAGAAAATATACAACAATAACATGCATTAGAAATTACAACTCGATAACTAATACATACAGACACTAACATACAAAGACTAATACATACAAGACAAGTACAAAAGCTAAGACACTATCCTGAGTGTCTGTCACACAAAAGTGCTTCAAGATCATTTAATTACATATTCAAATGCGGAAACCCTAGATATGAACTCAAATTCGATTTGAATGATTTTGATAATAAAAACTTCTGGAATCAAAGGGCTTTCAAAGAGTCAAGGATTGAGAATCTAATGGTATAAATTAATTGAATTATAAATGTGTTTAGATTAGAGTTCGATTAAACCGATTTGCGATGAACCCTAGGTTACGGATTTTGATCAAATTGATGCTATAAGCCCAATTAATCATAGGGCTTTCAATCTAGAGGTTCAAACGAAACTGAAGGTGTAAGAATTTACCATATTTGGATTCGAATTGAATGTGATCGGCTAAAACCGATGCCAACCGGTTTGATTCCTGACGACTTCTGTTGTGATTCCGGTCAAATTGATGCGTACAGAAGCTTCTCAGGAGTTCGTTTGAGGTGTGCAGGTAGTTCATTTACGAGTATAATGATTGAAATGTTCGAATTCACTGAATGAAGTCATGGTGTCGACGGTTACGATATAATTACCCATAATCGGGTTTAATTCGCTCAATAATGATGTTTTAAAACCTTAATGGTGTCGTTTAATGATGATAATCGTGAATGACGGTTACAAATAAACGAATTTCATGAATTAAAGATTCAAGAACAGGAGTTTGACTTTTAAAGTCAACACAAATCAAGAATAGGTTAATTACTGTTTCAGTACCTGAGGTTTCTGAGTTAGAGTCTTTAAAAGGGTATAATAAGTCCCTGGGGTTTGAGTTAGGTTAAGAACTTGTTAGTTTGACTATCAAAAGTCAACAGGAACACAAGAACATGTGAGTTTGACCTTAAACATGATTTGGGTTTAGACTAATGACACAACTAGTCCTTATAGTTTTAGTTTAATAAATGACACAATTAGTCCTTGAGGTTTGAAATGAGTTAACTGAGTTAGGATTTAACTGGATTATGATAACGGAGTTAACCCTAAATGACAGGTTGTCACATCATCCCCTAGTTGAAAGAATTTTCGTCCCGAAAATTAGAATAGTACCTTATGTGTTTGACGTGGAGCGCTTGAACAAATAAGGATACTTGCACATCATCTGGTCATCACGCTCCCATGTGAATTTCGGTCCGCGTT
This sequence comes from Smallanthus sonchifolius, assembly GCA_023525975.1. Classification (NCBI taxonomy): domain Eukaryota; kingdom Viridiplantae; phylum Streptophyta; class Magnoliopsida; order Asterales; family Asteraceae; genus Smallanthus; species Smallanthus sonchifolius. The sequence continues at coordinate 36,553,240 of CM042032.1, read as the reverse complement.
TCGAGTTCCAATGAACTCTGATAATAGGGATTTACTGTGTTTGAACGTTTTGACTTCCCTATCCATGATTTCGATCGGTTCTTCAACGAACGTAATTGTTCATCGATTTGTAGTTCCTCAAGAGGGACCGTGAGTGTCTCGTTTGTTAGACATTTCTTCTGGTTTGAGATATGAAAGACGTTGTGTACACCACTAAGTCATTCAGGTAGGTCTAGTGGGTACGCTACTAGGTTAATCTTTTCACTATCTTGAACGATCCAATATAACGAGGGTTTAGTTTTCCTCGTTTCCCAAGTAAACTCGGGTTCACGTTTAGATTCCCAACGAGTTTTAACTGTTGGTTTGGGGAGTACGATTGATAACAAGATTTAGGTCTGATACTCAAAGTCAGGCATGAATGATGATAGTGGATTTAGTTTGAAGAGAATTGAGAAGAAAACTGTCGAAGAATATTTTAGACTTCAAAGGTGGAATGCATCACTTGAAATGAGAACGATGAGAATTTGATGATCAAGACTTGTTTAGGATGCAACCTAATATGTTCAAGAAATGTCACTGGATAAGAGGTTTCACAAACCTTGATCAAGGTCAAAATAACATAAAACGTCACGTGACACGAACAGTGCTACTTTTGAGGATATGACAGGAACACTTATATATAGGAAGTACCAGCGGCGTATCCACCATGCCCTTATCATATCGCATCAATTTTGTTATTATATATCACGATAGGTTTTATGTCATAACGTATGACAGAATTTACTACGTTTTCCATGCGCTGATTCTTATAATTACGTGTGCACCCGTAATTACTCAATTCATCGCATGGGCCGTATAGATCATCCAGTTGTGTGTGGGTCAAAAGAGGGCACAAAACTACTTAGTTCACGTCTATTGTTTTTCATGTATGAGTTGCTAACGAATAACCGTGCCCCTAGATAGTAAGGTCAATCAGAAAGCTAAAGAGTAATAATGTGGCATAACTTAGATTTCCATAGCTTGCTCGTGTTTGAACAAAAATACGTCAAACCCCGAGTAGTTTGAAAGTTTTGCAGCTTGCTCGTGTTTGAACAAGAATACGTCAAACCCAAGGAGCTTAAAAGTTTGTTGTTTTCAACCTTCATGGATAAAGTGAATTATCATGCCTTGTGATCCATCAATTGCAACAATTGTACCCAATCTAGTTCCGTGTATAATGTAAACATCCAAGTTCCATGTTTAATTTAGTATCATGTACATTGTAAACAAATAAGTTTCACGTATAATGAGAACAACTTAGTATCATGTATATTGTAAACAAATAAGTCCCATGTATAATGTGATCAATTTAGTATCATGTATATTGTAAACAACCAAGTATCATGTGTCATGTGATCAATCTAGTATTATGTATATTGTATTCAACCATGTATCATGTATCATGTGATCAATCTAGTATTATGTATATTGTAATCATCCATGTATCATGTATCATGTGATCAATCTAATATTATGTATATTGAATTCAACCATATATCATGTGATCAATCTAGTATTATGTATATTGTATTCAACTAAGTATCATGTATCATGTGAACAATCTAGTATTGTGTATCATGTGCTAAATCTAGTATTATGTATATTGCAAACAAAAAAGTTTCATGTATCATGTGATAAATCCAGTGTTATGTATCATGTGAATGCTCATATGTAAGTTACTGAATCTCATCAGTAACGTAAACCACCGAATTTTGTAGGAGGTCGAGTGTTGCGGACAAGCGTGTTGCTTGACGTTCATGTATAATGTGGGCAGCTGGGTTTTAAATTCTCAATCTTCTTGAGGTTTATATGGATGGTTAACGCCTACGCGAAAGGATTCATCTCCCTAAAGTGCCTAGTATGTTCATATATTTCTGAAGCTGCAAGATAACGAGAAGGTTTTGTAGGTGTTTAGAGTGATGTGCTTATGAATAACTGATTTGTGTTTTTTGTTGGTAAATAAACAAGTAATTGTAATTTATTATTGTTTGTAAATTAATAAAATAGTGAAAATAATAAGTTGAATAACTAGATAAATGGATGAATAAATAAAATTCTTTTATTATCATAAAGAGAATGTTTCAAGGAAAAAATAATGGCTAAATCATTTAATAATTAATCTAAGATTTAATAATAATTAATTTAACAAAGTAAAAGTCATAATTAATTATTATAAAATCTTAGCTTAATTATTAAATGATTTAGCCATTATTTTTCCCTTCAAACATTCTCTTTATGATAATAAAAGAATTTTATTTATTCATCCATTTATCTAGTTATTCAACTTAAGATTAAGATAATGTTTATATAAAACAAGTTGTATTAAGTTTCCTTACAAGGTGAAAAATTTTATAGAAAATTTATATTCCAGATAATATTTATAAACTAAGGGTGTGATAAAGGTTTTGTTTGAACAATATAATGGTGTTAATAAAATAGTTAGTTTACAAAGAAAGGTTTAGGTACGTGTACTAAGTTGCAATAAATAAAATGATTGTGTTTAGATCGTACTCATTTGGTATCATAACCAAATGGGTACATTGACAAATCAAAGTAATTCAAATTCTTATACTTTCAAGAATACATGCTTTAGCCTATAGGTGAACACTCACTTCGAGAATTCCTAGGAAAGCATACAGATCCTTCGGTAGATTTGGATTTATATGAAATGTTTTCCTAGCTAGAAGACCCAAATTACAGGCATTCACCCTTCCGGATTGCACATGTTCTTTACTAATTTTCAAAACTCAAAACTTTGACGGGATGTTAAAATCTTAATAGGCTTTAGGCCTAAGAGTTTATATTCTTCACAAGTGATGATGATGAAGACATAATTCTCAATGTCTAAGAGTGAATGTGTGTAAATACTTACATATAAATAAGTGTGTGGTAAGACTTAGGATAGCATTCTATGGGTTCAAATAAGTAGCATGTAATCAAACAGTGTGGTAAACAAGGTATTACATAGATTGCAATTTTATAAGCATGTGAGTTATTAAGTAGCGTGGTACATAGTATAACATGTATTGTAACATGCAATGTAATACCTAGGATAACATGTAGCATACTCACGCAAGGGGGTATCCTAAGGTTATAGACTAGGTCATTGGTTTATAATAACCTAATTCCCTATAACCATGACTCTGATACCAATCTATCACACCTCAACCGACGGCGGAAAACGTCGGGGCGGATGTGTAAACTGTTCATAAGCACATGATCAAGCTACAATTTCATATATTAATTTCATCAAGATTTCGTTACATAAGTTCAATCAACAACCAAAATCAAATACATCCACATGTTCTAGTTCTTTGTTCACTAAGTCCAAATTCTATATATTATATCTTGCATATAATCCCATACACTAGTACCTGAAACATGATGAAAACAGGGTCAACTAAAAATACTTGGTGAGCATACATAGGTTTTGACACCACAAGTAATATCAAGAGTTTGTGTACAATTCATATGATGCAGGGATTAATAAGGCGATTATGGAGAACCACTATTGTTTAAACTGGGCGCACAATCAAACCTTGTGACTGATAGGCATAACACGCAGGTTATCCTTAAGTATTTTCGGCAACAATCACCCTAACCGGGTGGGTGGGTCAGACACAATAGATATATCATTGTATATCGTCGGCTTGTACTGAGTTAATGATTGCACTTGCACTATTCACAAAAGTAGGTAAATGCTGTCTGTACAAATAGTGTTCAAGCATAAGGCACAAATTGCACACATGATCATAATGCTTGAATTGTAATAATTGCAAGTAGTTTGAATGTAATCTTGTTTCACCCCAAAAATGTAAAAGTGAAAAAGGGGCTATGTAAACTCACCTGAGTTGTGTACGAGTAGCACTACACAAGGATGCAATGGAAAACACAAGAGTTTACCTGTTAACCGCTTACGTATGCCCTATAATTATAAACATAATAGTTAGGGATACAATGGGTTCTGTGACGACGACACGGAAGATTTGAACGTCCTAGAACATACTTAGGATCAACGAGTAGACGAACTTGTCCACGGGAATAAGGATTTCTTAATATAATAACTAAGGTATATATGTTTCGTGTCGAACGTCTCTAATTACGAATATAATATTTAAATAATTATTCGTATGTTTGCATCATTTAATAATGGTCTAGGAAAATAATATAGATTATTATATTATTTTTAAGTTTAGAGAATAATACGAAATTTAATTGCGTGACAAAAATAATAAGTCTATTATTTTATTCGGAACATAACAACGTGAGTAATAATATAAATAATTATATTATTTATTACTTTGAAACGTTACACAAGGTTTATTAACGTGGTAAAAATAATATACAAATATATTATTTTAAATTGGAGTAATGGGCTGAAAATAATGTAAATATATTATTTTTAAAAGTGAAGGATTGTCAAACCAAACCCGAGCCTACGGATGGTTTCCGTGGCTAAAACACATTAATATAATGATATAACAATATTGGGATAGTTTTTATATTAAAATAAAGCTTTAAAAATAATGTTTAAAAAAAACACAGGTGGAGAGACTCGAACCTGGGTCTCTCCCACACAAGTCCAACACCTTAACCAACTCCGTCCGCTAGGGTATCGCGTTAGAATCCGGATCAGAAAATTTATAACATACAAGTCCAGTGTTCATCCCTCCCATACGCATACACATTCGAATCCAGTCCCGATTCCATCAATTTCGTTTACGATTGATCAAAACAGTAAAGGGGGTTTCGTAATTCGAGTATTGGTGAATATGTGTGTGAGTTTAATTTGAAAATCATCAAGCCTAGGGTCTTTTAATTACATATTCAAATGCGGAAACGCTAGATATGAACTCAGATTCGATTTGAATGATTTTGATAATAAAAACTTCTGGAATCAAAGGGCTTTCAAAGAGTCAAGGATTGCAAATCTAATGGTATAAATTAATTGAATTATAAACGTGATTAGATTAGAGTTCGATTAAACCGGTTTGCGATGAACCCTAGGTTACGGATTTTGATCGAATTGATGTTATAAGCCCAGTTAATCATAGGGCTTTCAATCTAAAGGTTCAAACGAAACTAAAGGTGTAAGAATTTACAAGATTTGGATTCAAATTGAGTGTGATCGGCTAAAACCGATGCCGGCGATGACTGGTTTGATTCTCGGCGACTTCTGCTGTGATTTCGGTCAAATTGATGCATACAGAAGCTTCTCAGGAGTTCGTTTGAGGTGTGCAGGTAGTTCGTTTGCGAATACAATGATTGAAATGTTCGAATTCGTTGATATGAAGTCATGGTGTCGACGGTTATGATATAATTACCCATTATCGGGTTTAATTCGCTCAATAATGATGTTTTAAAACCTTAATGGTGTCGTTTAATGATGATAATCGTGAATGACAATTACAAATAAATGAATTTCATGAACTCAAGCTTCAAGAACAGGAGTTTGACTTTCAAAAGTCAACACAAATCAAGAATAGGTTAATTACAGTTTCAGTCCCTGAGGTTTCTGAGTTAGAGTCTTGAAAAGGGTAGAATAAGTCCCTAGGGTTTGAGTTAGGTTAAGAACTTGTTAGTTTGACTATCAAAAGTCAACAGGAACACAAGAACATGTGATTTTGACCTAAAAAGTCAACATGATTAGGGTTTGGACTAATGACACAACTAGTCCTTATAGTTTTAGTTTAATAAATGACAGAATTAGTCCTTGAGGTTTGAAATGAGTTAACTGTGTTAGGATTTAACTGGATTATGATAACGGAGTTAACCCTAAATGACCGGGTGTCACAAGTACGGTCAAGTTGTCATCTGTTTCAGTTATAGGGCAGATGATGGAAATGCTTGTTATCTAGCAGTGATAAAGATTTAATTCAGGATATTGTGAACCCAGAAATGTTTGTGTAATCCAATAGTAGTCGCTATTGGAAGATGATCGTTAGTTGTTGCTAACAGATATCATTTTGAACCCTGATTTCGAAACCAAATGATTTTAAAAGCGAACTCACCAACTTAGGTTAACCAAGTTATTTTTTAAAACTTTTAGACAGGTTTGAAAGACGGCATTCCAGATATATGATAGCTATGGATGAATGTTGATTGAAAACTATGATAAGTGAAGGCACGTTTAAAAGAGCTATAAGTCCTGCCGGATAATTAAGTTTGTAATAGAAGTTTGGTTTATGATGTAAAACGGTTTAGTTATGAAATATATTATGGTTTAGCTTCCGCTGTGTGTTTTAGTATCAACTTCACAGTAACTAGAAGGTGACCTTCTAACCGGTATGTAGTTATCTTGCAAACGGAATGTTCTGTCTAAGGAAAAAATGGTGTATAAATCTCACTTAGAGCCGTCGTTGTTTCCTGGGAACATATCTGTTGGAGGTACTACTCTGGTTAGATAATTGTCGTGTGTTACGGGTGTGACAAGAAGAGCCTGTGGTAGATCCACAACTTAAAAATATTATAGACATGGCTGTTGCCGAAGCGTTAGACATGGATTTGCCAATTTTAATGACAAACCTAAGAGAGAATAGAAAGAAGCACGATGAAACTCAACCAATAGAAGAAATTAATAATGATAAAGATGAAGATGACTTTGATTACAATTATGAATCTGATGATTCATACGAGGTGAGACCTTGTAAGAAAGGGAATAAGGGATGTCCTTATAAGGCATTCAAAAATGAAAACCCTCCAAAATTTGAAGGAACGAAGGATGCCACTGTTACACATCAGTGGATAACAGAAATAGAAGCGGTGATCAAGTTCAGTGAGTGTAGAGATGATCATAAGGTTAAGTATGTAGCTCACTGGTTTGTTTCAGAGGCTCTATGCTGGTGGGAAAATTTGGTCATAGCTTTGGGAGATAAAGCTATTGATCGGATGACTTGGGAGGAGATGAAAAGATTGATGATAGAAGAATTCTGTCCAGATAAAGAGATGGACAAACTCGAGAGAGATTTTCTTATATTGGAAACTGGTAGTATGACTCATTGAGAATATACTACCAAATTTAATAGAATGGCTCGTTTGGTACCCCCATCAAATAAACCCTAAATCTGTATGCATCAAGCGGTACGTACATGGTTTGCCATAAGAGATACAAAGATTAGTGAAGGCTTAAGATCTAAAAACCTATCGGTCTTTTCGTGAAACTTGCTTCAAAAATGTATGATGAAGTATTCAGTTCCCGCCCTATGGAATCAAATAGAAAATGGTCAGACTTTTCTAGAAATCAGAGGAGGAAGAAGAAGAAGAATGGAGGAGGAGGAAGAGGAGGAGGAAAGAAACAGGAATAAAGTGGTGATTCTAAATGAACCAAATGTGGCAAACTACACACTGGAGAATACAGGTATGGAACTAATACTTGCTACAATTGTGGTAAGCTTTGGCATATAACCACCAATTGCCCAAGTAAGTCAGAACTGAGGTGTTACAAGTGCGGAGAACTTGGACATTGAATCATAGAATGCCCAACCCTGAAAATTTCAGCACAAGTGTTGATTAAGGATGGAAAGGAGAAAGAAGCCCCAAAGGCCAAGAGTAGGGCCTACATATTGACAACAGAAGAAGCGAAGGCATTGCCTGATGTAGTATCAGGTACATTTCTCGTTAATGACGTACCTGCTACTGTGTTATTTGACACAGGAGCAAGTAGGAGTTTCGTATCCTTAGATTTCTATCCTTCCTTAGCTAGACCTACCATAAGATTAAGTGAAACATTTGAAGTCGAAACAGCTATTGGAAAGACAATGAAGGTGGCAGAAGTCATTCAAGATTGTTTTATCAATCTAGAAGGACACAAATTCCCTGTTAGACTATATCCTATGATCCTCGAAGGATTTAATATAGTCTTGGGAATGGACTGGTTGGAAGCAAACAATGCCCACATCATTTGCAACAAGAAAGCAGCAAACAACAATTGGATTACAATCCACGGTGATAAGATAAGATCAGTCGTTAGAATCATTTCTATGATGAAAGCCATGAAGTTTATGAGTCAAGGCAATGAGGCCTACCTGGCATACGTTATTGATTCCAAAGTGAAAACTAAGGAATTAAAAGACGTGCCAATAGTCTGTCACTTCCCTGATGTATTTCCTGAAGAATTACCAGGGATCCCTTCGGAAAGAGAAGTGGAGTTTAGAATTGACTTAGTGCCTGGTGCTAAGCCTGTAGCTAAGACACCGTATCGATTAGCTCCATCAGAAATGAAGGAACTAATGTTACAACTGCAAGAGTTATTAGACAGAGGTTTCATTAGACCAAGTCTCTCGCCTTGGGGTGCTCCGGTATTATTCGTGAAGAAGAAGGATGGTAGTATGTGGATGTGCATAGACTACCGGGAGCTGAACAAGCTTACTATCAAGAATAAATATCCATTACCAAGAATCGATGACTTTAAGGAGTGAACTGGTTCTCCAAGATCGATCTATAGTCGAGTTATCATCAACTGAAAGTTAGATAGGACGACATTCCAAAGACAGCATTCCGTACAAGATATGGACATTATAAGTTCTTAGTAATGTCATTTGGTTTGACTAATGCTCCTGCCGCATTAATGGATCTCATGAATAGGGTTTGTCGACCAATGTTGGACCGATCTGTGAAGGTGTTCATCGATGATATTCTAATTTACTCTAAGAATGAAGGAGATCATGCATGTCATCTCAGGGAAGTGCTAGAGACACTTAGAAAGGAAAAGTTGTATGCAAAATTTTCCAGGTATGCGTTTTGGCTCCGAGAAGTTCAGTTCTTGGTTCATGTGATAAATGAAGAAGGAATTCTTGTAGATCCTTCAAAGATAGAAACTGTAAGGAAATGGAACCCGCCAAACACACCTACAGAGATTTGCAGTTTCTTAGGTTTGGATGGTTACTATAGAAGATTTATTCAAGATTTCTCAAATATTGCTACCCCATTAACAATACTCACAAAGAAGGAGACAAAGTTTGTATGGGGAGCAGAGCAAGAGAATGATTTTCAAAAACTAAAGGAGAAATTAACTCAAGCTCCAGTTTTGTCTTTACCGGAAGGGACAGAGGATCTGGTAGTTTACTCTGATGCTTCGTATCATGGACTGGGGTGTGTATTAATGCAGAGAGGCAAGGTTATAGTGTAACATTTGTGTTTTTCCATTTCATTATATTTATCGTACAATCCCATGTAATCCATGAGCAAGTTAAAATTTTAACACATCATATTTATACATCATCATTTTTAAAATATTATTTAAACATTTGTTTATTTCCACTAAACATTTTTATATAAAATGACTTATATTTTCTATGGACTTAAAACTCTATCAAATTTCATATTTTTGTTCCATAAATATATCAAACTTGTGATATATATTTAATCACTATACTATTATAAACCTTTCTTAACTCATACATTAACTAATTTAAGTTATCATGATTTTAATTTCAAATTATCTTTTTAATGAATTATATTCATAGGAGTTATTGTAACAATTAATTTATAAGTTTCAATCTTTAAAAAACTAAAATCAGACTTAGAAAGTATAAAACCACACATTTATAACTACAAGATTCATTGTTGTACATTTTATAAAAACTAATACTTAAAATATCATTAATTTAAACCTTTTATAAAAAAATCAAATTTTAATATTTTTTTAGTCATGACTGTTATTAAAAACCTTAAAGATGAATACTCATTTTTTTAAAGCTTAGAAATTTTTATATTATATAAATTAATGGAATTTAAACCTCTTAATTATCCTTGAATATTATGAAATATTTTATTAATAATTTACTAGTTTTTTCTCATAATCTCCCACTATAAATAGACCCTCATTCTACCCTCATTCTCACACCATTCCCACAAAATTGAAGAGTTCCAAGACTACCATAATCAAGTTCTAATCCCTCCCTCGAGATCCATAGTCATTTCCATGTTCTTAAATAAGTTCTACTCGCATTCTATTTTGCGCTCTTGTTTTCATTTTTGTTTCTTGTTTTCCTTGCTTAGCACACCCACATATATACATGTGCATACTTATATATATATATATATATATATATATATAGACCCGTGTATTATTTGTATAACGTCATAGAGATCAATATTTTAACTATAACCAAACATATACAAATTTTAAATATTTTTATAAACTTTTGGGTGTGTAAACACACACACACACACACACACATATATATATATATATATATATATATATATATATATATATATATATATATATATATATATATATATATATGTGTGTGTGTGTGTGTGTGTGTAATTATATAAAAAAAATCATCATTATAAACCAATTCTTTTATAAATGTTCAATGGATTACAATAACTATTATTTTCAAATAAAAATATACATATTTATAAATTTGCATAATTATTATCACAAACGTTTAACGAATGATATGTGAACATTATTATATCTAACACGTGTAATGATTCATTACTAATTATGCAATTGAAATCTTGGATCATAAAATATATTTTGAGATTTAAAAGAAATTATTTTTGTAAATATTTTCCTTGTATAGTTTTGTAAATTCATTTATTTAGAATGTTTTCTTATATAAATCATTAAAACAAATTTATTACTTTTAATTAAAAATTAATTATGGTTTAATTATTAATTAATTAGATCAATATTTTTACATTTAAGTTTCATGGAATTCAAACTATAAATGAATAAAAGATTTATTTATTTATTCATGTAGCTATTTACTTATTTATTCAACTATTTGTTTATTCATTTACTTATCTATTTATTACTTTATTCTTTTACAAACAAAATAACACTATTTATTTATTCATATATTTAAATATTTATTTACAAACAAAAGAGAATCATTTATTTATTTTTTCATTCATTCAAATTATAATTATTTTTCAAGATTTATACCATCATTATTTAAAACTTAATAACTATTATTTTCTTATTTAATTAAGGAAAAACCAACACCAATTCCTTTTGCGCATTAGGATTCCCTTATTCACTTGTACAAATTATTGATACACATATTTTATCGAAACTTAGGTTAATCTTGAGATTAACTTGAACACTTGTGCAACAACAACATATTTGTGTGATTAGCAAGCTACTCATTGCAAGGTGAGTTACATAGCCCCACATTTTTACTTTTTTTACATTTTTGGGGTGAAACATGATTACATTGAACTATTTACAATTTATACAATTCAAACAACGTGTACATGTGTGTATTTTTTTTGCCTTATGCTTTGAACACTATGAGTTAAACTACATTTATAACAAGTACAATCATTAACTCCATACAAGCCAACGGTAACAATGATAGATCTATTGCATTTGACAAATTCACCCAGGTAGGGTGTTTGCTTTCCGACAATACACAAGGGTAACATTGAGTGTTATCCCTAACATGTCACAAGATTTGATTGTGCACTCGGTTTACTATAGTGGTTCTCCATAATTGCCTATTTATACCATGTTACATGTGAATTGTACACAACAAATTTGAAACTATTTGTAGACTCAAAACCTATGTATGCTTGCCAACTATTTTTAGTTGACCTTGTTTTCATCATATTTCAGGTGCAAGTGTTTGAGATTACATGCAAGATGCCTCACTTAGGGAAAGGACCTAGATTGAATAAAGAATTGAACACTTGATGTATTTTGTTTTGGTTATTTGTTTGAACTTATGTTATGAAACTTTGATTTATTAATTATATGATACTGAGTTTGATCATGTGCTTATGAACAGTCTCCATGTCCTGCCACGACGTATTCCGCCGTTGGTTGGGGTGTGAAAAAATGGTATCAGAGCCATGGTTATAGGGATTTAGGTTATTAGAAACCAATGGCCTAGACTATAACCTTAGGATGCCCATTTTGTGCTATGTTATATGCTACTTGTTATCTTCTAATCTATCTGCTAAATTATTTGATACCTTACTTGTTAACCTATATGACTTACTAATTCCTAACATAAATGATAACTAAATAATTATATAATGTAAGGCCCCAAACTCGGGATGCCTCACTTGTTGGATTTACTCATTCACAAACAGTTATTAAACTTGAATATCAATTAACGCAGCGGAAAATTTCATTAAAACATACTCATAACATCGTTCAACATGCGGAAGGGTAACATAGTCTAATACATAAAACATAACATAAACTAATCATAACAGGATGCCAGTCTTCATGATCCACTGGGTAACTCTTCTCGCTTGCCGAGCATCACCGACTATCATCCATACCTGCCTTAACCTGAATGTGCATACTAAAAAGTCAGCTACGTTGGTGAGTTCCAGTTTTTCATTCAATTTATAAAATGGTTCATCACTCAATAATTCATTAGGGTTTAACATCATGTATAAGAAAACAGGGATTTCGTTCATCATTAAAAACATTCAAACATTTATCATCATAAAAGCATTTATCATTATCATGAACACCGTTGAACGGATCGTTCGTTTAAAACATTTAACATTCATTTAAGTCATACATTACTATCTAAATCTGTGTTACCATTTGTTCCATCATCTAGTATTGTATTGCCCCTAAGGCTTAACTGCACGAAGACCGACAATACAATACATTCCATCAATTCCCTTTTGTATTGCCCCCAAGGCTTTACTGCACGAGGACCGACAATACCCCTTTAGTTGCCCCTATGGCTCTCATGTCCATAAACCGAGAACTTCCATCGACGGCTATGGCTCACGGCCATAACAACGTCGGATCATAATTTAACCTCAATAGGGTCAAGTTAACCTCTGAGTGACCGTCGTTACTCCCATACCAGTTGTACAACATCATAACCATTGACATGCCACAAAGACACTGCCCCTGTTGTTCTTATGGAGACTATGGCTCCCTGTCCATAATCTACCACAAGGCTGGGAATTACATTCCCCGACTTCATTCGTCAATTCCCTTCATTTGACAGATTAGATTTGTAATGACTTCTTTAAATCCTTTGCCCTTTTTCTTTTCTTTTCATAAAACATTTCATTCATTTTCAAAACCCTTTACCTTCATTTTAAACCATTTCTTTATAAACATTTCGTTCGTAAACATTCCATTCATAAAACTTTCTTTCTATAGACCGTTCATTCCAAATCATTTCATTTCGTAAACATAGTTTCATAAACATCATTTCGTAAAACATCATTTCGTATGTATGCACACCAGCCCGAAAACATTATATAAAACATTTAAAAGAGGGCTTCTAGAACTCACCTGATAAGTTAATCTGGGTTGTCCTAAACAAAGGTCCCACACGTCACTTCCGATCTGAATTGATTAGTTAAATACATATCAGACCAACCCTCGACTCTAACGGTTTAACCATCTAAACTTACAGACTTTACCTAAACAACCTGATGCCTGCGCACTTAGCAAGTGCGCAGGCCTTGCTATTGCGTACTTAATAAGTGCGCAAACCTCGCTTCATGCGTACTTGATAAGTACGCATGAACCTCTTCCTGCGTACTTGATAAGTACGCAGGACCCTCTTCCTGCGTACCTGATAAGTACGCAGGACCCTCTTCCTGCGTACCTGATAAGTACGCAGGATCTGCTTCCCTTCAAAAACCCTGACTTTCGCCTTCGGGTCTGATCACGTCAAGATTCCGAACTTGTTTACATTCAAATCGTTTGCTTTTCATTAAGGAACTCAAAACTATGTTTTTCTTCCAGTTTCATCCGTAAAAACGTCACATTTTCGTCCAAAACCCGAAAAACCCCAAAACGAATACAAAATCAGATCTAGGCTAGATCGTTACCTGTATCGAGCTTCTAATCCGGTGGTTCTTCTCCCAAGCTCTGGAGCTACACACTTCTTCAATCTCGGGTCGATCCACCAACTTTCTCTCTCTAGATGTTGCAAATGAGAGAAATGGGTGGTGACCTTGGCTATTTATAGGGGGCTCCCCTTTAAACCCACCAGCCCATCCAGCCCGGCCCGTCATGCCTCGTTCGTTTATTCCGTTATTATATCTGTCGTTTTATTTTTGGGATGTTACAAGTCTACCCCCCTTACAATAGGTTTCGTCCCCAAAACCTATCATAAGTCAAATAGTTGAGGGTACGACTCCCTTATTTCCGTCTCCGTTTCCCAAGTGGCTCCCGACCCCTTTCGATGTTTCCATTGTACTTTAACCAATTGGATTACTTTATTACGTAAACGTTTCTCCTTCCGATCTAGGATGGCCACGGGCTCTTCGATGTAGTTAAGGCTGTTGTCGACCTCAATGTCAGTAAGTGGTACGTGAGCCGATTCATCAGCCAAACACTTTCGCAAGTGTGATACATGGAAGGTAGGATGAATTCCACTTAACTCATCAGGCAACTCTAACCGATAAGCGACTTCACCAACCCGAGCCATTATCCTGAATGGTCCGACAAACCTCGGACTTAACTTCCCTCTCTTCCTGAATCATATGACCTTCCAGGGTGACACTTTCAACATTACTCTGTCCCCAACATCAAACTCAATAGGCCTATGTCGTTTATCAAACCTTTCCGACGTTTCTCTTACGACTTTAAGGCTTCCTAATTCCTTTTGTCCAATCTTACCCCAACAAACTGGGGTCCTGCACCTTCTCCCATACAACATTTCATAAGGCGGCATGCCTATCGTCGTGTGATAACTATTATTGTAGGAAAATTCGGCTAACGGCAGATGACTGTCCCAACTGCCGCCAAAAACGATAATACAAGCACGAATCATATCCTCCAATGTCTGAATGGTCCTTTCGGACTGCCATCCGTTTGCGGGTGGTATGCCGTGCTAACATTGAGTCTCGTGCCCATCGCCTCGTGAAATCTTTTCCAAAACCTCGATGTGAATCGTGTGTCCCGGTCAGATACGATCGTCAAAGGCATCACATGCCATGCTACTACTTTAATAAATACTTCCGCTAACCTTTCTGACGAGAACGTCTCGCGAATAGGGAGGAAATGAGCACTCCTCGTTAAACGGTCCACAATTACCCAAATGGTATCATGACCTTTAGCTGTGCGAGGTAGCTTGGTTATGAAGTCCATGGTAATGTGTTCCCACTTCCATTCCGGTATATCAAGTGGTTGAATCTTTCCATACGGTTTCTGGTGTTCGGCCTTTACTTGCGAGCAAGTCAAGCTTGCTTACGTACTTTGTCACTTCATGCTTCATTCCAGGCCACCAATATTCCTTCCTTAGATCTTGGTACATTTTATTGGTACCAGGATGGATAGAGTACCGAGAATTATGAGCCTCATCCAAGATTTTGGTTCTAAGCTCGCCACCCATATGTATCCATACCCATCCAAAACGTGTCCTAACACCAAGGGTGTTATATTCCAACTTGTCCTGTTGGCCATTCATCCTTTCCTTCTTTATATTTTCTTCTTTGAGTGCCTCATCTTGAGCCTTTTCAATTTCTCTCATCACATCCGATGTTACCACCAACTGGCAAGCTTTCACCCTAATAGGAGTAGGCACATCCTTTCGGATTAGAGCGTCAGCCACCACGTTTGCCTTTCCAGGATGGTATATTATTTCACAGTCATAGTCTTTCAATAGTTCCAACCATCGCCTCTGCCTCATATTAAGTTCCTTTTGTTCGAAGAAGTACTTCAAACTTTTATGGTCGGAGTAAATAGTAAACTTCACCACGTACAGGTAGTGCCTCCAGATTTTCAATGCGAATACGACAGCAGCAAGTTCGAAATCGTGAGTCGGATAATTAGCTTCGTGAATCTTCAACTGCCGTGATGCATATGGGATCACTCTCCCGCGTTGCATTAACACGCATCCCAATCCCTGACCCGAAGCGTCAGAGTATACCACTAAGTCTTCATCGCCCTCGGGAAGGGCCAAGACTGCGGCTTTGGTTAGCTTCTCCTTCAACTCCTTAAACGCCTCGTCCTGGGTCGAACCCCATTCGTACTTTACCTCCTCCTGATTCAACTTTGTCAATGGCGAAGCTATTTTTGAGAAATTTTGGATGAATCTCCGATAGTAGCCTGCCAATCCCAAGAAACTGCGGATTTCAGTTGGCGTCTTAGGAATATTCCATTCCCTTACCGTCACTATCTTTGCTGGGTCAACCATAATGCCGTTCGGGTTAATTACGTGACCTAGGAATTAGACTTCCCTAAGCCAGAACGCGCATTTGGAGAACTTAGCATACAACTTTTCCTTTTTCAGAGCCTCCAACACCTCCTTTAAGTGACATGCGTGATCACCCTCATTCTTGGAGTAGATGAGGATATCATCGATGAACACGATTACCGATCGGTCCAGCATCGGTCGACACACCCTATTCATCAAATCCATGAACGCTGCGGGTGTGTTCGTCAATCCGAAAGACATTACGCAGAACTTGAAATGTCCATAACGCGTGCGAAATGTAGTTTTCGGTATGTCTTCTTCCCTCACCTTCAACTTATGGTACCCGGACCGAAGGTCGATTTTTGAAAACCAACTTGCGCCTTGCAATTGATCGAACAGGTCGTCGATCCTTGGTAAAGGGTACTTGTTCTTCACCGTACGTTTATTCAACTCGCGATAATCAATACACATTCTCATCGAACCGTCTTTCTTCTTCACAAACAACACCGGAGCACCCCACGGCGAGATGCTCGGTTGGATAAACCCTTTCTCCAGTAACTCGTCTAGTTCTGCCATTAACTCTTTCATCGCCACTGGTGCTAGTCTATATGGAGCCTTAGCCATGGGCTGGGCATCTGGTATTAAGTCGATTCGAAATTCAATCTCTCTGTCGGGTGGTATCCCAGGCAAATCCTCTGGAAATACCTTCGGGTACTCGCGTACCACGGGTACATCGTCTAGTTCCTTCACTTCCTTACACTTGTCAATTACGTACACCAGGTAAGCCTCGCATCCGCTCCTCAAGTAATTTGTTGCCTTAATCATCGAGATGACGTTTGGCATCGGGGCGTCACGATCTCCAAAAACCTCGACTTTGCTACCATCTGAAGCCTTGAGTCGGATTTTCTTTCGTTTACATATGATTTGTGCTTCGTTGCCAGTTAACCAATCCATACCTAACACGACATCAAACCCTCCCAAAACCATAACAAACAATCTGACAGGGAACCTATGACCTTCTATCTTTATCGTGGAGTTGTCAACTATATCGGTCACTCTCGCAGTTCTACCCTCAGCGGTTTCTCCGCTAAATGCCCTTTCTAGCTTACTAACAGTGTACTTCACTCGTTTACAAAAAGTCACAGATATAAAACTCTTACTTGCACCCGAATCAAATAACATAGAAACAAAAGTGTTGTCAAGGATGAACGTACGTGACGCCACATCGGGGTCCGCCCTGGCTTGGTCTTGCGTCAACGCGTACGCACGAGTCTTTGCTCGGGGCCTCTCTTCTTTCCTTTCCGGGCCTTTTCCTTTCCCGGCATCACCTATTCTGGGGTTGGTGCATTCCCGGCTCATATGACCACTCTCTGCACAGTTGTAGCATTTGAATAGCCGGGGACATTCACGTGCGTAGTGTCCGGTTTTGCCACATTTAAAGCATAGATTTGACCCTAACCAACATTCACCCGCATGTCTTACCCCACATCTTCCACAGACTGCCGTCTCGCCTACCCTGGCCTACTTGTCCCGAGCCCCAAATAACTTCCCAGCCGATCGCTTAGCGGGGAAACTCGGCTTTTTCTTAGGCTCTTCGATGGCAACGACATTCAGTGCCAAATCATCGAATACCACGCCGCTCAGTTCTACTACCGAATCATAGGTCGTAGGGGTGTTTGCCTTAACATAGGTGCGGACCCGGTCCGGCAGCCCTTGAATGTAATAGGAAATCTTTCTTTCCTCAGTCGTGATATGGTGTGGCAGCAGACGTGCCAGTTCATTGAATCGGGTTGTGTACTGCCGGTGCGTCATGCTCCCGGCCTTCAAACCCAGAAATTCCCTCTCTACCTTATCAATCTCATTCCTTGGGCAGAAATTCTTGATCACCAAAGTTTTCAAGTCAGCCCACATCATCGCATCCACAACCTCGCTCCCTTTTGCTTGACGTACACCTTCCCACCAATGGGATGCTTCCTCTCTCAAGGAGTTAGCAACAAATTTCACAACTTGATCCGTTTGACATTTGCTCAGACGAATGGTAGCCTCCATACGAATCACCCAATCAAACGTAGCTACCGCGTCTTTCTTCCCAGTCAAGACCGGCGGATCACATGCCTTAAAGGACTTATAGTCGCAACCACGGTTAAGCGGTGCGTTGATCGCCTCAGTGTTCGGGGTATCAACCGCCGTGTTAGACCCACCCGTCTCATTAACCTTCTTTAATGCTTCTGCCAACGGTCTTGGCAAAGAAACTTTCATCAACTCTGTGAACTCTCGAGCTATAGCTGCTCTCACTTCTGGTTCAAAAGTGAAAGGTTGTTCTTCAACCTGTGTCTGCTCGGTTCCATGCACACCAACCGCCGGTTCAGTGTGAACACTTCCTTCTTAACTTAACTCTTGGCGCGCAGGGGTCCTGCCACGCACACCGTTACGACCACTGGTGCGACCACCGATACGGCCCCCACCACGCCTTCCGTTTCCTCTTCTTGACATTTTGATCTATAAGACAAGAATCTAATGTCATCACGCTAGTTAACAAATAAAATTCAACAAGCACTGTAAGATGTTAATATACACTGGCCATCTGCAATTAACCATTACACTACATCTCAATTTCTATTTGACCACCTTTGTGATTCCATCAGAACATAAGTCCTTACCTAACCCTTTCTAAGGCATACTATACATGTAAATATATACTACCGTCATACCTGATGCTGTGGCTCGAGTTACCCGTACTGGCATCCGATTTCGGTCCCATTCACAGTTTAAGTTCAGACACTGGGAGTGTCCGAATCTCTCAAACTATTGCTCTGATACCAACTTGTAAGGCCCCAAACCCGGGAGGCCTCACTTGTTGGATTTACTCATTCACAAACAGTTATTAAACTTGAATATCAATTAACGCAGCGGAAAATTTCATTAAAACATACTCATAACATCGTTCAACATGCGGAAGGGTAACATAGTCTAATACATAAAACATAACATAAACTAATCATAACAGGATGCCAGTCTTCATGATCCACTAGGTAACTCTTCTCGCTTGCCGAGCATCACCGACTATCATCCATACCTGCCTTAACCTGAATGTGCATACTAAAAAGTCAGCTACGTTGGTGAGTTCCAGTTTTTCATTCAATTTATAAAATGGTTCATCACTCAATAATTCATTAGGGTTTAACATCATGTATAAGAAAACAGGGATTTCGTTCATCATTAAAAACATTCAAACATTTATCATCATAAAAGCATTTATCATTATCATGAACACCGTTGAACGGATCGTTCGTTTAAAACATTTAACATTCATTTAAGTCATACATTACTATCTAAATCTGTGTTACCATTTGTTCCATCATCTAGTATTGTATTGCCCCTAAGGCTTAACTGCACGAAGACCGACAATACAATACATTCCATCAATTCCCTTTTGTATTGCCCCCAAGGCTTTACTGCACGAGGACCGACAATACCCCTTTAGTTGCCCCTATGGCTCTCATGTCCATAAACTGACAACTTCCATCGACAGCTATGGCTCATGGCCATAACACCGTCGGATCATAATTTAACCTCAATAGGGTCACGTTAACCCCTGAGTAACCGTCGTTACTCCCATACCAGTTGTACAACATCATAACCATTGACATGCCACAAAGACACTGCCCCTGTTGTTCTTATGGCAACTATGGCTCGCTGTCCATAATCTACCACAAGGCTGGGAATTACATTCCCAGACTTCATTCGTCAATTCCCTTCATTTGACAGATTAGATTTGTAATGACTTCTTTAAAACCTTTGCCCTTTTCTTTTCTTTTCATAAAACATTTCATTCATTTTCAAAACCCTTTACCTTCATTTTAAACCATTTCTTTATAAACATTTCGTTCGTAAAACATTCCAGTCATAAAACTTTCTTTCCATAAACCGTTCATTCCAAATCATTTCATTTCGTAAACATAGTTTCATAAACATCATTTAGTAAAACAGCATTTCGTATGTATGCACACCAGCCCGAAAACATTATATAAAACATTTAAAAGAGGGCTTCTAGAACTCACCTAATAAGCTAATCTGAGTTGTCCTAAACAAAGGTCCCACACGTCAGTTCCGATCTGAATTGATTAGTTAAATACACATCAGACCAACCCCCAACTCTAACGATTTAACCTTCTAAACATACTGACTTTACCTAAACAACCTGATGCCTGCGCACTTAGTAAGTGCGGGGCCTTGCTCTTGCGTACTTAATAAGTGCGCAAACCTCGCTTCATGCGTACTTGATAAGTACACATGATCCTCTTCCTGCGTACTTGATAAGTACGCAGGACCCTCTTCCTGCGTACTTGATAAGTACGCAGGATCTGCTTCCCCGCAAAAACCCTGACTTTCGCCTTCGGGTCTGATCACGTCAAGATTCCGAACTTGTTTACATTCAAAACGTTTGCTTTTCATTAAGGAACTCAAAACTATGTTTTTCTTCCAGTTTTATCCGTAAAAACGTCACATTTTCGTCCAAAACCTGAAAAATCCCAAAACGAACAAAAACTCAGATCTAGGCTAGATCGTTACCTGTATCGAGCTTCTGATCCGGAGGTTCTTCTCCCAAGCTCTGGAGCTACACACTTATTCAATCTCGGGTCGATCCACCAACTTTCTCTCTCTATGATTTCTCTCTCTAGATGTTGCAAATGAGAGAAATGGGTGGTGACCTTTGCTATTTATAGGGGGGCTCCCCTTTAAACCCACCGGCCCATCCGGCCCGGCCCGTCATTCCTCGTTCGTTTATTCCATTATTATATCTGTCGTTTTATTTTTGGGATGTTACATATAATGACACTCCTATTCTAAGTTTTTTATCCTTCTTTCCTTTGCTATGCCATCATCATCTTCACATATGGAACATCATACTCATAGACACAAGTCTATTAAAATTCTGAAACCGTCAAGGTTTTAAATTCTGTTAATTATTAGAGAACATGTGCAATCTGAAAGGGTGACACCTGTACTTTGGGTTTTCTGTCCAGTAAAGCATTTCATATAAATCTAAATCAACTAAAGGATATGTATGCTTTCTTGGGAATTACCGGGGTGAGTGTTTACTTACAGGCTAAAGCATGTATTATCGAAAGTTATATGAATTTAAATAACCTTGATGTGTCATAGTATTCAATTGGTTATGTTACCAAGTGAGTGCATTTCAAATACGATTATTTTACCTGTTACAAAACGTGACATATGTTTGTTCCATCCTTATCCAAAGCCTCATAAATTCTTATTCTCTTCCTTGTGTTGTCTTCTTCTATAGCATGCCTCCCCATCGTGATAACCATAGTAAATTTGCTACTCTCCTCACACAACTTTTAACCCAACTTACTCAAGCGGTCAACAACGGTGGTGTTGCAAACAATAATGGTGGTGGTGGTGGTGGTGCCTACCCGTCCCAATGCATGTTTAAGCACTTCAACTCTTGTAACCCCACCATGTTTTATGGTACCGAGGGTGCTACAGGCCTTCTCTAATGGTTTGAAAGCATTGAGAATACCTTTCTCAGTAGTGATTGTTCCAACAATCTTCGGGTCCGTTATGCTACGAGCGTTTTTCAGAAACGAGCGCTCAGTTGGTGGAACGGTGAAAAACGGACTCGAGGCGTTGATGTGGTAATGGCCTTGCCATTGGATGAAGTGAAAAGGTTAATGACTGAGGAGTTTTTCCCTCTGAATGAAATGAATAAATTGGAAGCTGAATTTTGGGATCTTGCTCAAGATAGTGGTGAAAACCTAGTTTACACAACTCGATTCCATGAGTTGAGTCTTCTCGTGCCACACATGGTGACACCATTATCCTGTTGCATTGAGAAGTATGTAGGTGGTCTACATATGAAAGATCAAGACACTGTGTTGGGAAGAAATCCCGCAACTCTTGAAGACGCCATATGCTTAGCCACCACGTTGACCGACAATCACGTGAAGGCGGGAACGTTAACAAGAAAGGGTGTTAATAAAACCAACGTCAGGGCAGCTTCAACCGAAACGGCTAAAGAGGACAAAGCTGAACCTTCTTAAAACAAAAATAAGCGTAAGAGTATAAACTTTGCTCTCGTTACCCCTGCTGCCCCAATCAACCAAGTTGCTCCCATGGTCCAAAACCTGAATAAAAACCATATGTGGGCAACAACCCTCAATGCAACACTTGCGAGTACCATAATTTCCCAAATGTACCGTGTCGTCTATGCACAAGTTGTGGAAGGTATGGTCATTTGGAAAATACCTGTCGATCTAGGCCTCCCGTTAACCAAGCCAATCAAGGTTACCGAGCCAATCAACAAGTTGCTACCCAAGTCCTACCAACTATTACTAATGGGCGTTCTTATTTGGAGTGTGGTGATCTAAACCACTTTCGGAACCAATGCCCAAGATTGGCTAATGCAAACCAAGGTGGTGCTCGTGGGCGTGCTTTGAACATAAACACCATCGAAACTCAAGTCAATACTGAGACGGTGAATAAGATCGTTTGAAGCAAGTGCAAGATGGAGTCGAATGGAGATTTAATCTAGAATAAATTATGCATTGTAATCAATTAAGTTATTGATATGTCATTATTTATACATGTTTTGCATGCATAATAATCCCCATATTATGGTACTAATTGGTTAATAACCTTGCAATTGATACTTAAAACGTTTATATTTTGTAATTGCAGGTTATTCGGTGTTGAAAACATAAATCAAGAAAAAACCTATCAAAAACACCAAGAAAACAAGACTTTTGGAAGATCATTCCCGAGCTTTGCCTCCCAAGAAGTCAAAATTGGACCACCAGAAGTCAACCATGAGCTAAAAGACAAAACTGGGAAGCAGAGGGGGGATGCACGGCCGTGCATCCCAATGCACGGCCGTGCATTGCCCAACTCTGCTCCGCAGTACGTAGTACACTGACAGTTGTACCCTGTTTGATTCTTGAGGTGTTTGCACGCCCGTGGAATCCAATGCACGCCCGTGAATTGCTCATTCTGATGCCTATAAATATGAGGCATGGGTTCTTTATTCCACACACCTCAATACACCATTCCATACCTCAAGATAGAGAGAATAGTTCATTTCTAGTAGTATTAGAGTAGTAGTAGTGAGTAGAGGGGCTCTTCCTCCTTGTTCCACGATAGGGGAGCCAACGAAACTCAACGTTATGCTAGCTAGTATGGCCATTCGTGGCTAAACTTCTTGTATTGCTAGGGTGAAGATCAAGTTTGGTGCATATTAATATTTGACGTATTAATCTAGTGGTATGTTTATGTCTTTAATTATTCGTCCTTAAAAACATCATTTGGTGGGCTTTTATTATTGTCTAAATCCGTCTTTATATTTGTGACTGTTCTTGATTTTAAAGCGTAAGATCGTAAAAGCTTTTTAATCAAACTTCTTTTAAAAATTGTACATCTTTATACAAGCAGAGATTGATAAGCCAAGTCTTGGTCAACATTATTAAGGTCGTACGTTTTTTTACGAACTTCTTATGCGACCAAGAATCGGTGAACTAATGTTGGGAACAATACGACTTTAGGTCCCATTGTTACACCGCCTCCCGGTGAGCAAAATATAATCACCTACTTAACCTTAATACAAAGCATTTACATTCGATGTCTTAAACCAACCCGGAGATGACCATTCGAAGGGTTGAGGGTAACTATTGTCCTTAACGGGAGGCACTACCATTTTAATTTAAGGATTTTAATTCATCAATCAAATGTTGTGAGGATGAGGCTCTAGCGGTGACCCGGGTCACAAGTTTGTAATAGTCAAATCACTGGATTAGTCAACTTAACATTATCACGTACCAAGTGGATTCGAAGCCCAAAGTAATACTCTTCCTAACCTGATCATTTCCAAGATATTTAATTTCCTTCTATTTACTATTCTCTTCGTTACATTTCTGTTACACACTTTACGCACATTTTTACTTTTATGCTATTTACTTTACCGTCGTTTACTTTTCTATCATTTACTATTCCGCTTCACAAGCACACAAAACCCACTCACTAATTAATCCGGCTAAACGATAACAAAAGTTAAGTATTGGAACTCGACCGTGTCCATCGGTTTGATACTTGGTTCTTACCTAAACTATATTACGCTGCGATAGGTACACTTGCCTATTATGCATTTTTAAGTTAAAGTAATTATCATTTTATAAATTTAAAACTTGATCTTGTAAAACCATCATAAAAATATATTATATTTTTATATATCAAAAACGACACATCACTTATCTTGTATTTGTTTGAACTATTTACACCTACATAGGTTTGTCACCAAACGACGTATTAGGACTGTTCGTTTCGTGAAGTTATTCCAAATTTCCTTTCTTTCGAGTAGCACATTGAGAACCTTGTCCAAATGTAGTCATGCAAGAAGTACATAGCCTCCTAGCCCAGGTGATGGAGAAGAAGGAGAAAAGGAAGAGTATTCTAAACGTTCCTACTCTATGAAACTTTCCGGATATGTTCCCCGAGGACCAATCCTATACTTCCTTTGTTTGCCAATTTGAACCCCTCATCGACTGGAATCGAGATCTAATCCGTGACTAAACTTTCTCATCGTCTTACACCCTCGGAAATGTATGAGCTTACTAGCCAATTTCAAAAAGATGAATGATTTCGCATGGGCGTTGACTATCCATATTAACATCGACGAATTTTAAAATTTGAAAATTGACTACCTGCTTTGTACATGAACACCGAGCAACACGGTTGTCCGCGAAGCTCGATCACCTATGAAAATTACCCATGAGATTCGATTATTTACATTTGATTGTTCACATTATCCATAATACTTGATTGTTTACATTATACACGAAACTCAACTATTTAAGATTTGATTGTTTACATTATACATGAGGCATGATTATTCATTTTATCCATGAAAGTTGATTGTTATAAGAAATTTGACTTTTGTACACTATTTAGGAAATTTGATTACACGAACCGTCTATGAACATGAACATGGTTGTCTATATTACTCACGAACTAGAGTACTATTAAAACCTCAGGTTTAATGTATATGATGAGCGTGAGTGCGAGAGACTATGAACATGATTACCAACAAAGTTATCTATGGACATAGTTATTTATTAGCAACACATATATGAAACAATAGTTATGATTTAAGTGATTTTGTGTCCCCTCTTGACCCGCACACAATGGGATGATCTATACGGACCATTCGACGATTTGAGTAATTACGAGTGCACACGTATTTATAAAAGTCAGCGAATGGAAAACATAGTGAATTCTGTTGTGTGTTATGACATAAAACCTATCATTATATATAGTAACGAAACTAATGTGATATGATAAGGGCATGGTGGATACGCCACTGGTACTTCCTATATATAAGTGTTCCTGTCAGAAGTAGCGTTGTTCGTGTCATGTGAAGTTTTATGTTATTTTGACCTTGCCCAATGTTTATGAAATCTCTTATCCAGTGACATTTCTTGAACATATAAGACTACATCATAAACAAGTTTTGATCATCAAATTCTCATCGTTTTCATTTCAAGTGATGCATTCCATATTTAGAGTCTAAAATGTTCTTCGACGGTTTTCTCCTTAATTCTCTTCAAACTAAATCCACTATCATCATTTATGGCGGACTTTATGTATCAAACCTGAATCTTGTTATCGATCGTACTCCACAAACCGACAGTCAAAGCTCGTTGTGAATCCAAACAAGACCCAGTGCTTACTTGGGAAGCGCGAGGATCAAATGAAGACCAAGTACTTGCACTTATTCTCTACAGACTCTTCCTAATTTCAATTTCGGGACGAAATTCCCTAAAGTAGGGGAGACTGTAGCATTTGTATTTCTCCATTTCATTGTATTCATCGTACAAGCCCATGTAATCCATGAGCAAGTTTAAATTTTAACACATCATATTTATATATCATCATTTTTAAAATAATATTTAAACATTTGTTTATTTCCACTAAACATTTTTATATCAAATGACTTATATTTTCTATGGACTTAAAACTCTATCAAATTTCATATTTATGTTCCAGAAATATATCAAATATGTGATATATATTTATTCACTATATTATTATAAACCTTTCTTAACTCATGATTAACTAATTTAAGTTATCATGATTTTAATTCCAAATTTTCTTTTTAATGAATTATATTCATAGGAGTTATTGTAACAATTAGTTTATATAACAAAAATTATCGTTATAAACCAATTCTTTTATAAATGTTCAAGGGATTACAATAACTATCCTTTTCAAATAAAAATATACATATTTATAATTTTGCATATTTATTATCAAAAACGTTTAACGAATGATATGTGAACATTATTATTTCGAGCATGTGTAATGATTTATTACTAATTATCTAATTGAAATCTTGGATCATAAAATATATTTTGAGATATAAAAGAAATTGTTTTTGTAAATATTTGCCTTGTATAGTTTTGTAAATTCATTTATTTAGATTGTTTTCTTATATAAATAATTAAAACATATTTATTACTATTAATTAAAAATTAATTATGGTTTAATTATTAATTAATTAGATCATTATTTTTACATTTAAGTTTCATGGAATTCAAAATATAAATGAATAAAAGGATTTATTTATTTATTCACGTAGCTATTTACTTATTTATTAAACTATTTGTTTCTTCATTTAATTACTTATCTATTTATTACTTTATTTTTTCACAAACAAAAGAACACTATTTATTTATTCATATATTTAATTTTTTATTTACAAATAAAAGAGAATCATTTATTTATTATTTCATTCATTCAAAATATAATTATTTATCAAGATTTATACCATTATTATTTAAAACTTAATAACTATTATTTTCTTATTTAATTAAGGAAAAAACCACATCAATCCCTTTTGCGCATTATGATTCCCTTATTCACTTATACAAATTATTGATACACATATTCCAATGAAACTTAGGTTAATCTTGAGATTAACTTGAGCACTTGTGCAACAACAACATATTTGTGTGATTAGCAAGCTACCCATTGCAAGGTTAGTTACATAGCCTCACATTTTTACCTTTTTACATTTTTGGGGTGAAACATGATTACATTGAACTATTTGCAATTTATACAATTCAAACAACGTGTACATGTGTGTATTTTGTGCCTTATGCTTTGAACACTATGAGTTAAACTACATTTATAACAAGTACAATCATTAACTCCGTACAAGCCAACGGTAACAATGATAGATCTATTGCATTTAACAAATCCACCCTAGTAGGGTGATTGCTTACCGACAATACACAAGGGTTACATTGAGTGTTATGCCTAACATGTCACAAGGTTTGATTGTGCACCCGGTTTAGTATAGTGGTTCTCCATAATTTCCTATTTATACCATGTTACATGTGAATTGTACACAACAAATTTGAAACTATTTGTAGAGTCAAAACCTATGTATGATCACCAACTATTTTTAGTTGACCTTGATTTCATCATGTTTCAGGTGCAAATGTTTGAGATTACATGCAAGATGCCTCGCTTAGGGAAAGGACCTAGATTGAATAAAGAATTGAACACTTGATGCATTTTGTTTTGGTTGTTTGTTTGAACTTATGTTATGAAACTATGATTTATTAATTATATGAAACTTAGTTTGATCATTAGTGGCCCGGTATGAAATACGATGTCATGAAATATGTGGCTAAGTGCTTGACTTGTTCTCAAGTCAAAGCAGAACATCAAAAACCTTCTGGCATGTTACAGCCACTAGATATTCCATAATGGAAGTGGGACCATATCACTATGGACTTCATAACAAAGCTACCATGAACAGCTAAGGGTTATGATACCATACGGGTGATAGTTGATAGACTAACTAAGAGTGCTCACTTCTTATCGACACTTGAGCCTTACTCTTCAGAAAGGTTAGCAGAGGCATTTATCAAAGAAATTTTTTCACGGCATGGAGTGCCGTTTCAATTGTATATGATAGAGATACACGTTTTGCGTCACATTTCTGGAAGAAGTTCCATGAATAAATGGTAACTAAGTTATTGATTAGCACGACATATCACCCTCAAACACACGGTCAAGTGAAAGGACAATACAGACACTTGAGGATATGTTACGTGCTTGCATTATTAACTTCGGTGGAAGTTGGGATAATCATCTACCTCTGGTAGAATTCTCATACAACAACAGTTATCATGCAAGTATTGGCATGCCACCATATGAAATGTTGTACGAAAGAAGGTGTAGAACCCCCATATGTTGGGGAGAAGTTGGACAGAAAGAGTTGGGAAGCAAATAAATTGTCCACGAGACAGGTGTAAAGTTAGATCAGATTAAAGTTTGTCTAAAAGCTGCTCAGGACAGACAAAAGTCTTATGCAGACAAAAGGCAAACACCAATAGAGTTCCAAGTTGGAGATTATGTTCTGTTGAAAGTATCTCCATGCAAGGGAATTATAAGATTCAGAAAGAGGGGGAAGTTGAATGCAAGATTCATTAGACCATTTAAGATTGTGACTCGAGCAGGAAAGGTTGCATATAGACTAGAATTGCCAGAAGAATTGAGTGGAATCCACTCGACGTTCCATGTATCGCACTTATGAAAGTGTCTGGAAGACGAAACCTCTCATGTATTACTGAATGATATATAGGTAGACGAAAGATTGAATTATGTTGAAAAGCCAGCAGCTATACTCGACTGGAAGAAAAGAGATTACGAAATAAAGTAATTAAGCAAGGGAAAGTTCAACGGCAACATCGAAAGGGATCTGAAGCCACATGGGAAACAGAGGAAGAAATGAAGCAATCCTATCCCTACTTATTCGAGTAAGTAATAGGTTTCGGGGACGAAACCTTTGTAAGGAGGGTAGATTTGTAACACCCCATTTTTAAAGAAATAGAAGTAGAGGGGTTAAAATGGTCATTTGAAGAAAACCTAAGGGGTTAAATGATATTATGTTTAAGTATAAGGGGTTAAGTTGCAATTAACTTAAAGTCCAAGGGCTGAAAATGAAAAATTATGAAAGATGCACGGTGGCGAACCGCTACCCGAAAGGTTAACTCAGGAGAAGTCACATGTCAGGTGACTAATCGCTAAAACCTGACGCGTGGAAGGCTGGTAGCGGACCATCATTGGGTCCTTAGCGGTCCGCCAAGCCGCAATAATCCTTAGTGGTCCGTCACAATGAAGCGTAGCGGTTCGCTACATGCTCGCCAAGACAATTAAGCCGCCTTAAAGGGGTGGCGGACCGCCACGGACCCATCGGGCACCCTATAAATAGTTGGACCTATTAAACGGTTTTAGACACTCCAACATCATAAAAAACATTATAAAGCACACACTTAGTCTCAGTAAGCGTGCCCAGAAGCCCCGGTTCACGTACAGAAGTCTGGTATCCAGTCTTTCGGCCCCAATACGCAGTAGATACTCCCGAGGTAAGGTTCTAACTAGTTCCTAATAACTTGGTTATTTCCACTAAGCTAGGAACGCATGATTAAGATATGTTATGATGGCTTAAGACCTTGATCCAAGTCGTTGTGCTGTTTATGTTAGCACGTAAAGATTGTTTGAAAGAGAAGAAAGTTAGAGGTGAGTTCTGTGAGGCCCTTTTTAAATAAATGCTATATACCTTAATTCAATTATTTGGGATAGCATTCATGTTGCAAGATGTTATGTATAAATGATGTCTAAATCTTAAAACTAAGTAACGGAGTATTCATGAGATATCAAAGAAGTGTTGGGTAACCATCCTACCAGTATGTAGTTATCTAATAAACAAAATGTTCTGTCTAAGAAAAGAGTGGTGTATAAATCCCCCCTGGACCCGTCATTCTTTCCTGGGAACATCTCTGTTGGAGGTAATACTCTGGAAGGATAACCATCTTATCTTCTTTAATATACCATGAAGAAACCTTTACGAGGATTTAGGATAAAGATTGATTTTAAAAGAGAGAAATAAAGAAAGAAATGGATCCTTGCCTTTTAGTAGGATTTCATAAAGTAAAGGTTTTGAGAAAGAAAATGGTTTTGACACGTAAAACGTTTTAGAACTTATCATGGTGTGCCCAGATAAGTAATGGTAGTGAAGCCATGGTTTTACCTTGACTTGCAGAGGTGTTAACAATTATTGTCTTGACAAAGAGTAAAGAGAAAGTGATAGAGTTTTGGCATGTTTTGCCATGTCAAATATTTGGACCATATTGGTCTGTAAAGAAAGAAAAGATTTTGCCACGTCTAGCCAAATGCCACATAATATCTTGCAACTTAGATAGACGCAGAGATATACAACATTCCTCCGTGAAATGTAGTATAGACACCTTGAGCAAGGGTATGTTTAAGTGGTGACGACCGCTTAGAGGTTAACGTGACCTCGGAAGGACTAGTGTACAAATTTAAAGTATTATGTTTGGGCAAGAAGTTAATATGATGTTTTTAAATGCGTGTCATATAAATCCATTTATGAATGAGATAGAGGTCAAAGATATTTTGATTAAAACTTAGAAATCACCAGCGTAAGCTGACATATATTTAAGCATGTGTATCAGGTAAAGATATAGCTTCCAACAGTAAAGGCACGAGGCTAGAGTAGAGGCATGTGGTTGGCTATCTGGCATTCTCTGATGAACTGGCATTAGAATAGACGTATTTGTACTTTATTTTGAATGTACAGTAAACAAAGTTATGATATAAAATAGTATTTTTAAAGTCCTCCGCTGTGTATGATCTTTGTTTACTATATGCTCATGAGTAAATCCGAAAAATGGCCGGCATCTCGGGTGAGCCGGGATGTGGGTGTCACACCACAAAGAAGTACGACTTCCCACCAATGCTTTTGATACTGGTCGGTCCAAACAGATCCATATGAAGTAACTCCAAAGCAGTATTAATTGAATTAACTGTCTTGGATTTATGAGATTTTCTGTGTTGTTTCCCTTTTTGCACGGGATACAGTCTTTATGCACAGAAAACTTCATCATCGGAACACCAGTAATCAAGCCGTTTTTGACAAGATAGTTCATCTTGCGAAAATTGATGTGAGCCAATTTCCGATGCCACATAATCGAATCCGATTCGGACGCCTTGGAAAGAAGACATGTAGGAATTGAATCCACTGTTGATGCGATGCTCATATCAGAAACAAAAGTATCATTCTTCCTTGGTACCCTGATTAAGATCCATTCTTCAGGAATTACGAATCCCGGCTTAAGAACTAAACATTCGGAATCGTTGAAATGAAAAAGAAAACTTTTTATCGCAAACTTGTTAGACACTTAGCAAATTGTGCTCTAGCTGCTCGACGAAGTTGACTTTCTCGAACTTCATGCTTCCATTACTTAAGTTCCCCTGACCTGTAATGTATCCACCTTTGTTCCGGAAAATGTAACATACCCTCCTTCTATCTTTATCACATCCTCCATCAATGAGACGTTTCCTATCATGTGTCGAGAGCAACCACTATCCACATACCATGTATTGCGGGTAATCCATTTATGAATGAGACCCAAGCCCTGGTGGTCTTGGGTCGGCCGTTAGCATCAAAGTAAACTACCTCTTTCAACTCACAACCAAATCTTTCATCAATCTTAGGAGATAGTTGAGATGAATCAGAAACATACTTTTTGGATTTCAAAATACCCTTTTTCTCATTATTATTTTGTAAAATTGAAGTATTTCATGAATCACACTCATTTGAAACAAAATTAGGTTGATTTGATTCTAAAATCTTTTTCAATCATCTATTTCTTCTTCGCCTTTGAGGTCTTGATAATTTGATCTCACCCTTTGCATTTCCCCTGGAAACAACATTTGGTTTAACCACTGACGGTTTCACCATAATAGGTTTAACCACAACATTTTTCATCACAGATGGCTTAACTACAACAGGTTTAGCCACAGCAGGCTTAACCTCAACATTTTTCATCACAGTTGGCTTAACTACAACAGGTTTAGCCACAACAGGCTTAATCTCAACAGGTTTTACCAGAATCTTTTTAACCTAAGGAACAGAAACTTGTGGTTTATATTGAATCACTGGTTTACTAACAGACTGAACAAATGGTTTCGTCTTCTCAGGAACTACATGCTTTTTTCCTTCATTCTTATATGGACAATTAATCAGAATGTGTCCAACTTCATTACCATGAAAACAAGAACGTCTCTCTCGATATTGCGAATATTTGGAACTATATCATGACAGGTTGATCTCACAAATGATTTAGCAACATGAACCTCTTGGGATTGAGTATGAGCAGTCTTAATTTTTTCTAAAATTGCCTTTTCTTTTCTAAAATCAAGTGTGGAAGTCTTAGAAAGTTTAGGAATTTAAGAATTAATATCACCAGCTTTGACAAAAACATTTTGAATCACCACTGGCTTAGACTGCTCAACCTCATCTGGTTCGGTTAAGATACATCTATCAT
Organism: Smallanthus sonchifolius; assembly: GCA_023525975.1. Classification (NCBI taxonomy): domain Eukaryota; kingdom Viridiplantae; phylum Streptophyta; class Magnoliopsida; order Asterales; family Asteraceae; genus Smallanthus; species Smallanthus sonchifolius. Next base: position 36,520,701 of record CM042032.1, on the reverse strand, counting down.
GAGTTACAACTTTCACCACCTTTGGTTCCTCAATCTTTACTTATTTTGGTTTACCTTCAACCTTTGCTTCATCAAAGTTATCATCATCATTATCGTCATCATACTCCATGTCATCACTAGTAACTGGATTAACTTTCAACATCGTCTTTGGTTCTAAATCAAAATCTAAAACCTTTTCTGGCTCAACATAGTAGTTTCCATTAACTGGAAGAGGAACATAACCAACACCTACAGTCTTTTTCCCTCCCTCGTTATGGTAATTGTAATATCCCAACATAAATCATGAATTACTAAAGCCCTCAAGTTTTCTACTGAGCCTAATCACTTTAGATTGTGATTGACCTGTTATTTTATTTTAGCAGTACATGTAATGATGTCATTTTTCAAAGATTCAATTTTCTCTAGAAAACGTTTTTCATTTTCGCTCAAAGTTTGATTAATAGTGTTTATAGATTTCATGTCACAAATTAAGTTCGTGTTATAATCCATTAACCTCATCACCTTCCCTTGTAAAGTAATACAAGCAGAACACATAATATCCGATTTCACCTCTTTTACCTTGTTTGAATCTGTCGTGTCTGCCATGAAGGCTTGATCTTTAACGTCTCCAAAAACATCCTCTGATTTAATCTCATCATTAACAGGTACATTTTCCACTTGATCTTTCTCATCCTTAGTCACATGTTCTTCATAAACACTTT